>PVLA01000194.1:594739-702497 GCA_004027455.1 Hydrochoerus hydrochaeris | reverse complement strand
CTGGCCCTGGGCCTGGGGCGCTTCCTACTTGGGGCTGGGGGTTGCTGCCAAGGTTAGCAAATATATATTCCAGCTTCTAAAAAATAAAGCGGATTCAGATTCACTCACAGACTGGTGTGCAGTGTCTTCTGTCTCTCACTCGCCGACTCCCTGTCCACCTTTGGGAAACCCTAGCCCTGCCACAGCTGGACTCCGGCAGGAAGTCTATTAGATACATAGAATAAATTGATCGAAAGGCAGTCAGAAATAAATAGTAGGAAAGGTTTTTGGGGTCCTCTAGAGATTTAGATGACTTTTTTATGGAACAAAGAGCAGTTTATTTGGGAGAAGGGGAAAAAGAAAGAAATCCCCAAGATTTGAATTACTCTAGATAAACTACCAGGAAATCAGGGCCCCTTCGGGGACTGTATTTCATCATGCAGGCACAAAGGTAGGGATGCACTTAAGCTGTAAAAATTTTTACATATTTATCTCATCATGACAACCTCATAAGATAGAGAGAATCAGGATCATTCAGGTGTACATAGATGAAAACATTAAAGCAAAACAAGTTATCCAAGATGAGCTATTAGTAAACAGCTGCAGCAGCCCTGGGCCTAAACCACGTTTACCAAACGATACTCATTTCACTCCACCACACTTTCTCTGATCTTGAAAATTTAGCAGGAAGAGAAGGAAATTACTAAGGAGATTACTAAAATTAAGATAAGGATTTTAATCATTATTACAGCAATGTAAAATTTTTTCAGCTTCATAATGATGTATAATAAAATATTCTTGTTCTCATATGATACATGCTGAGGTTTATAGAGTAAAATATCACAAATTAATAACAGATGGTTCAGGAAAAACTGTATATGTACACAAACAATTATATATATATATATATATATATATATATATATATATGTGTGTGTGTGTGTGTGTGTGTACATATATGCATACATATTTACGGACAGAGAGGGAAAGAATTGAATATGACCAAAAGTTAACAAGTGAAGAATTTTAAATGTAGGCATAAAACAAAATTTCACAATGTAGAATTTTTCTCCTGTGACATTATGCTTGCACTCCAAAGATTTTAAATTTTGAACAATTTCCAATTGGGGATTTTCAGACTCAAGGTGTTTGACCTGTAGTATTTGGAAATTTGCTAAGCTGTTGTAAAATGCTTAGTGTCTGTATGTTATAGTTTATATCTAGATGTCCACCCAAAGTTTTCCATACTCATAGACAGGGCTTCGGGGAGACGACTGGCTTCAAGAAAAAGTCCACTGGTGGGTTTATACCTGAATGTGATTGGGGAGGTAAAGCCATCCGAGGAGGAGGATTACTGGGGCATGGCCTGAAAGGGTGTGCCTTCCTCCCATGCTCCTTCCTCCACTTCCTCTGCTTCCTGGATGTCATGCCATGGGCAGCTATTCTTCTGTCCTGCCTCTGTGTCACACGGCCCTGTCTTGGAGCTAGTGAACTATGTACTGAAACCTCTACAAACCACGAACCAAAATAAACCTCTCCTTTGCTTTGCAGGTGCTGAGTACTTTGTCCCAGCAGGGAGGCAAGTAGCTAAGGCAAAATACAAATGGAAAAGCTTTCAACCTTGGCCTAGTTCTATTTGTACTATTATTTCTGGAAGGAATACAGTTGGTCCTCCATCTCTGTGGGTTCTTCATATTCACATTCAAACAATTACTGATCCAAAGAATTTTTAAAATTCTGGAAAGGTCCAAAAATTAAAACTTGCATTTGCTATGAAGCGAACACTATGCTTAAGGTGGGTGAATGAAATGATGCTCAGCTGCAGCCCCCGCGTGGTGTCCCACCCTTCGCAGATCCTGCCTCCATCCTGGACCTGGGTTTCACGAACTGTTCGCCTGTCCTCTCACTCTTACAATGTGAATTTATGCCAGTGACGGTTGCGTCTGTACAGAGAATGTATCAGGCCATTTCTCTTGTCTTTCTTCCCTAATTAATATAGTGTTGCAACTATTTCTCAACATTTACATTATATTAGGGACTATAACTAGTCTAGAAATGACTTAATACATGAGAGAATAGGCTACATGCAAATACTACCTTCATGTAAAAGACTTGAGCATCTATGGAGTTTTCTATCCATGACAGATACCAAGGGATAAATATATTAAACTTTTACCTTAGTATAATAAAATAAATTTTTTTAAATGTGAGGAAATGGGAACAAGAGAAACAAAGAGAAGGTAAAGATGATACACTTCTGTGTTTGCACCTATCAGTTCTTTTTCTAGTTATATTTCAGCCAATCTGCAAGTCATTTCCACCACCATTTTCTACAAAGAATCAAACAAAGAATCATATCCTCTTTTCTTTCCCTCCACTGTTTTACCTTTGGGATATTTATCATCTCATGTCATTGTTCCCATGACATTAGGAATGAAGTTAAGGGATGAAAAACAATGTCTAGAGGAACTATCGGTGAGGACAGTACTGAATGGCATTGCCAGACACCCCGGGCAAGATACTAGCTGTGTTAGAGGATATTTCCTCACTCAGAAATCCCACCACATTTTCTTGCCGCCACTCCATTGCCTGGAAAGTTTTGTTTTGTAACTGAAGAATGAATAAAAAGGAAAAGCTCGGATAAAGGAAGGGAACAAAATGCAGCAACCAGTCAGTGCCTTCTCTTCAGCCCTCTGGTTAGAGTTTGACAACTACCTATAAGTGCAGCAATTCACAAACTTTTGAAATTCCTCCATGAAGAAGAATCAGGTTTCTGGGAACAAGAGGGTATAGATTTCAAGGGAAGTGGCAGAGGGGAAGAAGAAAGGCCATCTTCCTGTCTCAGTTCAAGCTGTCCCTTCTGGCTTGTATTAAGAGAAAGCAGGAGTGTGACCACTTCAGTGTGGTATTTACACAATGAGAGAGGCTTTTCCAAGTACCTTTCTAGGCAATAGACAAAGACCATCGTAATATCATAATAAATCAGTGGAAAGGAGGAAGACACAAGGGTACGGATTCAGGTGACATTATAATCTACATACAACGCCTTCCTCTGTGGCTTTCTCCGCAGAAATCCTGGTCTCATTAATGTAGGGTAGTAGCATTAGAACAAGCCTTTGTGTTCCATTTATGTCACATGGCAAAGAATTAAGATTCTGCTAATGACTGGGTTTTGTTTTTAATCAAGCTCCCAAAAGGAATTTGCTCTTCTGACCAAAAGAAGCTTCCTATGTTCTATCACCATGGAGAACAGGGAACACATTCTGTTGGAAAAATGTCTCTGTCTGTGAGCTGAAACACACACACCTGCACACAGACACACACACACACACACACACACACACACCCCTCTAATAAGATTGGGAGGCCAAAGTGCTATAATCCTCATAGACATGATTAACAAATTTAGCAAGTATTCATTATTCAACAGAACACATTAAAAGAAAGAAAGCACTCCTATGGTCATCACTGGTAAAAATTCTTTGAAGATTAAACTTAGAGCAGTAACACAGTTGAAAAGAAAGAATTCCCCAGGGTGACTAATATGGGTCTCAAAGCAAAATACTGATGCACAGTGCAAGTGTCCCAGAGGAGCATGGAGCATGGAGCATGAGAGAACACACAACCACAAGCCAGAAAATGAACTCTTCCTCCAAAAACAATACGACGGAAGACCTAGCACTTGAGGAAATAGCCTCTAAAAGCAGACTGCCTGGTTCTGGATCGCAGGTATGCCCTCTTGCATTTATATGGTCAGGAAACTCGGAAGCTCTTATTACCACAGGTTCTCCCTTAAAAACTTGTGTATAATAGTATCCACCACATGGTTTGTTATAAGAACTAAGTGAGTAAATTTTTATAAACTGTCTCTGGAACATAGTAATTATTACAAGAAATTATGACATGTATCAGTTATTAAATATCACTGGTGATAAGTAATCAGAGATTGAATCCTCTCAAACATCATCTCTTTTTGGAAGGACAAAAATACCTTAAACTATAACACATCTTTCAGTCTTTCCTTTCTTTTCCTCCTTTTGCTTATTAATTCCCACAGCATATACACAGCTACATAAAACTTCTGTCATGATGATAGTGAAATAAAGTCGACTTACTGTCCTAAATAAGTCAGTGCAATTGAGTAGAACTATTCATAGAAACTTGCCTTATCCTGTGCACTGTTTGCCTGTTACTAGAATATGTTGACAGATCATCATAGTTTGTCGCACTGCTGCCCTTTCCAACTAATCAATGAGCTCCTGGACTCCAGGACAATGACTTTAATGAAAAGCTTCACCTGTGTCACCTGAATGAACACAGTACCCAACATTTCAATAAGGCTACGGGCTTTATTGCCTATCATATATTCACCAATTATAAATAACAAACAACATATTGTTGTGAAGTTAGGTTTGTCTCCAGAGTTTGTCATAAGCCATTAAGAAGTCATCTAGAAATTTGCTCAAATCTAAGTCTACTTACATAGAAAATGACAACAAAATGTGAAGTGATTTATTGAATTGGATTTCCCATTTCATATTTAGTGGCGTTTAAGATAGACTTGAAAAGTTATCTTACTTTCCGCTTAGCTATTTGGGCTGGACAGGAAATTAAATTATATATCTAAATCTATGCAGGATAGAAGCACTTGGAAACCACCATGAGCAGTGAGAATGACAGAGTTTCTGTGGGTCACTTGCTTCAGCAACATCTGAATCTCTACTTAGATATTTGTAAGTTTAGGATGTGTCCAATGAAGCCACAATATGTATTTAGGGGCCAGGAAGTCAGTCTCTATTTCTTCCAAACTTAAATTTGCTTTTACTATACAATAAAGCCTATCTAGCTGGGCCTGGTGGTCACACCTGTAATCCCAGCTCTCAGGAGGCTGAGGCAGGAGAATCGCTGTGAGTTTGAGACCAACCTGGGCTACAAAGTGAATTCAAAGCCAGCCCAAATTGCATAGTGAAAACCCCATCTCAAAAAGACAAAAACAAAAGAAAAAAAGGAAAGGAAAGGAAAGGAAAGGAAAGGAAAGGAAAGGAAAGGAAAGGAAAGGAAAGGAAAGGAAAGGAAAGGAAAGGGCAGATCTACTATCTCAGTGTTCACAAAAGCGTGAGAGATTTGGAATATTTGTTAAGTATAGTCAGACAGATGCAGACTGAATCTGACAAAAGTTCAAATGCCACACACTCTATTTATCTCTAGTTGTTTAACCAACCACCAAAAACGTAGTGATGTAAAACCGCAATCACGTATTGTGATGATCTCTCAGTTTTATGTGTAGACCTGACTCAGCAAAACAAACATCCATAGGGTCCCTCAGCAGTTACTGTCACACAGTATCCAGACAGAAGTCACCCCGACTCTTCTTACCCACAGATGGCTGCTGGCTCCAGCTCTGCCCTGAGCTGAGGCTGTCTGGGGAACATCTGTACACAGCTGCTCTGTGGCCTGGGCTTCCTTGTGCCCTGGAGGCTGCATTCCAATGGTAAAAGCCTCAAGACACAGAGGGCCAGGCAGTTACCACATTGCCTTGCCTCGGAAGCCAGTTGCTTTCACCACAAAGGACTTATTTGATGTGAGTCACAAAAACCAATGCTTCTCACTCTTTCCAGGTCTCATGTCTTGATGGGGCAGTGTCAAAGCATCTGAAACACATTTTAAAACCACCACACAAACAACTATGACATTTAAACTTTTTAATAGATAGCATCTCAATTTAACAAGAAAAACAAGGAGAGTAATTACCAAGACATCTACAAAAATATGAAATTTGTGACATTGCTGGGAGACAGAAGAAGGTAAGGAAGAACAAAAAGAATTAAAATGCGCCGTGTATGTTGACCAACTCTTCGCAAGACATGTAATCATTATATACTACAAACAAGTACTGATAAAAAGAAAAATAAATAAATACAATTTTAAAAAGAAAATTAAGAGTTTATACATTGTGTGTGTTTGCATGTATAAAATTTTATAATATCAACCGACACAAGCATATTTTGGGGATGATTATTGTTATCACCATGGAACCTTGTACACGCACACAAAACACATTTTGGACAGATTTCCTCTGCTTTATTCCATGTTGACAGAAACATGGATTAACCCATGGAAAATAATTTTGAGGAACATATTTTTTCTATAAATAGAAAAAATACTATTCTAGGATCTGAAAGGCAGTCATGGGGAAGCAACAAGAAACTTTGCAAAGTTTCAATGATATTAAGGTAATTTTCAAAGCAACAGCTGTGAAGAAAAACAGAAATAAGAAAATGGCAAAGTTTAAAAGAAAGATTTAATCCTGCTAACTTACCTTTCCCAGGCCTCCTTATCATTTTCTTTGCCTGTCTCTTTTAGGCCTCAGACCTTGGCAAAGTATTCTACTTGGACTTCCAGCTCTGTGGACTGATCTTGTGCCTGATTCACATTGTACAACCCAAATGCCAAAGAAAACCTTTCTCTGGCTTAAGAGTTTGGTAATATTACAATTCCATGATCTCTTAAATAATTCATTAGACTACTAGGGGTAGGGGTATTTGTGATCTGAAGAATTTATTACATAGCATGAAAGATTCAGGCACTCACATTTGCTGAAAATATTCAGAAATTCTGTTCGATTTATCATGTAATAGCTCAGCTCTGACTCTGGGAGACAGCAGTCAGGACAACTCAGGGGAAGTGATATAAATTCTTTAAAACAATATGTCTTCTTTAAACAACTAGTGTAGAATTTCTTGTGATAAAAATCAGCATGAGCTCAGAAAACATGTAGCAATGTATAAGACATGGAGCCAAATGCTAAGGAAAAAAACTCTTCCCACAAATATGCAGATATTTACAAGAAAAAAACAGTTTCACATTAAGGAAGTGGACACCAGCATAACAAAAAGGCAATAAATGTTAATTATAATAACAAAACTATAATCAAAGTGAAAGACAGTACATAGGCTGAGAGTGAAGGATTAATTGAATAGCAAAGGGGAAAAGTTGAAATATCACATCCAGGATTATGTTAATATGGATTGATAAAGAGAAGAGCAAGTTTACACATATAGGCATTCTCACCAGAGAGAAAGCAGTAATGAAGATATAGGAAAGAAGTGTCCCAGTTTAAGAGCAAGATCTCAGATTGAGAATAGAAAAGGCTTGAGACACTGGAGAAAATAATAGAGAGTTTCAAGGAATGATTAAATGAAACTTTACACTTTAAGGATTAAGAATATATAATGCAATCATACATTCATAGTCATAAAACCCCCACAATTTTCCTCTTCGACAATCAAACAGTATCAAAAAAACTGCTTTTATCAATATATTCGAGAAAAGCAAACCATCCCTCAAGTATTATATACCCACCAAAATGAGAAATTTAGAGGAGAAAGGTTAATAGCACTCAAGAATTGCTTTTACATCTTGCTTCCAGTTTCTGTCTAATCACATTTCTCAATATTACCACCTGTGTAATACATATCTGAATTTTTAAAATCCCATATTAGTCTACCGGGCTTGAAAAAGGCAATTTCAATAAAGCTCAATAGCTTATTCTTTGACAAATCGGCCTTAACACACTGCATGTCAGAATTACCTGGTAAGATTTTGAGAACATGGACGGTTATCTGAGGTCCCACCCTAAGCCCTCAGACTAGTTCAGTTCAGTCAGAGAATGAGGGGCCCTCACATTTGATGTGCAATTTAGCTGAAAGTCACTGCCTTATACCTTTAACTGTATCCCCAATATACGTCATTAGGCAGAAAATATGGTCAATGTGAATCCATGGCAGTAACACAATGTAAAATTAGTGCATATGATTAGTATACAAAAAGTACTAATAATTACGTGAAAAAATCATGACCCAAAATAGTTGATTATGTATTTGTGATACACTGAAAGGATTGTTGATACTAAGAAGAGAAAATCTACAATAATTTCTGTCCTAGGGAAGATGTTCTGAGTTAAACTGTATGAAAACAAAGAAGGAAGATATATAATCACATTAACATGGCTGAACAGGCAAACATTTCATTTGCAGAAAAAAAATTTAATGTTTATTGTTCATTCTATAGATAAATAAGAAGAGTTCCTGCCTTGTAAGAACTCAATATAGTGAGGAAGAAGTCATGTCATAGAAAAGAAACATAAAAATCAGTACATTTACATCAGTAGCTTCTTGTCACATGACACAATACCTGAGACAATCAATCTAAAGATGGAATAATTTCTTTTCCGTTTCAGAGGGTTTTGCTTTGGTCAACCAGCTGTATTGCTTGGAAGCTTGTGGCAAGGCAGAAAAATCATGATGAAAGAAAGCTGCTCATTTCTTGGCAGCCAGGAAGCAGAGAGAGAGAAACAGAGCCAGAGAGGAAGGGACCTCTGCTCCAGTGCACAAGGCTCCACCCTCACACTCCCTCCCTCCAACTAAGACCTGCTTTCTATTTCTATCACTTCACAGTGATACTTTCAAATTAGGGATCCAGTAATAGATTAATCCACTAAAGAATTAACAGCCCTTGTGAACCAATCACCTCCCAAACCCCATCAGCTGACAGCCAAGTCCCCAGCACAGTACCTCTGGGGACATTTTAGATCTAAATGACAAGAGTGTTACATTGAACTAATACGTAAAAGTATACTGCAATTTAAATTGTGCATTTCCTGTTCGCCATCACTGGTCATTCGAGAAATGCAAATTAAAACAGCATTGAGATTCCACCTTAATCCGGAAAGAAGAGCTGTCATCAAGAAATCAACTGATAACAAATGTTGGCCAGGCTGCGGGGGAAAAAGGAACCCTGCTCCACTGTTGGTGGGAATGTAGACTGGTGCAACCATTATGGAAATTCATATGGAGAATTCTCAGAAGACTAGGATTGGAAGTTCCATTCAATCCAGCTCTCCCCCTCCTGGGTATTTTCCCCAAAGAACTGAAAAGTTCATATCACTGTGATATATGTGCACACATGTTCATAGCTGCACAATTTGTGATAGCTAAATCTTGGAAACAACCACAATGCTCATCAACTGCAGAGTGGATGAAAAAGATGTGGCATTTTTATACAATGGAATATTACTCAGCTATAAAAAAGGATGATCTTGAGGCCTTCATAGCAAATGGAGACAACTTGAGACTATCCTCATTAGTGAAATAAATAAGAATCATATTTATAAATATCATATTGTGTCTGTAGTGTAAAAAGTAAATAAGAACTATAAGTGTAATAAAACCAAAATGTATAATTGCTATTGTAAAAAAGAGAGGAAAAGAAAGTGTTCTAAGGGTTATAACTGCATGTATGTTTGAGTGTGTAAAATAGATGACCATATTGCTGAACCTTTGTTGGATCTTTGAGCAAAACTGTTTGTAGTCTGACTGTTTGAATATTTAATATGTACCCTTTAACTTTGCAACTTGAACAAATACATCCAGGATGACAGTAGGTAATTTATAAATTACTGATTTCTTAGTGGGGCTTTTTCTCATTCTCCTTTTTCTTTCTTTCTTTTAGAATTCTGTATTGTTGCTACCCTTTTTTCTGTTTTTTTTTTCTTCTCTTTAAATAAAATTTTAAAAATGTATAATTGCTACTGTAAAAAAAGAAAAAATAAGAAGTGCTATAAAAGATACAGCTGCATGTATGTTTAGATGTGTGGGATTGATGACCATATTTCTAGGTTCTTGTTGGATTCTTGAAAAGATCTGTTTGCACTCTCACTGCTTTAGTGTCCACTTTGTGTTCTTTACTTCTGTAACTTGAATACCTATTTCTAAAAGAACAATATGTAATGTATCAACTAGTGATTTCTTACTATTTATCTTCTTTTCTTGAAATTCTGTGATATTTCTTTTTCCTGTTTTTTTCTCTTTAAATAAAAAAAATATGAAAGATAAATTGTGCATTTCCTCTGATCTAGAAATTTCATTTACAGCTCTCTAGTGAAACATAGTTTTAGGAAAGGGTATTTGCACAAGAATGTTTATGAACACGTGATCAGTAGGGGAAGAAAAGGAAAATAATAAGAAAGAAGAAATAAATATTTCTTCATAGAGTCAGATGGAGTGAATTAAGAAATGCTTGTCTACAGAAAGAATGAGAAATATCTATGACAAGTTGTTTAAAAAATCAATGGCAAGTTGCAGTATATTGGATGATCATATTTTCGTTAAAAAAGAAAAAAGCTATATATTTTTAGTTTCATTTATTCGCGTTAGCATAGAGACCATTGAGTTCAAAACAAGTCACAACACTGTGTAGCCTTGATAGAACTTATTACACACAGTGAGAGAGCATTGCTATTTTTAATACACCTATTTTTATTTTCACATTTTAACAGTAGTATATATTACTTCTGCCATTTGAAAAATCTTATAAAATAAGTTAAAATTTTAAAACGTACTGTGATAGGTACTTTTATTGAGGCATGTTCTATGAGAGCATAATTGTGCACATTACATAATTGTGTTTTCCTATATCAAATTGATTGAAATTGTTTTGTGGACAACCAACAGAATCAAAAAGTATTTTACCAAAGTATCAGAGTGAGAGATAGTGGACAACATAAAGCACTAAATATAAAGCATTTTCTAGCAAATTTGCATATGAAAGAAGATGAGAACTAGATTTGTAAGTACTTCATTCATTTAATTTGGAAACTGATGATTTTTACTCGATTGAAATCACATGGCTATCAATGTTCTTCCTTTCATAGAGCGAACAATATGATTTGTGGCTAGATGTCCCCCTCAGCCCCATGCAGTTTTAAATGGGGCTTTTTCAGGGGTGGCTGAATCTAGAGATTATGATGCTGGGGTTAAGGGTATGTGATAACTTCATTGATTGGTTTGGCACCACCCTAATCCCAGCCTAGATAGAATACAAAAGTCCTAGAAAGGCACTGTTACAGTCAGTTTTTCTGTCTTCTGCCCTCCATGAATTGTTCTCCTCTGCAAAGCCACCCTGCCATTTTTCAAGTGCCAAAAGTAATGTATGTTACTGTTAAAATGTTTCAGCTGATTATGGACTGAAACCTCTACAAACTGTGAGCTAATTAATCCTTTCTTAACTTTGGGCATCAGGTGTTTTGCTACAGCAATAAGAAAAGTAACTAGGACAGTAATGTACCTGTTTTTAGTTGTTTTTTTTTTTTTTTTAAATCATGACTAAACCACGGAGGTTGCTGTCAGTGTAAGCAAACTGCATGGATGAATGAAACTCAGGTGATTTTCATCAAAGCCATCAGCGTCTTACATGCCCATTCTAATAGTTTCCCTTTGTCAGGACCTTCAGTCACCCCCTCATCTCTGAGTACTGACAGTGGGACAGTAGAGTTTTCCTTGCCAGATTTAAGTTAAGGAAAAGGCAGAGAGATTAATGGCATTAACTACTCTATTGTACAGCTTGTTTATCTTTTTAGAGATTTATGACCCCTCCAAGAGTGCTCAATTGTATACCAATTGCTATCTACCTAGTGTTCTTTAAGACATGGCTATTTTATTACACAATTTTAGAGACATAAATGACAAAATCCATTTTGCCCTTGCAAAATAGCTTTATGTTTCATGAAATTCTATAAGCTAATTTAGTCACAATGTTAAATTTATAATAGCGAGTTTTTGTTAACGTGAAGAAATGTAACTTAATCAATATAAAATTATATTTCACATACTATTGTGAGGATCATACTATCTTTAACAGAACTCCATGAACATTCTCCAATTATTTCATTTTCACAAGTTAATTTCTTTTGTTTGTTGATTTTGCTACCTTGTGATTCCTGTTGATTCACTTCTTAAAAATCTGAATCTTTTTCAAAGTTTTGAAATTAGGACTAGGCTATATTATTAGGAGGCATTATTAAAAGACAGTGCCCACTTTTTTTCTTTACAGTAGTATTTCCAAATAATGTTTACTACTAGGAAATTCCAGGCAGAAAGTAGAAGAAAATATTTCTAGGAAAATAAGAAACTTGCATAAATATGGATTTAGTTTCCAGGTTGACGTGGAAGCCAATTTCGTGAATTTAATTTTTGTTCTACAAGGCCATGAACTTTCAGTAAAACCAAGAACTAATTTTAAAGCAACATTGAGCCGTGTATGAATTTGGATCAACCTATGTACGACTGCACGGCTCATGTTGAAGTAAGCTGTGTTTGCTTACTTCAGGATAAAAGCACTGCCAATTTCGGAACCCATTTCACTGGGTGTGCACTCAAGAGGCCTACATTAAGTAAAACAGTCTGCCCAGATTCAGTTTGGAGTGAAGCTGTCAAATTTCACACAATTTTTGTTGCCAATGGTAAGTACTCCTTAATCAGCATGGACCATAAAATTGGCACTTTTTTCAGAGTTGAAATATAATCTTAAAAGAAATTTAACATTGGAATGAAAAAGACAAGCATCTAATGTTGAAAACTACTCCAGAAATTTAACTCTTTCATATACATACATGTATCCAAACATATATATGATAAATATATCAATACTACGTATATGATATGTATTCATATATATGTATATGCACACTAGTTAATTATATTTTGGGAAACAATTAGAATAAAAGAGTTTATAATATTTTTTCTAGTAATACTGAAGATCAGATGAAGTTTTTCAAGTACATTATCTTATGATTCACGCAACAGTCTTATGAAATAACTATAATTCTACTTTATAGCTAAAACTAAAAAAAAAAAGAATTTGAAGAAGAATTTCAGGGACTATTATAAGAGAGATAATAATATTGAGTTGTAAAATGAGATACAACTCTAAATTCTGTTTCTTTTAGCTTTTAATTTTTATGTTTATAGTTCTGTCACCTGAGGGTCGGGGCTTTAGCTCAGTGGTGTAAGCACTTGGCTGGCAAGCATGTGGTCATGGGTTCAATCCCCAGTCCCCCCCAAAAAAGTTATAATTCTATCACCTAACTAGGACAATGCAATTGTGAAATCACCAGCCTTAGTCAAAAATACATACACTTGAAATGAGGTAAACTTTGGATGAAACAGAAATTACTGAAGAAAATGAACAGAAAAGAACAGACTGTGTATTGTAAAATGAATTAAGATATTACATGAAAACTAGAGGCAAATAGAGGGAAAAACCTTGCAGGAGAAAAAAATTCACGGTTGGGAGAAATAGGCTGCACAATGCTGTGGAAAACATTACGATTTCCTTAAACATATGACTCCTCCACATTAAAAGAAAATGAAATAAACAGAATAACAGGCTAACTTTACATTGAAATAGAAACTAAATTACATGGAATCAATTTTTTTATTTAAACCTAATATGCCAACCTCTATCTATAGAGCAAAAAAAGGAAGTATAACATTCTATTTTTCCATTTAATGAAATTGTCTTCCTTTGTGTCAC
Organism: Hydrochoerus hydrochaeris; assembly: GCA_004027455.1. Lineage (NCBI taxonomy): Eukaryota > Metazoa > Chordata > Mammalia > Rodentia > Hydrochaeridae > Hydrochoerus > Hydrochoerus hydrochaeris. Next base: position 689,147 of record PVLA01000194.1, on the reverse strand, counting down.
CAAATGGATATCACAAGCTCTATGCATTTTACTGAAGAGCGATCTTCAGCTGAAAAAGGAAAAGTAAATTTTAAAGGTCTTAATCACATTTGCACATGAAGGTCTTAATCATTATTTCCACAGTTAAAGTAAACTTTTGAAATCCAAGACTTTTTAAAGGTATAAGAAAAACATAATAAATGCCCATTAACCAAATGTCCATACAGATATAATCCAGAATATTTTACCAGTCAAGAGTAGAAAAAGTTCTTGAACTTATAATGACAAACTCTCTGCTCAGACAAAGCATGTGTATTCTCTAGAGTGATTGAGTTCTAAGATGAAAAAGGTCATGGTAATTCTCTTCTAAATTAATCCAACGTGCTATCATCCTGCTTTTTAAGGAACATGCATTCAATAAAAGAGATCCAACTTTACCTTTTTTGAAAATATTATAAAATACGTAATTATTATTATGCAATTAGGACTATGTGGATCAATTGTACTATTACAAATAAAATATAAACAACTATTTTGTTTCATTAAAATAATGAAAAATGAAAACAATTTATGATATAAACTGTTAAGTTGGAGAATGAAAGGGACTAAACTTGCATCTATTCTCATGCTATTTAATATGTTAAAAGACTAAATTTCTTGGGGCCATTTTATTTAGGGTGAAAGAGGCTGTAGGTATTAGTCCACGAGAGAAAAGTTAGCTGGCGTAGAAAGAGAGGAGCAGAGCTCTATTCAAATATTTGAGAATCTGCTTGTAGGACAATGAAGCATTTTCCATGGAGCTCTGATGTGGTGAGACTGAAACTTCTACGTACCTAAGTGTGATGATTAACTCATGTACCATCTTGACCGGGCTGAAGGATGCCTGCATGCATAGCTATTTTTGCTTGTGTCTAGTGAAGGCGCGCTTACTTAGCTGCTTTCAACAGTGCCTTCCTGCTTTGTTCTCACATAACTGAAGGAGTGAGGGGATCTCCCTCTGGCTTCTTTCGCAAGGGCACTAATCCCACTTACGAAAGCTGCAAGGCAATGGCCTTATCACTTTTCAGGGGCCCCATCTCCTATTACCCTCACCTTGGGAGAAAGGTGGGTAAGGAAGTATATCCATTTGGGGGGGAAATAAAATGCAAATCATAACACGAAGACTCCCTATTAGGAGTGTTTAAAATTCATGCATAGGATCCATCCCCTGACAATCTGATTCCAAATAAAAAGGACCCTGGGAATTAACATTTTAAAAAATAGAGAAAATGGTTATGATGAATAAGATAAGAAATTATACTCTGAAAACCAATGAAAAAAAAATTAACTCATAGTCCACAGGGTATTGATTCCCCATCAGAAATATATCTAGGCAAAAAACTATTTTTCAAGATTAAAAACATTAATTTCAGGTCTCCTTTCTTCTCAGTCAGAATCTTCAATATCCCACAAAAGTTGAAACTTACTAAAACATATGTTCTAGCACTTATATTGAACAAACTCTACAGCTTTTGAAATGCTTTGGAAATGGCTTTCACTGGCTTGAAATTTAGAATCCCAATTTAGCATCTCTCACAATTCTCAAAGCAATATTTTAAAATTTTTAATGCATCTTAAATGTTAAGGACATTTCCTGAATTTCCTATTTTATTTGTGTATTGAAAAATAGATAAAACACATGCTTCCTTGCTCTGTCTGCTTGGATGTTAACCCAAAGACCTGTTAATATGATCAGGGACTAACTTGTCTGCTCCCTACCTGTTTCATATTAACTGCTTTGGTCTCTGTATTGCTAAATGTCTAATGACCCACTCTCTCTTTATCTTGCTTCATGGGCAGCAACCAGCGACACAGTTGTTCACTGGTTTCCCTTCAAAACACCTTTCCCCTGGATTCTAGGACAAACACTGTGTTCGTTTTACTTCAATATTTCCTCCTTCTCTTTCTCCCCTGGAGAATTCTTCAGGTCTCCCTATCTTTTTATAATCAGTAGCCCAGTGTTCAGGCCTCATACCTTAACTAGATCCACACACACTTCTCCTTTATGGATCTCTTCCAAATATCCATCAGCAAAAACTGAATGCTCTGTTTTCAAAATATATCCAGCACTCAAACACTTCTCATCATATTCATTTCTGTCCCCCACCTTGGGCTATCACATAGCCTCCTTCCTGGTATTCCTGATTTAGGAACAAGTTTTTCTACTAGAGTCTATTCTCAATAAAGCAGGAGAAATCAATCTAAAACTTATGTCAGCTCAAAACCTTCCTCAATTAGCCAAAGCTCTAACTACGTCTGAGAGGAGGCCCCATGTGATTCAGTTATTCATGACTACTGTGAACCTCATCTCACAGTGCTCTCTACCTCCGGCTTGGCTGTCCATGCTGCCTACCATACCAGGCAGGCAGACACATGCACACACACAAACACACACACACACACACACACACACATGCACATGCATACGCATACATACACACACTGTACACATACACTTCATAGGATTTGAGTTTGCTCTTACCTGGAACATTCACCTGGGCATTCTTCCTACCTAACAAGCACACCACTTCCTCATCTGTCTTTTTAGGTTTTCATTCACTCCAGTGTCACCTACCCAATGAGGCCATTTCTACTCACCATAGTCATTGCTGCCATCTCCTCTTCTCTGGTATTAATCAACCTACAATATGTTTCTTTTTAGTTATTTTATGTATCTCCTCCAACTGGAATGCAAATTTCATGAAGGCAGAAATGTCTGCCTGATATTCCTCAGCAAGCAGAAGATTAATAATACTTATTGAAGGAATGAAAAAATAAAAAGAAGCCATTCAAATATCATGCAAATGTTTGCATGTATTCAGAACTCAAAATTACAATTGGGCCAATTGTGCTTGGTGATGAGTCATTACAAATTAATTAATTAATTAATTAATGCTGGGAAGGAGCTTTAAAGACAAAAGGGAATGAGACATTACCCTTAAGACATAAGCTTTAAAGTTCTTTTCCAAGTTAATAAGTTTTCCCCCAAACTGGCTCAGTTTTACAAACTTCTAATTACCACATTTCCAACCAAATTTAACCTGCTTATATACACGGCATGTTATTTTCTCCTTTTTAGTAATAGCAAATGTTTTAACTGAACATGTGACTTCCTCCTAAAATTCACAAGTCATAGTTTTCATCCTCTTTTCTAACTTGATGTGACCCAAGGCCTTGAAAACACGATGTGAGATTGTGTGTTTGTGTTTCTATAAATTATATAAATAGTTCTTAAAAGAAATGGACAGGCCAAACATTCCTCTTTCCCACTTTTCACTGGATGAAATAGAAATGTGTGAAAAACCATCTCATTCTCAATGATTGGCTGAATATAACACCTTAAAATAGTACAGTCACAAGGCAGAAGGAGCCAGCCAATTACACTGAGCTGCCAAAGTCCCTACTCTAGACTGTTGCAGGAGGCAGAAATGAAATAAATAAGCCCCTCTCTTGTTTAAGCCAATGTGTTGATTAGCAGTCAATTCCATGTTCTAAACAATATACAGCATTTTTTCTAGATAAAATTCTAAGAGAAACAGACTCCAAACAAAAATATCCCAATATTAAAGATGATAGCATTTTGGCATTGGTTTATTTAGAGACAAAGTCAATGTCATTAGAATTAGAAACCTTAAAAATATAATTATCTGTTGTTAACTATTACTAGTCACAGTTCTAAAATTATATTTATGTAATATCATTTACACTAACTTCCAAAAGTAGAAATTGGTACACACATTTTGCACATGAAACTGATAAGGCTCAAGATGGTTAGACTTTTTTAAGATAGCACTTCAAGCAAATGCTACAACTCACAGCCCAGTTGCATGGGCCTTTCTAAAAGTGTGGTTTTTCACTCTCTGTTCTTCAGATTAAGATATATACTCTCCTTCCGGAGGCCTTTGAGAGTTTAAAATGGAAGTCCTTGATTAAGCATTTGACAAACACATCTCTACTCTTTTTGCCCCAGATTGGAATTGTGACTCCAGAAATAATGTGATTCAAAATCCTGAGCAAAGGATGGAATAACTATCAAGTTGAAGCCTAATCCCCAATTTGGACTTGGATTTCTAGAAGAAGATATTTAATCTATCTGGACCTTAACCTGTTGGTGTAGTTCCTGCTGTAAGATAAAGCCAATAACAGAGTCTGTTCAAGTGAGTTACAAAAGCATTGGCATTAAGTGGAAATTGGAAGCCCCAGACAGAAGCTTCATTCATTTGGAGTCAAAAACAAAACCTAAATCAAAACACACATACATAGTTCAGATTCAATAATTCCACAGATGTGGCTGCAGAGTGGACTAAAAAAATTAATGTCTTTTTTTTCTTGAAGGTGGAAAAATATATTTATTTATTATATATTTATCTGATTATTCCATATTGGAGCATCATGAAAATACCCAAGTTTCATATATTAGGTATCTGTCAGGAAAAAATTCTGCAGTAAACTATTTTTTTGTCTAATTTGCAATGTGACTTGAAGGTGGAAATTCATTCAAGAAGTTTAACAAACAAAGAAAAGCCAACTTATAGCCTCAAAACCCTTGCATGTATATAACCAAAGGAAACTTCTTGCAACCATGGAAGCTAGCATCAACCAGGTTGAAATGAGTCTGAGCGATAATCAGCGCTCAGCTAACTTCAGATCACAGAAATCACCCTCATTCGTCCCCAGTGATTTCAGACTGGATCCCTCCACACTGACGATAGCTCAACCTTAGACTGCTGAGAGTATTAATGAAGTGTGCAAAACCTGACTTCAGATAGCTACGTCTGCCAGCACTTTTCTTTACCATCAGCTTCGATTAGAGTCTTAACATCTGGTTACAAAAGAATACTTTGCTTTATAAACTCTCCAGTTCAGCACTATGACCCCTGTGTCAAGACTTTTTCTTTCCATGCCTTTTTTTTTTCTATTTACAAAATGGTATCTCCAGTATCCTTTTCCCAACTCTCCACATTTCTGTCTCCCTTCACTTTCCTCTATAAATATTTTCTTCTATAATTATTCTTAAAAGTGCAAGGGTATTTGGTCTCCCTCAGATTATACCAAATCAAGAAAATATTCTGAAGACAAGCTAAATAGACAACCATGCAAGAACAGTGGACACTTGAGATTTTATTCTTTTTTTAAAAGATTTTATTCTCTTTTCTGTAAATAACTGGATAATTAGCATCTTCTTCCCAAATCATTTTTCATCTTTATCCAGTATTTGGAAAAATCCAACCAGCTGCTATATGTTTATCCAGGGCAATTTTTGATCATTTCATATTGGGCATCTTGGAAGTATTCATGTTTCATACATTAGGTATCTGTCAGAAAAAAATTCTGTAGTAAACTATTTTTTGTCTAATTTATGATGTGAGGAATTGTATGTGTTACAAATAACTAAAATCTGTTAGAGAAAATCACAAAGACTATGTAAAGATTAATAATGTGTAAGAAATGCTTTCAGAGTTCATTTTCTGTTTGGGGATTTCTTTTTATCTTGCTTTCCACATGCAAGAGTGCTGACAATGAGAAAGAATTCCATGTGTACCACTGGAAATATTGCAAAAGGTGAAAAAAGATTTGTGAGAGTGTGGAAAGGGGATGGAACACTTAATGAACTTTTATTTACTTTTTAAGGAGATAAGTTTCTGAAAATAGTGTCTCTATAGCTTAGTTCCTGTCTATGACTTACTATACACTATTCTTTGACCAAAACACCCTGAAACGTCTCATTTTTTGGATTCTTGGATTGTAGTTTCTACTACATTATAACTACTGTCTGCCTGAATGTGCACCCCAAAAACAATAACGTAAATTAGAGGTGGCATTTTTGAACCTAAGGAGGAAGTTCAAAGTATGACATAGTCTTCTACGTGACACTGTGCTGCCTTTTATATAATTTTTTATGTTGTGTTAATCCTGTCTTAAAGTTGATGCCCACCAATCTCTAATGTTCAGACACAAGAAAGGACAAAGAACAAAAGAGCAAAGAGAAGCGACTCTCTTATACTTCATCATTCAAGGGAGATTGAATATAAAGTTTTCTAAGACTATTTAAAATGAATTAGTTTCCTTTGACTTAAAATTGTTTAAGTAAGCCCACTACACATGGATGTGCACACAGCAACCTTGCCATGAAGTCTTTAAAGCCATCTACCTCTTCAATATTTATCATGTCAGTGAGTTTTATGGCTTGTGTTTAGCTTCCCCTCCACCCCTTGAAAAACTTCATACAGTCAGAGGTGGGGCTTTTTCAGAGGCGGTTGGATCTAGAGTGTGTGTTATGGATTAAAAACTGGTGGTCAACTTAACGCCAGCTAAATTAAATCAGCATGGTGATGAGATGTTCCACCTGAAGAAAGTTGCCAGCATAAATAGAGACATGGAGAAGGAGAAGCTAGGTGTTGTGGGTTTCTCTATGTTGCTCTTTGAGCCGTTGGTTCTCCTGGATGAGCTCATCATGACTAGCTTCCCCAGTGAGAGTGCGACCACTGTCATTAGAGGAGATCAGGACCTTGTTAGTGAGAGTGGCTGTGGTTCACTTTGGGGTAGCTTTGGTCCTTATGTTGAGGTTCACTTCCTGACTCCGGAGGGGAAGACATGTGCCGTTTACTCTCCAGAACAAACTCATCATGCTGGCTTTCTAGCATGTATTTAATTGTTCTTATCATCGGAGGAGATTGGGGCCTCTGTGTTACTGAGGATGGCTGTGGTGCTTTTCAGGACAGCCCTGGTCTTTGTTGTGAGTGTGACTTCATGGTCCCAGCATAGAAACCTCAACCTACCAGCACAGCTCCTTCATCCTACTGGCATAGACTTTCTAGTTTCCACCACTGACTTTGGGCCTTCACAGCACAGATCCATAAGACAGACTGGCATGAGTCCTTCTCATGGGCTCTAGACCCCCAGTTCCACTTGTAGGAGGCATTGTCAGGGGCTCTAGGTCTTCATCTGGACTCATGTAGGACATTGCTGTGGGATTCAGGCCCTTGGCTGAATATTCTATGTCTTTGGTGTTGTGGATAGATTTCCTGTACTTTCTTGTGTTAATTTTTGGTGACCATCATAAAATAATATTATAAATTCTGTGTCCTGATTCTAATTATTATCCATACAACCCCTGACTGCAACAGTGTATGATAGATTCATGGTGCAATGCCGGGATTTAGGATGTGTGATTACTAAATCAGTCCACTGATTGGTTTGGCACTGCCCTTATCCTGGTAGTCTAGATGGAGAATAAAAAGGGCAGAAAGACACTGCTAAGGGAGCTTGCTGCTTTGCTACATGCCACCCACCATGAACTGTCCTCTTCTGCCAAGACACTCTGCCTTGGAACCAGCTGATTATGAACTAAAACCTCTACAAACTGTGATCCAAAAAAAACCTTTCTTTGTTTAATTTTGGGCATTGGGTATTTTATCTCACCAATGAGAAAAGTAACAAAAACAGTGAGAAAGAAACAAAAATTCATATTGTGAACCTGATGGCTTCTTGGCAGGAGTAAATCTCAAATTGAGCTTCTGGTTTCTAGATTCCTATAGGTAAAGAAATTGGCTCTCTGGATCAGCCAAAGATGCCTTCTCTCAGTCAGAGAAATTTCACACATTGCCCTTCTAAATCTCCTTTTCCAGAGCCTGGCAGAGGGAATCAGTCACATTTCAGTGACATTCATAACACTAATTGTAGGAACTTGAAACAAAAGATTTATCTCTTTTTTCATAAAAATGTTAAATGAATGTATTATGAGACCAAATTTGCACAGAATCCATGTTGTTTAATTACTCTGCAATCAATTTGTTGGATTTCAAAAGATTGAAACTTTTGCCCAGAATTCAACAAAGCAAAAGATATGACCTAAAAGAAGTCAGTAAACACTTGTATAATGAGGTAAGAACTATTTATTTTGTCTCATTTCTTGACAGGATGTTGATTTACAGTCCCACTTTTCACAGCATTACCAATTTTCATGGAAGAAGGTGTTTTGGGGGGAATGTAGGCAGCAAATTGTTTGACAGAGAAAGTTTTCAATCACAGAGGGTAAGTAAAGCTTTATTTTTTTCACAAAAATCATGAATAACAAGGCTGCCAAGCTCTTCAGGTGCTACATTATACACAAAATACAAAAAGTTTCATCCAGATAAATTTTACTTGGCAAAGAAACTACCTCACTTGAAGACTTTTGAATATTCCCAAAGAGACCCACAAAAGTAGGAATTCTTCCTTAATGGAATTAGTGAGTGTACAGCAGATGAAAACCAGGAGCTGGCATCCCTCATAGACAAAAGCAATTTCTTTCAGTTGTTGCCAATTCTCTGTGGCCATCTTCTAAACTAGAAGAAAAATGTCAATAGTCTAAAGTTGCTGATATTGGTTGACCAAGTTATTGCTTCAAATTTTTACTCTCATTCCTAGGTATAAATTAAGCTGTGACCTCACTGCGTTCTTTCTGATTGTGGCTTTCTTGGCTGAAATAAGCTCTCGGCGACATTTGACAAAGGGTCTTAATGTTTCAACACATTGAGGCTTTCATTCTGAATTCCATGAATTTCAAGTTGAGAGCTCTTTTTATGGAAAGATATGTGCAACTTGATGTTTACACAGTGGATAAGCATGAAATATACAAGCAGATTCATTGGCTTCATTTTTCTGTAATAAAAGACTAATACCTGAGCAGTGCTTCAAGACAATGCTTTTTGATAGTACAGTATGTGAATTTTTTTTCAAGTTTTCTTTTCTGTGCTTCCTAATTAAGTTAGACTAAATGCATACAAAGATCGATATCCACAAGCCTAATGTCAGTTTACATTTTATTTAATTTCTATAATCAGAAAAACACTGTAGAAATTACAACATCTTAACATAATGATTACATTTATCCAAATTGTAGTGTAGCTTCCCCAGACACACTACAACTGTTTAGGGCAAAAAACCCTCCCATGATATGATTTGACATAAAAGCAATTTATTTCAAAAAAAAAGAAAAATGTATGAAGTACATAAAATTTCATGGTTTTTTATTCTTCCAGTATCTGCTACTTTCAAGTATGTCAAAGTAAAAAAAGAAAAAGGCTTAAATTCTCGTTTTAACTAAATTCTCCCTTTGTATTCAGGAGCATAGACCACACCCTCAAAACACTGTGGGAAAAGAATAATTATTTTATCTCAACCTGACCTAATCCTTATACAGGAAACTCTTATTAACTACACATACTATTAACTGGATCTTCCCAGGACACTGACAATAAATGATAATCATGATAATGACTTTGCAGTTATGAAATGTATAAAAGGTCAGTAAATTATCAGAAAGTTGAATCCTGAACAATGCATGTTTTTGCTAGAGACTCATGTGATTTCAGTACTCCTGGTGTGCTGTACCATGTCACAACTTAATCAGACAGTGTTGCTTAATCCTTTTTCCTCTAACAATTTCTTTTGAATAAGTTACCTAATCAGACAGAAGTTGTTTGATAACTTACACATGAGTGTTTTGCAAAAATTTTGGGCATGGCAAGCAATAAAAATATCTTTAATCTGTCTATCTAAAACACACTAATGCAAATGTATACATAATTAAGCCACACTTGCCAAAAATATTCTTATCATATAGTAAAATATACTCTAATTTTGAATATTAATCCATTACATTGTGTCTATTCCCATTTTAACCCACCAAGCTGGTTTCATCAACCAATAACAGACTATACTTGATAGTTTAGATGGTGCTCATGTATTCTCAAAAGATTGTGACCTCTTTTCTTCCATGGAAAATTAATGATCTGATTCAGATCTGTTTCTAGAGATCTTTTGAAAATGAGGACTTATTCTATTTTCTTGAAAATTTATAGTTCTCAACAGGAACATTCTACTATCTAACGCACATTGTTCTTTTTGTTTCTAACTTTTATTAGTGCATGTTTGCATTACATAATGGTTACATTCATTACAGGGAACTGATACATGTACATAGCACATCTCAATTCTTCCCTCCCCTCTACCCCACTTTTATTTCTTCCAACATCAGATTCATTTATTTATGTCTTTATAAAATTAATTATCATATATACAGTTTAGTAACCAGACTAATAGCACAAAAACATATAAAATACATATGATAATTAGACTAAATCAAGGTACATTTTTAGATACATTGTCTGTCGTGGATTACAACAGTTCTCTCTGTCTCTGTGTCTCTGTCTCTGTCTGTCTCATCTATTATCTGTCTTTTATTTTGCACTTTATATATTGAGTTTTTCGTATAGGAGAAGCTATGGGATTTTTAGGCTTGCAGTTGTGTTACTTTGATTAACATTATGGTCTCAAGATAAAGCAAATTGTTTAGATAGTTAGCCATGCTTGTCATTCCAAGCTGATTTATAGTCACAATATGACTGAAATATAGATTGTGTGATTTCCATTTTGCATTTGAGTCAAACAAGACTCAAACTGGCCAATAGGAAAAGTCCCTTCACTCACTCCAGGGAGCTAACAACACCGGGTTGTGACCCTCAGGGTCCTCGACCCAAATACTTCATGTACTCTTTTCCTCAGCTCCCCTAACACCTCCATATATACTACACTGCTTCCATATGTGTTCCATATGTGTGTTTACAAAATAAATCTCTAAACCACAGGTTAAAGAATTAGGATAATTTCTTATGTTTTCTTGATTTATTTATTTACTTATTTATTCATGTCACCATTGAAAATTTTGTTACATTAATATAATACAAGGAAGGAACACAAAGATTCTCCCACCAAAACTCTTCAAATCCGCAAACTAAGCTCCATGATGAGAAGACCAGACAAGCATCCCGGGAACCCTGAGGACTGACTTGTGAATTGTTTAAAGGTTTGCAAAAATGTTTGATCATGACTCAGAGTTCAAAGAGTGATATTTGGCCTCAGCCTTCAAATATACAAAATTTTCAAAGAGTAAAATGATAGGCAAGTTTTGTTTGGTTTTTCTATGTTTTGCTTTAGACTTACAAAAGGAACTTGAGACAAAGTTTGGGAAGAAAGGAAGTTAAGTGTTTGGACCTCCGAGCAGGCAGCCCAGTATGGCAAGTGAACAAAATAAAGAGGAGGAAGCGTTTAGAAATTCAAGAATCAGCTCCATTTTTGAAGAGATTCAGTGTACAGTAGTCTCTGCCTTTTACTTTTTTTATTTTTAAAAATAATTTTTCTTTAGTATCTTCACTTAAAAATGTAGATTCTGACTCAGTCTAGTTAGAAAAAAACATACTTAAGCGAACATAGTGATTTTCAAATGTTTAAATTTAAATCATTATCAAATGACTATAAAAACGAAGCATGAAGGGTGTATGTATTAGTGTATACACACATGAGCCCAGACATGGGTTTATTGATATTACATTACAACACATAATCTTTTGAATGACATGACATTAAAATGTTTTCCAAACTTCATGGTCATCAGCGTTTTACCACTCTGCTGCACAAATAGCTTCTGTGTCTTCAGAGCAACATACAGACATCAGCCTAAACAACACATTTCTTCAACACATTTCTCTACTTGGAAACTTTAGGTAGATAGCCTCTTAGTTCAACATAATCTCACAAAGCTAGCTGTGAGAAGAAAATACGTCACAACTCTGAGTATTCAGTTTACTCCTACGAATTGGAAACCAATTTAAACGCAGCTACTCTTATCAGTCTTTTAGTCTGTTTTTTTCCAAAACAGTGCTGTTGTCTAATGACACTGACACAAATCAAAAATAAATTTAAAAGATTTTAAAAGCCTGCATCTTAAACTTTTTTCTGTTTTTACAGTTACAAATATCATGCTTACCCATGAGTACATTCAAACATTAAACCCAAGCTCTGATTTACTGGGTATAACTCCACGTTGTTCCATAACAGAGTATATGAAAATAACAACAATGTTATCGTGGATGTGATATCAAGCCATTTTAATTTATAGAATAAATAACTCACTAATCTGGTGTAACTATATGAAATCAAGCATTTTTTTTTCATTGAAATTAAGCATCATGTCTCTATCCTTAACATACTTAATTAGATAAAAGAAAAATGTCAAGTGATGTTATGCTTTGAATTTTCATTAACAGAACAAATAATAGTGGAATGCTAAGGAATGCACCCATATAGAAATGCTTCCCTCTGTAAACAGTACTGAATTTCTAAAGTAGGATTTGCTACTCTTTCCCCCAGAGTTAACTCTACTGTCTTTTTTATCTTTGCTGCCCTCCTCTGGATTTTTATTTCACCTGGTTCTCTTTTCCAGATGATGTGTGCTTTACCTTTGACTTTAGCGTAGAGGTATGGAACAATGTTCAAACTGCTTAATTTCCGTGCATTTTATGTTTTTTATAGCACAATGGGTAGGGTAGTAGTGTCTGTGGTTGCAGATTATCCCGGAATTTTATCACATGACCCCTTTGTACTATTTTCTATAATTTTCAATGCCACTTTCTGAAAAGTCTTAGAAACTATTCTTTTAGAATATCTTCTGTAAGAATTCTATTTAACTTTTATTCCATTAAGAAATATTTTTCTTATCATCTTTTTAAATAATAACTTTCCCTTCCTTACTAGGTCATTTTTATTGCATTATATCATAAGCATTGCTTATTTTCATTATGATGGAAAATGTAAAGGAATTTGAGAGATTTGTAATATCTATTCTCTTAATATAAATTCCTATGTAAACATTTCTGTATGCTTTATGATCACTGAAAATATGTCTCTCCATTGTGCAATATTTAATACACTAACATATCTACAGCAACTGGATAAATGACAGAAAAATAGAATATGGTTCTGCACTGTTGGTGGGAGTGTAGACTGGTGCAACCACTGTGGAGGTCAGTCTGGAGAGTCCTTAAAAGCTGGGATTGGAAGTCCCATTTGAGCCAGCTATTCCACTCCTAGGCATATTCCCAGAAGAACTGAAAACATCTCACCACAGTGATATATGTGCACCCATCTTTTTAGCAGCACAATATGTAATAGCCAGATCTTGGAAACAACCTAAGTGCTCATCAACTGAGGAATGGATAAATAAATTGTGGTACTTTTATACAATGGAGTACTACTCAACTATAAAGAATGATCACATTGAGATATTTATAAATAAATGGATACAACTTGACTCTATACTCATAAGTGAAATAAATCAAACTCACATGTATAAATACCATATAGTCTCCCTAGTGTAAGAAATGGTAAGAGTACAGAAGATTTTATGGTAATCATGGTTCACCATTATACTGCTTTAAAGTCTTATAATGTTTTCATTCATTGGTTGGAATGGTTTTCTTCTGTTTTGTTTGACCTTATTATTGTGATGGTATGAAGAAGCTACTTTGAAGAAAACAAGACATTATGGCAGCCATTGCTGATTTAATATTATCTTGCTTTGAAGTCCTACAATGCTTTTGTTCTTCTATTACCATTGGTTCTATCATGTTGTGTCTTATTGGATTTTAATGTGTGATAGTATAAACAAATTTTTGGTGGAAAATGAGATATTATATTAGCCATTGTTCATTTTCTGTTATTTGGTACAGAATGTCTTGTAACACTTTCATTTTCTTGAATGCTTCTATTCTATTTTGTTATGTTTGATATTATTGTGTGTGAAGCTACACTCAACTATTTCAAAGGAGACATTATGGTAGCTACTGTTAATATCCAACTGTCTTGTTGTGAAGTGCTGTGTTGCTTACATTGTTCTGTTCTGATCTGCTTTGTTCTGTCCTCTTTTGTTTTATTCTCCATAAAATAAAAAAAATAGAATATGGGCATTATACGTGCTCTAGAAGAAATTTCGGTATCATAACAATAATACAATAGATTCTCTGATTATATTGTATTCCAATATCCCATCTCCTTTTTAATATAACATTATAATCTTTATGTCCCTTATATCAGTTCTTCTTAACTCTTACTGTGTTTGTAATCTTCATATAGTAAATATTTGCTGTCAACAAATTCTTACCTTCTCTTACAAATAAGTCAGTGCTCATTTAACATATATTTTAAACTTTCTTATTTGCAAAGATAATTTAGCTTGATACACAATAAAAATCATGTATAAAATAAAGTAAACATTAAAATGAAACTAAAAAATCTGAAAATAGAAGAGTTCTAGAACCTGAAAGCATACAGTATACCAGATACTGTGCTGGCTGGTAACTAAAACATATCTCATTTTTCCTTCAATAGTCCTGCTCAGTCAGCAGGACATATTATTGTGTAGTAGCTAAGAATAAAAGGCAAAAATTTTTTGAAAGGCCCCAATCAGGTATATTTGAAAAACCTCAACACTTACTTAACTTTTCTAGGCTCTAAATTTTCACCTAAAAAGTATACAGAGGTCACATTCAAAATGAACCTTAATCTGAAGGCTAAAATAAGATGTACATGACAATTCAATGTTTCAGCAAAATATTGCTGAACAGCTATGTTTCAAAAAGTTCTAGGCCTTGGGGTTCTATCTAGTCATGACCAAGACCAAAATAATAATCAAAGTCCAGAGCCACTAATTTAATAGAGAGTCACAATAAATCAAATAAACACAATACAAGTAGTGGCAAGTGTGAGGAATAATTAAGCCAGATAGGGATAAAGGAGAATGACTGGCCAGTGAGCCAAGAAGCTACCTCAGGAAAGACGACACTGAGACACTGAACAAAAGAACTGAAGGAAGCCATATAATGAGCCCTATGAATATATGATGGAATATCTCTCAGGAAGACAGAGCAAATATAAAGGCTCTTGGTCAAAAAGTACTCAGTGAGTACAAGGAACTGCAGCTAGTCCAGTGTGTCTGGAGCTGAATGAATGAGAAGATGGTAGGCCAGAGAGGTCACAAGAAAATGAGGCCTGTGGGGCCTTGTAGACTAGGTGAAGGCTGATGCATTTCACTCTGTGTGAAATGCTCTGAGAAAAGGAATAATACATTCTGGTCTATGTTTTTGTGTAAGACTCCACTAACTGCTTCCTGCGAAATAGGCATAGAGTAACACAGTAAAGTAGACACTGAGGTGATGATGCTCCATGTAATGACAGGGACAAAGGTAGCAGATGATAAGTGACTGTATTTTCAATATGTTTAGGTGACAATGCCGTCATATTTTCTGGCTTATTGGTAGTGGGGATGAAAGAAAAATAGGTATTTTATATCAAAAAATTTGCCCTGTGCACCTGGAAAATAATAGCATTTACCAATATGGAGAAAATACAGGGTTAAGAAGTTCTAGAGAAAAAAAATCAAGAGTCCTCTCGGGACACTTTAGTATGATTCCTACAGTAGACTCCAACTCAGTAGTTTTATGTACAAGTCTGGACTTTGAGTGAATTGTATGGGTTTAAAATACAAATTGGGAGGTGGAAGGTAAATCCATTAGGCTGGAAGAGATTATTTAGGACTAAGTGAAAACACAGGAGAGTTCCAAGAATTAAACACTAGTATATTTCAATATTTAAAAATCAAGGAAAAGAAGAACCAGCGAAGCTGACTGAGAAGGAATGGCAAAGGGGAACCAAGAGACGCACAATTCAGATGCCAATGAGCAGACCTCCCCAAAAAGAATGGGGACAACAATTTGAGTCAAATGCTTCCATTAGGCGGAGATGAGTGGCGAGAGGTGGCTTTGAAT
This sequence comes from Hydrochoerus hydrochaeris, assembly GCA_004027455.1. Classification (NCBI taxonomy): domain Eukaryota; kingdom Metazoa; phylum Chordata; class Mammalia; order Rodentia; family Hydrochaeridae; genus Hydrochoerus; species Hydrochoerus hydrochaeris. The sequence goes on along the minus strand of PVLA01000194.1, from coordinate 673,485 downwards.
CTGGCAGCTCACAGATCACATCATGTTTGCAAGAACTGTGTGAGAAGCATGCAATAAAGGAAAAGCCTGATTTTTTTTAAGAACAAAAGAATTGGAGAAAGTGAGTATAGAGAACTGGTAGAGATTTTCTCTGAAAGGAAAGCAAGAAAATAGCATATTTCCTAGAACCGCAATGTGACATGTGATTATTTGCAAAGGTGGCCGTGATTATTTCTTCCCCTGCTCCCACAATCCCTTTGTGGTGTGCCTGTGCTTGTCTTTTCATCAAGAGATAGAATCTGGGCTTGGCATAGGACTCGTCTGACCCTGAAAATACACAGAAAGTGGTGTTGTTATGAGCTTCAAGATGCCTTGCATACCCTTGAATTCTTGCCCAGGCTCAATACTCAGAGCCCTCGCTGGCCTGCTGGGTGATAAAAGACATGTGTTCTGATCACCCCAGCAACCTGTTTGCCTCTCTCCTTCTGTCACGCAGGAGTGAGACAGCCAGTCCCTAGAAGCAGAGCTACTTAGCCAGATGAAAAATAATTGTATCACATGACCAAACATGAGCAGGAGCAGAAATGCCCAACTGAACATAGCCAAAATCGACAGTCCAAATATTCATGAGCTAAAACCATGGCTATTGTTTTAAGACACTGATTTTTGAGAAGTAACAATAAGCAACTAATAAAGACATGAGTTAGAGTAGGTTTGTTTCTTTGTTTTTTGTGATAGTGAAGATTTAAGCCATGACCTTCACCTTGAACTACATCCTTCAGCCCTCTTTTTAATTTTGCATTTTGAGATAGGGTCTTATTAAATTGCCCAGGCTGGGCTTGAGCTCGTGATCCTCATGCCTCAGCCTCCAAGAGTGCTGGGATTACAGGTATGTACCACCATGCCTGACTGAGTTGTAGGATTTTGTCATTGTTTTGGTTATATGCTTAGTAGGGGGCAGCTTAGAGTGTATTTGCTGTTACGAACAATATAATGAAAAGAATACTGATCAGATAAGAACGAATTTCAAGATCAATGTGCTGAGTAGGTAGGAAAAGTGGGGTTCAGTCCACTGGGGGGAGTACTGGCCTTATACAGAAGCATGAAAAGAGATTGCAGAGTGTCAGGAATTCAGTAAGTGCTCCGTAAATGAAAGCCAATTGATTTAAACAGTGTTGCTTACTGCAGAGACCCTGACGGTGCACCTAGAAATGGAAAATCATTCGCGGTTCCAAGGCCCTTTCTTACGAGAGCTCTGCTTTCTGCTTTGTGTGGGATTCCTTTCTTCTTTATCTCTCTATATTCAAATCTATGCATTCTTTCTGGTACATTTCATCTTTCCATGAAATATTCCTCACTTTCTTACCTTCGAGCCATCATTCAAACCTGGTACACAATGTCTGCAAGTCCTTCAGTAGCCCATGCACGCAGCACTTGCAGAAGAGTGAGAGCAAAGCAGGGGTAACTGCAGAGCTCCCTGCTTTCTCCAAAACTGCCAGTAGCAGGAAGTGCGACAGGTTGCCAGTAGGAAGAGCTGCCACACCTTCTGTGTCCTGAACCTCTCACATACAAGGCAAAAAAGGAGGGCCAGCGTGACTGAATATAGCAAGAGCCTCGTTCAGAGCTACTCAGAGGAATTCAAGTAAAACACAGGTAACTGGAAGAAAGGGCAGGGCATATATCCCAGATCTAAAATCAATCCGAAATCAGAGACTAATAGATCAAGCAAAACATAGATAAGGGACTTAATAAAATGTCCAGCCAGCCCATCCAGCTGTGGGTGGGTTGCCAGATCAGGACGACTGCCAGCCATACTTGGAATCTTAAAATAAGATGAGAAGAAAACTTTAAAAAGATAGACTAAAATAGTGTGGCTAAATCAAGCCATACAGGATAGACTTGGCATGTAAAGTCCTCTGCCTTTTCTACCTTTCTCCAAACAGAAGACACTGCAATCCAGCCATAAATTCTGCCTGCACAAACTCCTCCCCCACTGACAAGTAGCCACAAAGCAAAACTGACTTGCCCCCAGAGAGAGGGTAAAAATCATGTCTATGTCCCATCACTGGTTTTGGTTTGCCACCAGGCAAACGCTGAGGCTCTTCATAGCAAGGATCAGCTATGTCTGGAGAAGTGGAAAAAAATCCAGCTCTCCAAGGAAGGATTCAGCTGCCCCAGGGAAGGGTGATAATTTGTTATCCAAAAAGTCCTCCACACATACAGGACAGTTTCATTTTCACAAAGGACAGAGGCAGGGAAATTTTTCTCACCATGTGCAATGAAGAGCAGGTAGGAATGTTGAGAAAAATCCCATTCCTGAGGCTCAAGCATAAAAGACCTGCATGAGAAAGAAGCTAAATATGAGAAGCAACTCCTGTTACCAGCATGAGCCTTGCATCCAGTCATGAGGAACAAAGTTGTGCACTAGGAATGAGGCAAGAACAGGGAGAAAGAGCTTTTCCACGATGCAAGTGTGCAGGCAGGGCCCGCTGCCGGTTGCATGGAACGAAAACACTAAGAAGCAAACTTCGCACTAGTCCTATCGGTGAGGATACCCATATGCAAAGAGAGTGAACTTCCGCTCTTTCCTCTCTGCTAGCTAAATTTCATCTCTGCAATAAGTGTCTGAGAAAAATCATGCTAAAAGAAGAAAGGTTTATTTTGGTCCAAAGTTTCTGAGTTTTCTGCCTGTAGTGAAGCAGTTTATCATGACTGAGAAGAAGCTCCTCACCTCCGGGGCACCCAGGCAAGGGGAGAGACAAAGGGAGAAAAAGTCTCCTCCCCAGGGTCCAGTGGCCCCACTTCCTGCCACCAGACTCCACCTAGAGACCAAGCCTTTGACACGTGAGCCTCTAGAGACACCAGAGACCCAAATGCTAATACTCACCATGTACAGAACATAACTTTAAATGGATAATAGTCCTAAGTGGAAAAGTTGAAACTATTAAAATTCTAGAAGAAAACATTAAGTTTAAACATCAATAAGAAAAACAACCAAAAGAAGATACAAGTATGATGGTCATCATATTTAATCTTCAGGAAAATGCAGTTTTAAGATGAAAATACTATGAAATACTACTATACAACTGCTAGTATTAATAATATAAAGGTCTGACCATAGCTAATCTTGGAAAGGAAATGAAACTTCAGTCCTAGTTGAGGGGAACACAAAAATGGCACACTTTGAAAAATACTTATAAAAATACATTTACTGATGAGTCAACACTTCCACTCCTAAGTATAAACCCAAGAGAAATGAAAGCATGAGATTGTGCAATCACCTGTCAGTGATTTTAGCAGCTTTGGCTGTAAATGGCCCAATTTTAAGCAACAAAAAGGTTTCTTCAATTGATTAGTAGATAATGACTAATCTTCAAGTGGAATATTATTCAGCAACAAAAAATATTTATGCATGCAATAAAATAGATGTTTCTTGAAAGCATTAAACTGAGTAAAATGCTAACATAAAAGACATACTATATGATTCTATGGCATGATATTTTAGAAACATCCGAAACATGGAAAGAGAAAATAGGTCACTGGTTTCCAGTGGTTGTGAAGGAGGGAGGAGTTTGACTGAAAAGGCACATAAAAATATCTCAGGGAAAAAATTTTTAAACTTTTTAAAATATCTTGGAGAAATGAAAATCCATATATTGATTGTAGCAGCCATTATACAACTGAGTACATTCATCAAGACAATTAAGATCTGATTTATATAAAGTAGATCTAGTAAAAGAGAGAAAATTATTAAAATGTCAAGATTTAGCATTCTTCAATCAGTGTTAACAAGCAGAACAAGGGTGAAGCAAACTGCATTGCATCTATGCACAAGTTCAGTTTGTTGATCATTCAGCTACACCTGAAAATCCTTGGTCACAACCTACTCTCAGTGGAGATAGACCGGGCACATCTTGATTCCAAAATGTCTACTCAACTTAGGGAAACAGGGATGCCTTAGATATTTTTCACCAAAAGAAATAATGCAGAAAATTGTTGCTAAAAGATGTGCAATTGCTGAGAACTGTAGAACTGGGACAAAAGTTACCACAGTAACACTGGAGGTTGGTTAGTTCTCAGAAAGAAATAATAAACAAAGTTTCTAAGTAAACATCCTGTGCTTTGTTCTTTTATATTATTCTGAGTCAAAATAAATTCTACCCAACTTTATTGTATGTGTGTGTGTGTTTCCTTGAAGGTTTTAACAGAATTTTTCTTAAAGCCCATGTTTTCAATTTCTATAAAATCTCCCCACATGGAATGATTTGTTGATCCTAAAGATAGCTTTTTGTTTGGTTTCCAATTGTGAAAAGTGGATCAAGTAGATACATAAGAAAAGTGCTCGCTTTTATATTAGCTACTGTGCATAGTATGGTTCCAGGGAGCAACATAGAGAAGAGAGGTCTTAGTATGCTTCCCCTTGTTCTCTAGGGAGGAAGATGCTTCAGCCTCACCACAAACATCTGAGTTCCTGCGAGAGCTGGTTCACACAGGGACATCACATGGCTGGATGGGACTGCCAGCGAATGCTTAGGTGGCAGAATGTATTATGCATGTCTTCTATTGTGAGTTTATTTTCAGTGTACTCAAAGGACTATAAATAGCACATGCTATGAAAAGCAGATGGTGTGTTTATAGATGCTCTACCACATCTCAGAGTTGATGTCTAGTCCTTCTTTCACATGCCTCCCAAATTTTACTCCTTTGCAGTGTCTTTCATCGGAAATATCACCTAGTTTAAAGGTAAATATCTGGAATCATCATAGAGGCCCCTTCTATATCTAATATATAAGAATATATGGAGTAAAGCCTACATTTAAGTCAAAATATGCAGAGCTGATTTTCCCAAACTAAATAAGGTATAATTTCATAAAGTTTAAAAACTTCTGAGTGCATTTATGATATACTTCTTATGTAACATACTAAAAAAATGAGCGTGGCGGATTTATGTAGGTTTTGATATTTTATTCACAGCCCTCACACCACGTTTGGTGATTGTCAAAATGTTATGTCTTTAATCACAAGAGGTGTATTTGTGGTCTTTTTTTCCTTAGCCTTAATTTTATCATAAAATTAATTATAAAAAGGACAAGAACTTACCATATCAGTAATCATTACTATTAAACATAACCATTCTTTACCAATGTCATCAGCTATTCTACAAACTATTCAAAAATCTCTAATAATGTATTCAGATATTTAACTCATACAAATTTGGAAAATGTACTTCAGTTTCATCACATTCTGTTCTCTGCAATCAGACATCTGCAGCGAGTCTGTGTTATTAACCACACATCACAATACTTCTCAACAAGAAATGAATGGGATATTAACAGAAAATAATATACACATGTATGAACAATTTACTTTTACATTAGAAGCCTTTCTGAACAACTGTATGTAAACATAGACTCCTACTTGGCAATTTCATGTGCCAGTTCCCAGGTTTTCTCTCTCAGCTCACACTTCTCAGTCAAGGTCCGTGTGGAATTTGCTTATTCTGGAATTAATCTCCTCCCAGGTTCCAGTGTGGCTCACAATGTCCCTGAGTATTTTCCACTTCCAACGCCCTCTAAAATGCCTCAACACACTTTGATTCAGTGAAATATGTCTCATAACAGAGTGGTTGGAAGAAAGAAGAGAAGTTTGCCTCAGATCTCATCTGAAAAATTCATCATAATTCTCTCAACTCGTTGACCCTTTCTGCACGATTTCTGGTCTTTTATTGAATGTGAGTGATAAGGAAAAATTAGGTCCCACTATGGTATAAATGTAAAGTCCCAAACTTAGCTCGTGTTTCCTCTGTTGACAGTCTAACTATCTATGTCGTATTTCTCCTGAGTATCACACATTATAGCTCAAAATCAAGTCTGACTAGGGATTAAAATTGTTATCATGGTTAAGGCTGATGCTTGTGAAATCCAGGCAACCAGCCTGATGTAAATAACTGACCTACTTAAAAGGCTTAAACACCATAACCAAATTTATAAACATACATATCCATTTTTAGTAATTATTGTAGTCATTCTTTAGTCTTTGTCCAAAAAACACACATTTAATAAAATGCTGAAATTCAAAGTAACTTTTGGCATTGGCTTTTGATCATATAATTGATGTTTTCTATTATCTTAGCACTAAATCATAGAGTAGTATTCACCTAATAGTTTCTGATAATTATTCAGAGAAAATTAGAACCAATAAGTTTGATGACAAATATCTAAATCTCCATCCCTCTGAGTTTTCATTCCTCCTATAGCTGTGAAATTTTCTCAGGAAAATATGGGCAGATTTTGTAACTACTACCAGCATAAATGAAAGATTTGGGGAAATGCAGCACCTCAGTCAACATTTTCCTGCTTCCAACCCTGAAATACATATATATAATCAGATTCTGACTATGCTTGCCTAACAAATTTCAACTAAGCCAAACTGAAAAGAAGTCTCGGGGTTATAACTCCTAGCTTTCTATCTTAAAAAATGTAACATCTCAAAGATAAGAGATACTGAAAGGATTTTGCCCTATAATAAATTACTTTATGGTCATAGTGGTGACCTAACAGTCATGGCAGTGGTCTAACATGGCAGTAGACCAAAGCAGGAACGCCTACCACTTCCTGCTTCTTGCTCAGCCCTAATTGCAACTGCCCTTCCTGTTTGCGCGTGCAGAGGGTTCCACTCAGCTCCTTGCGCGTCATCTATGCCCGCCTTAAGCACCGCCCCGGTCAGAGGGTATATGTACCTCCCATGCCCCATGGTCCAGTCAGAGAATGCCAGGCTTCGGTAGCCATGGGGTTCTCTCTACGTCTTCGTAAAACAAGTTACTTTTATATTATACTTTTTCTCTCTTATTGCGCCAAAAACCTAACAGAAACCACAAGGTAGTTTTTGCTCAGCACTCTGGCCTGCTCTTAGACTTCAATTTCACCTTCTTCCTCAAGGTCAATATTAAAGGAAACAGGTTCAGAAGTCTCACAAGAAATTTTTCTGCCAGTGCCTACGTGATTTAAGGACTCTCTTTTCTGCATAAAACCATTTGAAGTCCTTGAATTCTTTGAGAGATTCTCCCCTAGATAACTGAGCTAATTTTTTTGCTAAAACATGATAACTACACTTGAAAATCCTGTAGGATAAATGCAGAAAGGATCACATTTTAAAAAGAAATGTGCTTTTTAAAGAACGTTTGAAATTTTCTCAATGACAAGTACTCTGATGTTTGTGGTGGAAGCGTCATTAAAAAGTGAAAGTAGGTTAATCCACATTGCTGTAGTTCTTTCTCACTCTGCTGAGCAGCTTCTCTGCAGTCTAGGTAATGATTACAATTACAAGATAACCCAAATTCCCATCTCCAAGCTGTCTGTTTGTCCTAAGGCTGTTGCTGAACAACCAAATTGCCTTAGGTTACTATACCCCTGTGCATGAAATTATTTCCAACAGCCGGAAGCATAGAAGAGTGTTTTATGTGACAAGTTTAAGAAATATTTCTTATCAGGCTGCTCAAGCGTCATTTTTACCCGTGTTGCCAATCTGATCTGCCTGGTTTGAATTAAAAAAAAAAAAATACTTTCATCCTATTTGCTGTGCTTCTTCCAGTTCCGGTGTCAAAATAATCCATCAATAACGTGAACACCTCTGACGTCACCTATCTAGTGTGCCTTAGATATTTACACATTTCCCCTTGGACCTTTTGAGGGGAATCTTCATCAAAATTTGTTAAAGAACAAAAACTGAACATTAACAATGGCAGGAACTTATATAAAAGCACTATTTAGAAGAAGATTTTAAGTGTTAACTCTGTCCCAGAATTACATATAACACCTTTCTTCAGAAAGCTCAAGGAATTTCTGAGTGTAAACCTGTCTAGACTGGAATGACAATAGGGCTAACAATTTAGATTAACAGAGGCCCCTGGGTATTAGTGCTGTTCTCTTTGTTATACTTTACAAGCAGGTGATTTACCTCAGGGACTTTCAACAAGATGCCTGGAGAAGATGGCAGGAGAGGATCATTTGTAAAAACTCAGCTGAGTATCTTCAGATCCCAGTTTTCATTGCTGCCAAATAAACTATTTTAATCTTGTCAATTTATCATACATTTATTCAAATGCATACTAAGGAAATACCTAGGAAGACAGAAATCTAGTAACCTGGAGGTTTTGTTAGTCAAAATTTTCCATTAGTGAGTTGCTGTGTCAACTCATAAGATTTAATATCATAGTTCCCAGGGTCATTTACAGGAAGGGAAGGTAAGAGAGAGAAAATAATTAAAGTTTCCTTTTTGGAAACAAAAAAATATAAAATTAAAATGGGGATAAGTGAGGATGGAAATTAGTGACACTGAGTTTATTGCTATCTAATACATTTATAATTACATATAGTAAATTTTTAGAACAGATTTAATTCATTTCCAGAATGATTGTCAGATTTAAGTCTGATTTGACTTGTCCTTTTTTTTCCTGTTTCTCTCCCTCTTTCTCTCACCAATCTTTCACAACCAACTTTATTGTATAAACTGTGTAAATTTATTCACAAGCAAATAGCACAACAGACTTTGGGTAAAGAGGCATGAGGCACGGGGGTCAACATTGTAGAAGCATGTTGGCAAAGGAGTAAAGCGGAGGCTATGATAGCACTTAGTCTTTCCTGAAAGCATTGAGCAAAGAGCAAATTGTCTCTCATAGCAGCAAATAGCCCGAGCAGAGAAATGGTGAGAAATTAGAGGAGAAGATGTGAGACAAGTTCCAGCTCATCTAACCCATGTTTGGGATCTAAGCCTCATATACTGTGTTAGTTTCCCACTGCTGTTGTGATAAATGACTACAAATTTAGCATCCTAACAATACACGCTTAATGTGACATGGTAGAAATGTGGAACGTTACCATGTCAAATTGCTTCACATCTTTATTTATTTCATATCCTTTTTTTCTGTCAGACTGACATCATTATCTTTGTAAAATTTATTCCCAATGATACTGTGTTACTACACCAATTTTGCTTCAGAACAGAACTAAAAGCTAATTTGTGTCTATATTATACAACATGCTGAATAAATCAAAGTGTACCAGGATTTGTGCAAATGGATTTAAAATTTATGTTGCTTCCTCCTATTGGAAAAAATGATTCCCATTGTTTATCATAGCACTGTGTGCACACAAAGAAAACATGATTCCCTCACTCTCCTTTCAGCTTTACAATAAAGGGTCTCTACACACAGGAAATTTGGGCTTCAGTGGGAAATTTTGAACAACACAGGACATTCTTACACACCCCACAGTCTGGGTATGGTTCAGGTTTAAAAGGAAAGTGTAGATGCCCTTAAAAGAAAGGCTGCAGAGTAGATTCTTACTCATCAAAAAGATCCAAATCTTCAAGTTCTCAAAAACAGGAATATCTTTTTTTTCTTTTTACCAACTAGTTACATATTTTCATGTTACAGAAAAATATATTTTACCTATCACTAACTTATCTTAAATATTGCATCTAGTAACTTTTAGAAGTTGTGAATTAAAGATACTATGTACAATTTATTTTGCTTTCAATTGCGTTTATTTCATCTGTTTAAAAAGTTGTACACGTAACCTTCAGTTTACTAGAAGCTGCTCAGTCTACTCTGGTCTCCCACAGGCTTCCAGACTCTTTAAGATTCCCTGTTCACCTCCACTTTTCAGTGCTTTGCTTGATGAGAGATTATGGAGACAGTGTTAGCTGTTTGTTCAAGGCTTCCTCTCAGTATATCATAGGTAATGATTCTGGAATAAAGATTAAATATGCCTTTTACTTTTCTTTTTTTTAATTTTATTTTACAGAGATTAAAACAAAAGAGGACAGAACAAAGCAGATGAGAACATAACAATGTAAGCAACACAGCACTTTACAACAAGACAACTGGATATTAATAGTAATTAGTAGTACCATAATGTCTTTTTCTTTGAAATAGTTGAGCTTAGCTTCACACACAATAATATCAAACATATCAAAATAGTACAAAACCATTCAAGAGAGTGAAAGTATTACAGGGCATTCTGAACCAAATAATAGAAAATGAACAATGGCTATTATAATATCTTATTTTCCATAAAAAATCTGTTTCTACTATCACCCATGTTAAAATCCACTAAGACACAACATGATAGAACCAATGGTAATAAAAGAACAAAAGCATGGTAGGACCTCAAAGCAAGATCATATTTAGTGAGCAATGGCTGCCATAATGTCTTGTTTTCTTCAAAATAGCTGTTTGTACCTTCACACATAATAAAATCAAACAAAACAGAATAAAACCATTCCAACCAATGAATGAAAATATTATAAGGCTTTGCCAGGGATTTAGCTCAGCGGCATAAGCACCTGCCTGGCAAGTGCAAGGTCATGAGTTCGATCCCCAGTACAAAAAAAAATTATAAGGCTTCAAACAATGTAATGGGGAATCATGATTACCATAAAATCTTATGTACTCTTAACGATTTCTTACACTAGAGAGACCATGCAGTATTTATACCTGTGAGTTTGATTTATTTCGCTTATGAGTATGGACTCAAGTTGCATCCATTTATTTATAAATATCTCAACGTGATCATTCTTTATAGCTGAGTAGTACTCCATTGTATAAAAGTACCACAATTGTTTTATCCATTCCTTAGTTGATGGGCACTTAGGTTGTTTCAGAGATCTGGCTATTACAAATTGTGCCACTATAAACATGGGTGCACGTATATCACTATGGTATGATGTTTTCAATTCTTCTGGAATTATGCCTAGAAGTGGAGTATCTGGGTCAAATGGGACCTCCAATCCCAGCTTTTTGAGGACTCTCCAGACTGACCTTCACAGTGGTTGCGCCAGTCTACACTCCCACCAACAGTGCAGAAGAGTTCCTTTTTCCCCACAGTCTCTCCAGCATTTGTTGATGGTAGTTTTCTTGATTCTGGCCGTTCTTTCTGCAGTGAGATGGAATCTCAGTGTGGTTTTAATTTGCATTTCTGTAATGAACAATGATGATGAACATTTTTTCATGTATTTAGTTGCCATTTGTATTTCTTCATCTGAGAACTGTATATTCATCTCAGATGCCCATTTTTGGATTGGGTCTTTGAATTTTGGGAGTCTGATTTTTAAAAATTCTTTATATGTTCTAGACAGAAGTCCTTTGTCTGAGGAACAGCTGACTAGTATTTTTTCCCAATTTGTGGGGTTTTCTTTTCACTCTGCTGGAGTTTTTTTTCAACATGCAGAAACTCTTTAATAAGATGTGATCCCAGTTATTGATTCTGGAAAGTATTTCCCATGCAGTTTGATTCTTGTTCATGAATTATCTACCTACCCATATGTCTTCAAGATTTTTACCTACTTTGTCTTCCAACAGATTTAGTGTTTCTGTTTTAATATTTAGATCTTTATTCCATTTAGATTTTAGTTTAGTACATGGTGATAGGCATGGATCTAGTTTCAGTTTTCAGCATATGGATAGCCAGTTTTTCCAGCACCATTTATTACAGAAACTATCATTCTTCCAGTGAACATCTTTGGACTCTTTATCAAAGATAAGGTGGTTGAGTGTGTTTGTAGTTGTGGTTATATCTTCTAGTCTATTCCATTGACCTTCAGATCTGTTTTTATTCCAGTACCATGTTGATTTTATTACAGTAGCTTTATAGTATAACTTCAAGTGAGGGATTGTGATTCCTCCTGCCTTGGCTTTGCTGCTTAGAGTTGCCTTTGCTACTCTAGGTCTCATCTGGTTCCAGATGAAATTTGGGAGTGATTTCTCTAGATCTATGAGGTATGTTATTGGTATTTTCATTGGGATGGCATTGAATCTGTATAACAATTTGGGGAGAATCATCATTTTCACAATATTTATTCTTCCTATCCATGATCAAGGGATGCCTTCCATTTTCTGAGGTTCTCTTTGATGTATTATAATTTTCCCTGTATAACTCTTTTACTTCTTTCATTAGATTAATTCCTAAGTATTTCATTGTTTTGGATGCTAGTGTGAAGGGTGTGGTTTCTCTTATTTCTCTCTCAGTTATTTTGTTGTTAGTGTATAGCAATGCTATTGATTTTTGAGTATTGACTTTGTATGCAGCTATGTTGCTGAATTTATTTATTATATCTAGGGGTCTTTCAATGGAGTTTTGGTGGTTTTCTCTGTAGAGTATCATGTGATCTACAAATAATGATAAGTTAACTTCCTCTATTCCTATCTTTACTCCATTTATTTCTCTTTCTTGTCTAATTGCTCTGGCAAGTATTTCCAGTACTATGCTGAATAGGAGCAGTGATAAGGGACATCCTTGTCTTGTGCCTGATTTTGAGGTAAAGGCTTTCAGATTTTGGCCATTTAATATGATGCTGGCTGTTGGTTTGTCATAGATGCCTTTATCATATTGAGGTAAAGACTATTCCAATTCTCTGTAATGTTCTTATTATGAATGAGTTTTGGATCTTATCAAAAGATTTTTCTGTATCTATAGAAATGATCGTGTGATTCTTACTTTTGGCTCTATTGATATAGTGGATAACATTTATTGATTTTATGTATGAACCATCCCTGCATGCCTGGGATGAATCCCACTTGGTTGTGGCATATAATCTTCTTGATGATTTTCTGCATCCTGTTTGCCAATGTTTTATTGAGAATTTTTGCATCTATGTTCATTAGGGAGATTGGCCTGTAGTTCTCTTTTTAAGTTGGGTATTTCTCAGGTTTTGGTACTAGAGTGATATTTGCTTCCAGGAATGACTTAGAAAGAATTGCTTCCCTTTTGATTTCATTGAAGAGTTTGAGGAGTGTCGGCATTAAGTCTTCTTTGTATTTCTTGTGGAATTGCACAGTGAATCTGTCTGGGCTTGGGCTCTTCTTTGTTGGTAAGAACTTAATTACATTTTCAATTTCATTAATACAAATTGGGTTATTCATCAGTTTTACATCTTCTTGACCCAGTTTTGGTAGTTCATATATTTCTAGGAATATGTCCATTTCTTCTGTGTTATTGAACCTATGAGAGTAGAAATTTTTGAAATAGGTATTGATGATCTTCTGTATTTCCACAGAGTCTGTAGTGATTTCACCTTTTTCATTCTTTATTGCATGAAATTGAACTTTTTCTTTCCTTTTTTAATGAGGTTGGCTAGGGTTTTATCAGTTTTATTTATTTTTTCAAAGAACCAACTCTTAGATTCACTGATTCTTTGTATTGTTTTCTTAGTCTCTATTGCATTGATTTCTGTTCTGATCTTTATAATTTTCTCCCTTCTTTTGGCTTTTGGCTTGACTTGCTCTTCTTTTTCTAGATGTTTGAGGTATAGCATCACCTCAAACATTGTTGTTTATTTATATTCTCTCTGTTACCCTGATGTGGGTACTCAGTGCAATAAATTTTCCTCTGAGGACCGCTTTCATTGCATACCACAAATTTTGGTATGTTGTGTTTGTATTTTTGTTTGCTTGTTGATATTGTTTAATTTCTTCTTTAATTTCCTCTGTAACCCACTGATTGCTCAAGAGTGTGTTATCCAATTTCCATGTGTTTGTGGGGTTTTTGCAATTTCTTCTATCATTAATTTCTAGTTTCATATCACTATGATCCAATAACATGCATAGAATAATTTCAATTCTTTTGTACTTACTTAAATATGTTCTGTGGGCTAGTATATGGTCTATTTTAGAGAATGTCCCATGTACTGCTGAGAAGAATGTATATTCTGATGTTGTTGGATGGAACACTCTGTATACGTCTATCAAGTCTATTTGTTCACAGGTGTGATTCTGTTATTTCTTTGCTGATTTTCTGTGTGGTTGATCTGTCCCTTTGTGTTAGTGGCATTTAAGGTCTCCTGTTATAATTGTGTTATTGCTTATTTGATTTTTCATTTCTTTTAATACTTGCTTTGTATAGTTGGGTGCTCTGGAATTTGGTGCATATATATTTGGGAATGTTCTCTCTTCCTCTTGAAGTTTTCCCCTAACTAGTATGTAGTAACCTTCTTTATCTCTTCAGATCATTCTTGGTTTGAAGTTCACATTGTCTGAAAACAGAATAGCTACCCTGCTTTTGGGGGGTGGGGGTGTTCCTGTTGCATGAAGTATTGTTTTCCATCCTTTGACTTTCAGTCTATGCATTTCCTTTTCGGTTAGATGGGTTTCTTGTAGACAGCATATCGTTGGACATTGTTTCTTGATCCATTCTGCCAGTCTGTTTCTTTTAATTGGTGAATTGAGGCCATTTACATTAATGGTTATAACTATTATATATTGATTTATTGTTGACATGTTATCTTTCTGCTGTTGTATCTTTACCTTTCTATTCTGTTTAATTGCCTGCCTTGCTTAGTGGTTTTTTCCCTATATGTATCTAGAATGTCTTTCAGTATTCTTTGCAGGGTTGGTTTGGTGATCATGAAATTCTTCAGCTGTTCTTTGTTATGGAAGTATCTTATTTCTCCATCCATTTTGAAGGACAGTTTCGCAAGGCATGTCAGTCTGGTTTGGAAGTTGTTTTCATTTAGGATCTCAAATACTTCACTCCATGTTCTTCTTGACTTCATTGTTTGTGTTGAGAAGTCTGATGTGATTCTGATAGGTTTTCCTTTATAGGTGGTCTGTCTTTTCTCTCCAACAGCTTTTTAATATTTTGTTCTTATGTTGGATTTCTGGGATGGTGATTATTATATGTCTGGGTGTAGTTTTATTTTGGTTATGGCTATTTGGAGTTCTATATGCTTCACCATTCTCATGTTTGGGAAATTTTCAGCTATTACTTCTGTAAATAGCCTCTTGATATCATTTCTGTTGTCCCTTCTTTTTCATTTATCCCTATTAATCTTATGTTGTTTTTCTTTGCATCATCTTGCAGCTGTTGAATTGTTATTTCCTGATTCTTTGTTATGTTTCAAAGATCTTTCTTTTTCTGTTCACTAGCTACAATCAATATTGTCTTCAAGATCTGAAATTTTATCTTCACTTTCACTGAGGCAGTGTTGGCAACTTTCAATAGAATTTTTGATTTCCTTTTGAATCTGTTTCATGCATTCTGTTTGTTTCTTATACTGTTCATTTAGGGATTCTATTTTTTTGCTTTGTTGCTCTAATTTTTTAACTGTGTCTTCTTTAGATGTGCTCAGCATTTCTGTCACTACTTTTATCATTTCTTCTTTTACCTGGGAGACTATTTTCTGATTTAATTTCTTTATAGCTTCCTAGAGTTGCTTCTTTATTTAAGTTGATATCATTTGAGGCATTTCAAGTGTATGGCTTATATTTTCTTCTATGTACATGGCTCCTAGGATTTCTCATGATGGGCTGGAGGTTTGAGATTGCATTTTGGTCTTTTGTCTTGTCATTTTCCCATATTTCCATGTTTTGAGTGATGTTCCAAAGCTTCCCCCGGGAATGTTGGAAATCACCTCCTGTGCCTTCGGCTCCTGGGATTGAATGGAGGTTGCTGAGCAGACCCCAATCAGACCCACAGGACCTCCTGTGCTACCTCCAGTGTTCCAGGAAGCTGAGCAGTCTCCTAACCCCTGGGGGTGATGGTCCAAAGCTCTCCCTGGGGCAGTGCCAGCATACTGGAACTCACCTCACATAGCCTCGGCTCACTGGATTGAAAGGTTGCTGGGCATGGTCTAGTCAAGCCTGAGAAACCTCCCAAGCCTAGTCTAGTGTTTTAGGAAGCTAAGTGGGCAATTAACCACTGGGAGCAATGGTCTTAAAGTCTTCCCAGGCCAGTGCCAGTGCACTGGAACTCTGACTTTTCTATTAGTACTTGCATAAAAAAGAAACATTGTGTTGTGAAAAGATGCTGGTTAAATGAGCTACGTAGAAGCAATATTTCATGTCTTAAAATAATTCCTGTTTTTCTGTGGGTTCTGGCCTTGTTCTCATTATGTGCTTTATGGTTCCATTTCCATAGGACTGATACACACAGCATTTACAGCCCACACCAAGCCACAGGACACTCTCAGATGAAGCACAGGATAATATTTGGTCTTATTTGTCTGTGTCTTCCAAATGTTCCAGTATCTTGAAGTCTGAAGCAGTGTCTCTTCTTCTGAGTGGTGTTAAATGAGCACTTGTTGAACTGTTGATTTCTGTACAGAAAAACATGCCCAAATTTTCTGAAATCTGATTATCAGTATTTGGGGATACATCCACCACCTAAATATAACTTTCAGTGATTTGGACAAAAAATGCAAATATGTATTAGGTTGATGGGTGTACAATCCCTGAAAAGCTCATTTGCAGGTAAATATATGACCTTTCTTATATCAGCAAACGTTACAAAATTTGATTCATTTTGGGTACATTGTCAACGAGGCATTTAATTTCATTAAATCACAAAGCAAGAACTAAAGCATCAAACAAAAGCATTAGTGTGTCTGCTATAGTATAGTTAAGAATCTAACACATGGAAGCCTCCTGTGTTCCTAGCACTTGGGAGGCTGGTCAAGAGGATCCCGGTGACACTGAGGACAGTGTGGGCTACAGAGTGAGTTGAAGCTCAGCCTGAACTAATAATGAGACCTTGTTTTTAAAAAATAATAATCTAATATGTAGATTCTGAGCAATTGCATAACTCTTGCATTTATAGTTCTTAATGACTGCTAAAACATTTTGCAATTTTGTTTTTATTGTGAAAACAAACAAGTCATTTTTGTGATTAAAAAAAAAGTAGTACAACCTGTGGGAAAATCTGCTGGGTTTGTCTAACTGCTGGGTCATGTAAGGCAAATTATTCTTGTTGAGCTCCACTGTTTTAGGTTAAAACACACATATCATGTAACCCCTGCCAAAGAATAAGTATGATTCAATAATCTACCTAATGATGTGCCTAGCAGGATTCAGATAAATAGTTCGTATTCTATAAATTATGCCTGTAATTATTTGTTTACAATAAAAGGATTTATTATTTATTTATTTATTGTCTTTTTAAGACAGGGTCTCACTATGCAGTTCAGGCTGTCTTTGGGATCACTGTGTAGCCCAGGCTGGCCTTTAACTCACAGTGATCCTTCTGCATCAGTCTGTGGACTTGCTGATATTACAGAAGTAGAACCACCATGCCTGGCTTCATTTATTTAATGCCAAAAATTTTTACACATACTTTCTAAGTGATGGAATAGTATACTTGTGGAGATTATAGTCAGGAAACAAGATGAATAAATAATCCAACAGAGCATTTGTTTTTTGGGGGTATTTCTTTTGTTTGTTTATCTTAAAATTCTGGTCTGAAGCAACCATTAAAAAACAAAAACAAAAAACAAAAAAAACATGGTTTCTTTTCTGCTGTGGCTGCCTTTCCAGCCTCAGCCACAGAACTCTAGCTGTGCTCTGCTCAGCCCCTGAGACTGCACCCTTTCCCTGGGAAGTGAAGCTGTGAGAATAATTCAGGCCCTGGGTTCAGGGCGACATCTCATCTAAGGCACACCCCGAGGGCTCAGACACAAATCCCACTGAAGGACTACTCACTGGGACAAGCAGCAAAATGGAAACAGAGCAGCTAACCCTGATCAACCTGCCAGAAATATGAGACAGGTATTCATCCCAGAGCATGAGGAAACAGGGACAGGCGGATCCGCTGTCCTCTCTCCATCTCTGTTCCTCCTGTGTTTGTGTGCATTTTTATGCAAACCGACCCTTTTGTTTTGCATTCTTTCTTTTCAGATGAGTTCAAAAAAGTGAATAGGTTGTGAACTGGTAATTATTAATTTTTCTAAGGTAAACCTACTCAATATTCAGACCTGGGTATTTTTGTCATCCTATTCAGTGATGGTAGGTGGCAGCAGTAGTGTTCGCCCTGATGGGGACACTCAGGGTGGCAGCTTGGTTTCCCTAGCTTCACAGCCTCACAGCTCCATGGGGCGTCTTCTCTATATACGCTTCATGACACCTCTGGGTTTCTCACCGCGTTCAGATATTAAACTGTCTAGTCCTGTCCAGTTTCAAAGGTAGAGTTTCTTTGTACTTTCATGTTTCATTTGCTTTTATCAGGACTGAGGGTGTAGCCGAGAGGAAAAGAGCTCTGCGGAACGTGACCATGCTGCAGTAATGGAACCACTGGGTGAATTCTTCAGAGGCCCTGGCATGGACATGGCTCCCATGGCTGAGCTCTTCGAATTGCTCCTCAGCTGGGGTACAGTGTGCCTCCTGCCACCTGCAGCTGCAGACCTGCAGACAGGACCTTCCAGATGGCCCAGAAACCAGCAGTATCCTTGTCACACTAAATGTGGACCTACAGATCACTATTACATGCCATTCTTCCCACATACTTTGTTTCAACCAGTTACCATTTCTTCAGTCATTTCTAGGCACCTTGTTCCAAATTTGTAAAAATATATGTCAGATTCTCCTTCAAGAATACTCCTGCCAGGCTGTCTGTCTCCCAAGGTTGCACAGAAATTGAGCTGTGTGCATTTTCTGACACTCACTCATGCTCCTCTGAGTGGGATCACTTTTTATAGGCTCTTCCTTGTCTCTGAATTTGATTTTCTTAGAGCTTTGCTGGTTTGAACATGCAAAGTAGGGACCAAGGAACAACCTTGTGCCCTCTCCAAGCATACAGGGGAAGCAGAGAATCAAAACTTTCTTTACTCCCATTCTTTTCACAGAAATATCCTCTGATTTCTAGACATGGTCAACAGCCACTGGACTCGCTCTTATCTTGTTGGGAAGTCACAGATGCACATATCTAGCAGTGCGTTTTTTCCAAAATACTCACAAATTACCATCCTGTCATGATTTCAGTGTTTGTCTTTCAAAATTTATCTGTTGGAAACTTAATCCTCACAATTGCATGTTAAATTATTCGAAAGTGGAGGCCTGCTATAGGCAATGAAGATCAGATGAGCCCGCTGTGTGGACCCCTTGTGGTGGCATCTGTAACTTTACCAAAATAGAGGGCAGGAACTGGGGCCAGAGCTAGCACTCGTGTTCTGACTCAGCATGGGATGAGCTCCACCCTGTTAGAAGGGGCCCTCACCAGGAACTGAGCTGTGCCAGTGCCATGATTCTGGAGGCTGCAAAGCCCAAGTAAAGCTTCTTCCTGCACAAATTACGCATCCTGAGTATCTTTTAATACCAATGCAAGCTGACACTTAGCTGAGATTCTAAGAAAGCAGGAAGAGTACAATCCATGTCCTGCTATCCATTACTGAGTCTGCATTTGAACTATGATCTGAATTGAGATGGTGATCATGGTTTCTCACGGTAGAAGCTGATTATTGAGATCTAGTTGGCATTTTCTTCTCTTTAAAAAGGAATTTGTTTGAATAAAACTCTCCTTGTACTGTGACTCTGTTCTTGGTAGTGGATTCCCATTTTCTACTGGCATTTCATTATTTCTAATAGCAGACTTCTACCTTCAGGAGGGTCAGGAGATAGAGAAGCAGAACTCCATGATGGGTAAGCAGGGGGAAAAGAAGAGACTCATAGCAAAAGAGAGGCTCAGAATTCTTAAATAATAATTTTATTCCCTTTTCTAAATTCTCTATGCAACATCTCCCCTAAAGGAATTAAAATAGCAACTAATATGTGCTATTTTCTATTGCATGTGGCATAACCTATGTCTTTCAATAGATACATCATTTTAGGAGTATTTGGGGAAGAACATATATGAATTTATCCTGAATAACATCAGAAATACTCTTCTAAAAAGTCATATCACTTTATTTTGACCTTGGAAGTTGGTTTCCAGCTGAGTTCCAGACAGCTTTGAAATGCAGAGACTGGCTGACTGCTTTGACTGCTGACTGCTGAAATGAAGGCCCTCAGGTCTTGTGACAAGGGACAAACCTTTGTCTTCAAAGATTTTTGCTCCATACCTGGAGATTCTCAAAATACAAAAAACTGAAGGATTAAAAAACCCCTGTCCTATTCTCACCCTAATGCCTAAGTCAGGCATTAGCGAGGTCTGAGTTTCTTAGCGTATTTTCCTAGTCCATTTATAGTTTTCTTAATTTTGCTAAACTTGACACGCATTATATACTATTTATTATTGTTATTAATTTAAACAAATTTATAGTTCACATATGAGTGAGAGAGTCTGTACATAATGTTCCTTTATCATGAGCTAACTATCCTGCCTTCCTTCCATAGATAATCACATCATATTCAAAAGAAGAATCATGTACTTGATTACGAGGTATGGACAAAGGCTTATTAAAACTTCTATTCTGTTCACCTGAGTTCTGTGCACAATAACTTTGCACTTGTTTTATGAATTCAGCCCAAAGTAATGAAATATGCGTGACCATAGCATGAGTTTTCATCAACTAAATACAACACTGATTACAGATTACATATCTAAAAATAAAAGTCTCTATTTATGTTGGGACAATGCCCGAGTGACCCAAATGTCCTCAGACTCCACCAAACATGAATTAAAGCCATGTAAAATGAATTACTGTTTGAAACGAGTACCTCAATTTCACTATTCACTGTCACTTATTTGCCAAACCGCACAAATGCACCTACCATTGCAACTTCCTGCCTCTCTTTTATTCCTCTTCTAATGGCTTTACTTTTTTTTCATTTTAAGCTCCTCTCCCAGCAAAAAGATAAATTTATTGAGAATTTTCAGATTTCATATTTTGCAGCCTCACCCCATAAAGAAAAATGCAACAACTATCACTTGAGAAAAAGTAAGAAACTCCCAGGCATAGATACATCTACCCAGGCAGGGTGACAAAAAAACTATCGTCAGGACAACAGTAACCCGAGCAAAGGCCATTTCTGTGCAACATGTGACTCACAAGGAGTGGATACATGTCCAATGAAAGAAAGAGCACTTTCTAGCCAGGTGTGGTGCTCACTCCTGTAATCCCAGCACTCGGGAGGCTGAGGCAGGAGGATCGGTGTGAGTTTGAGACCAGTCTGGGCTACAAAGTGAGCTCAAGGCCAGCCTGAACTGCATAGCAAGACCCTGTCTCAAAAAAAAAAAAAAAAGAAAGAAAGAAAGAGAGAAGGAAGGAAAGAAAGAAAGAAAGAAGAAAGAAAGAAAGAAAGAAAGAAAGAAAGAAAGAAAGAAAGAAAGAAAGAAAGAAAGGAAGGAAGGAAGGAAGGAAGGAAGAAGAAGAAGAAGAAAGAAAGAAAGAAAGAAAGAAAGAAAGAAAGAAAGAAAGGAAGGAAGGAAGAAGAAGAAGAAAGAAAGAAAGAAAGAAAGAAAGAAAGAAAGAAAGAAAGAAAGAAAGAAAGAAAGAAAGAAAAAAGAAAAAAGAAAAAAAGAAAGAGAAAGAGCACTCTCTACCAGGGACTTTGAAGCTAGATATAGTATTCTTTCCTTCATTCACCTATTACTTGCTAGGTATTTGTCGGAAACTATTGGAAACTAATAATACAGTCATGCCTGGTAGAGTGTAGAATGTAAGGATGGAGAGTGACGAATAGATGAGAAACTAAAATTCAGTAAACTAAGCATGATGTGGTAATAATTCATGCATTCACTTGAATATTATTTTAAATTACACACCATCCTAAATACTCTGAATGTCAGATTTCCTTTCATTTTCATAAAACTTCTTACACTTTAAAAGTGAAGAAAGCTGAGATTTAGTCTGTCAGTTGTGATTTGTTCCATGTTACACAGCTAAAAAAGCATAGATTTCAACTTTTGAAAAACGTTTGCCTAACACCAAAATCTACACCCATCTATCATGCTGTACCCTAGGCACTCAGAAAAATGTAATAAAACTTCCATGGTCAAGGACAGATTTTCAGGGTTCTGGTGATTATAAACACAGGTGTAAAATGATAGTTATCTAAATGTCTGCTGTATTTTTTTTACATATTCAACCATTAAAACTTAATGTTGAAGAAAACTGACTAAAGCTGCTAATTTTAAATAGAGAAGTGAGGAGTAATACTCAGCACATGATTCTATCAGCGAGTGTGGGCATTGGATTTCTGGGTAAATCTGAAGCGTTCTCACATTACACACGTATGTGCGCACACACGAGCAAACCTCTGTACACTCCTGAGCTATTCTGACCAGGTAAAGCTCTGTTTCCAGCCGGGAGCAAAGTTTCACTTGAAGCCAGGTCCGTTAGTGGAGAACCTGAAGGCTCCATCCATCTCCATGACTTCGGATGAGCTTGAGAGAAGGGCCTGGAAACCCCACTGTTTCTAACCAATGTTCTCTCTTCTTCCCATATGACATTACTGTAGAACTGATGAAGCAAGCCGAGGGGCAGTCATGTTTAAAGGGAAAAAAAGAAACCATTTGAGGAATATCTGGAAAAAGTCACCAATAGGAAATTTGAAAGTCATCAGTGCATTTTAACAGCCAATTTACTTAGAGTTGATTCTACGCAAACATCTAGGAATGGGTCTAAAAGAACACAAAAAATCTAAGAATAAAAGTTATCTGTAATCAGTTTGACTCTTAAGTATTTTTTTGCATAAATATTTGTTTGTTGAAACTAACTAAAATATGATCCCCTAAATTGATTTTTTTTTTTTTTACTTTTTTGAATTTTATCTTGCCGGGGGTTTAGCACAGTGGCATAAGCGCCTGCCTGGCAAGCGCGAGGTCGTGAGTTCAATCCCCGGTACCAATAAATAAATAAATAAATAAATAAATAAATAAAATTCATCTTATGAAGAAAAGTAAAGCAAAATTCGTAACAAAATAATAGGAGAGTATAAGACATGGGCACTAACATTTCTCCAGTTGATACTAGCACAAACCTTCCTTTTCAATGAACTGAGGAATTAATAGTATTTGTAACTTGCATTTTTTTCTTTTCCTTTCTGTCCATTCCCTTTCACCCATCATAGTTGTGTTTTCCTTTTGAACAATTTCTTCCCATTTGTAATTTACATGTATTGTCTATTTTAGATCCTGTTTACTCTTTCAGTTTCTCTAACCAGGGTGACAATGTGCTGTTTACAGCTGTGAATCTGATTTATTTCACTGATGAATACAGTCTCAAGTTAGATTCATTTACCTATGAAAGTTTCAAGTTTATCCTTCTTTATGGCTGAGTAGTACTCCATTGTATAAAAACATCACATCTTTCAATTCTTGGTTGATGAACATTTGAGTTTTTTCCAAGATTTAGTTATTACAAAGTGTGTTGCTATAAACAAAGATTTTGTTATAAGGATTCCTCATTTTCATAAAGATTTTTGTAGATGATGAATCAGTGTATAATTTGTCCATACATAAAAGTAATATATGTTCTGTGCATTCAACTATAAAACTGAGAAGATACATGCAAAATCACAGGACCTAAAGTCAAATGAATTTCCTGCCAGTGTTTTAAACAAATTATATTTGTTCATTTATTTCTTTGGTTGACCAGTATACTACATAGGGTGACATACTTTACACTGCAGTTAACAGTTTAATATCTAAATCTCTTAATACAGTAAAGACATATTTCTTAACATCAAATGTTCAATGTGATAGTACCTTGCTCTGGTCTATATAATTGCTCGCAGATGAAAGTTCTTAATGGAAAAATTGGTTTCAGAAGAGTAAGAATACTAGAAAATCATTCTCAAACTTTTCTGTTCACCTTTCACAAGCAAGAACTAGTCAATGCCATCCATAATTGCAGGGTGCGGGAGAGTGGGCTGCATGCACTACACTCCAGGAGGCAAAGCACAGGTGTTAGTGAGTAACAGAAGGGCTCTCAGAGCTGATAGGATTTATCTTCTTTTTATTTTAGAGTGGTAGTGGGTTTTTTTGGTAATTGTTTCTGAGAAGTTTGATATTATACCTTTTATTTCTACACAACCCACATTTGCCTCATTGTCATTAGGAAGTTCCATGTGTAATAATGTTGGGACTTTTTAATCTAAGTGTATTACTTACCAAAGCCTTCTGGAAAGGACCAACTTAATACACCACAGATTATGCTGACAGATTGGGGCTGAGAGCAGTGCTGGAAGGCAGTGGGCTGGGAGCACTCCATGTCTATCACTCTGGGTTCACCTCCGTGTTGATTACTTTTGTCTCATTGCTGGGACAAAATACCCAATGCACAAAATGAAGGAAGGAAAGGTTTATTTAGCTCACAGTTTGTGGAGGTTTCAGTCCATAATCAGCTGGCTCCAAATCAGGGTGAAATGGTACATGGGCAACATTTCAAGGCAGTGGAAGACAGCAAAAGCAACAAGAGCAAAAGTGGGGAGAACAAGCCTCTTCCTTTCTTTATATTGCAACCAGGCTACCACTCCCCCAAGGTGCTTGCAGCTTTCACACCACTTCTGTGCGCCCTCCTCTTGCATAGGCTGAGGATGCTTACAAAGTAGGGAATCTGGGTCCCTGTTGAGTCACTTAAACTTCTAAACTCAAGTTGACATGATCAATCATCACAACCTTTTACAGAGTTTTCAGTCCAAACACACACACACACACACACACACACACACACACACACACACAAAACCAGGAATATCCCAACTTAATGTTAGGAAGAAGTATGTTTTAAATAATTACTAATCTGAGCACTATTCCTTTCCCTTTAATGTCATTTGCATTTGTTTTACTTTCTAACAAATACATACCCCTTTTGCCTTTCTTGCAAAGAAGCAATTAAACAGCCACAAGGAAAAAAAGATTATTACAGAAAGTACATGAAGTAGGAAAAGTCATTTCTCAGTTTAATAGTGTTAAATGTGCATTCTCAAATTCTATACCTTTGGAACAATAAAGCTAAAGCTGAAATAAATTATAAAGAAAAAAAAGCTCTGAATTTTGGTCCTTTCTGTAAATCTTACTAGTTTTTGTTTTTCCTTTTGTAAATGGGTCCTTTTGATAGAAATTCAGGCCATTATCATAGGGCTCAGTGATCATTGCCTAATACTTTGCAAAGGATATTTTTCTGAGTTTTTATGCTATTTTACTTGAAAGAAGTAGATAATTTTTCAAACACACTTTTATGAGCTTTTGTCTCAAAACCAATTGCAATTTAGTTCTCAGCCCAATTCTAATACCACATTATCACTATATCATAGAACTCATTAGCATTAATTATACATTCCATCTTCAATTCATAGCTCTTTGTCGATTACCCAATCTAATAATTCATTAAATTTAATTTAATTAGTCAGGTGTTTATTATTCTAACCTACTTGATTTTTTGTTTGTTCTTTTTCTTCTTGAGACAGGGTCTCACCATATAGTGCTGGCCTTGCATTCACTATATAGCACAGGCTAGCTTTGAACTCATGGCAACCTTCCAGCCTTAGCCTCCTGAGTGCTGGCATTACATGCATGACCCACCAGGCCCTGTCACCTAATTGATTTTGAGCTAAAGCAGGAATTAGTTTTATTTCATGCCAGCGAACACCCTATATTAGTTTCTATTGCTGCTGTAATGAATTACCAGCAACGTGAGGGTTAAATCACAGAAATATATTTTCTCTGTATTCTGGAAATCACAAGTCTGAAATCAGTTCACTGGACCAAAATCAATGTGTCATCAGAACTACACCCTTTCCAGGAGCTTGAGAACGTCACTCCTCTAGCTCTGGTGACGGTGGGCTTCTCTGAGTTGTGACCACATCGCTCCAGGTTTTGCCTCCATGGTAACAATGCAGCCTCGTTTTTGTATGTGTTTGTGTCTAATCTCCCTCTGCCTTTCTCTCTGAGGGCACTGTAGTGACATTCAGGGTCCATCTGGTCCATCTTCTCATCTTAAAATCCATCCTCTTCAACCCTGAACAGATCTTTTTTCCAAATAAGGTATTATTTGCAGATTCTAGAGTTTGAAGATATCTTTGGGATCTATTGTCATATATATCAAGGTGGCCACAGCCACCTCGAAACACATTCCTTAAATCCCCATAATGTTCTCATTAAGTTAAACAATGTCATCACCTTTTTATTTTTATTTTTTTTCAGTGCTGGAGATTGAACCCAGGGCTTTGTGCATGCCAGGCAAGTGCTCTACCACTGAGCCTCATCCCCAGCTGAAAAATGGCACCTGAAAGAGATCATCTCTCTGTCTGTCTCTCCAGTTCTACAGTTTCTTAGCTTTACTTTCCTTGAGGCATTGTTCTGCTCTGGACAGACTTCTTCACTCAATATCAAGGCCAATTCGTTTTTAGTGCCACATCCAAGAAATCACCGCTACAATCAATGTCAAGAACGTTCTTGGGAATTTTATAACTTAATATATCATTTGATACTGACCTAGGCATCTTGAAACAAACATTTAAACAAGATTTTGGTGAGCAGTTAAGAAATAATGTAAGTTTATAAGCAAATGCATTTTATTGTCTCTCCATAGCAAATCATACAATGCATTATAAGTCCAAAATTAAAAAAAGAAACAAGAGAATAGGGGAAAAAAAGTCTATATAGTTGCTGCCAACTGGAAGGAAATACCCTTTTTAAAATAGTTTAAAATTAACAAAGCAGCTGGAAGTATTTAGATATTCTAAGACTCTGACATTGGTTGTAGACTGTCATTTAGAGATGACCTTTAATTTTATATTTTTAAAAGAAAGAAGGAGTAGCTTTATCAGCAAACTTATTTTTTTTCAAAAACTTATTTTTTATTTGTGATCAAAGCCGAAGTTATGAACATCCAAGAAAATGTTCCTGGTTCACGCCTGACAATCCCTACACTCATTTGCAAAAGGAAATAGGGCAACCAGGTGGAAGAATGCTAACCCCACATACCTTGAACCAATAATTAAGTTAAAAATGTTTACAACACTTTTTCTTAACAGTCTATGTTTGTTTTGTTTGGTGTTTTACAGTTCAGACTTTTAAAAATATTGTTTTCCCAAGGGACTCATAAGCTCTTTCTTAAAAGGCTTTCATCATTTTTGTTTAATTCCTCTAAAATTTTCCCAAGACATTCCTTTGCTCATGACAGCAGAGAAGCTAATTTTAGGGAAGTTGGTTGGTTGGTTGCTTTCTGTGGTGAGAGCTCTCATGGTCACCACTATGCAATAGCTGCCTTCTAGCCTCCAGGAATCTCTGAGGTCTTATATTATTTGAATATTGTTGTTGGTTTATGTCTAAATGAAACATATAAGATGATGAAGTTTAATTAATCTAACAAAACATATTCAAGTAGTCATATGAAAGATAGTGTTTAATATTGAATTATGCCATTTATATTAATTGTAAATATACTTCACAAAGAAACCATCATAAATCCTTTGGGAAGAGCAATTTTTCCCAGCAGCATTTTCTCTTTTCTGACCACTTCACACCCAAAGGCTGATGTAAAAATGAGATGAATAAAATTTATACTCTAAGAATTCTGAATAAAGGGAAGTAATTCTGGATCAGATAACATTTTCCATAAGCCACCTGTGCACCAGGGTGAGAACTATCAGCGATTCCTGAGCTCTGCATCATGTTGGAACTTGGGGTGCAGAAAGAAGAGGCAGCTTGCTGGCCACCCTGGTGAGCAGCTGGGGGCCTACTGGTGCGTGGGCTAAGAATCAGACATTGATCCACCCCCACCCCGCCCCCCGTTAGCAAGTGGGAGCCGGAGGTCTGAGTATATCTTAGGAGGACGAATGTATGCAGTGTGGCAAGTAAGGGGAATTTCCTTCTACCATCTCTTTGAAGGCAAATATTTTTATCACTGTTTTGCTCAATTTTGATTAATGGTACTGCTCTATTCAATATTGTTTTTATAAGTTCCATATTTCCTTCCATTTTGCTCTACCTGATTGAAAGAACACATAATGGGAACAGAACAGGATGTACTATTGTGCCTATTGCTGGTGTCCTGGTGACCTGCTGTGAGGTTCTGTGCCAGTTTCACTGCACTGCCTCGCATGGGTTTATTCTGTCTTGATCTGCTGTATTTTGCTACCTTCAAAAACAAAAAGGTAGATAACAAAGTAACAAAATGCCTCTGAAAACCTCCCTACTACACCAAAGCTGATCCATGGGTCATGGATGAGGAGAATCTAAAAAACAAAGCAACAGAATAATATAAGTTGATTAAAAAGTAAATAACAACAACAAAACAAGTCAGTAAGGTACCGAGCAACCTGAAATAGGATATAACTAAACATACAATGGACTTAAAAAGTAAAAGGAGGAAAAGAAAGTGCTCTAAAGGCTATAACTGCATTTATGTTTAAGTGTGTAGGATCGATAATCATGTTGCTAAGTTGTTATTGGATCATTGAACTTCTTCGCAGCCTCACTGTTTGAATGTCCACTTTGTATGCTTTAATTTTGTAACTTGAACAACTATGTCTAAGAAGACACTGTAATTTATCAGCTAGTGATTTCTTACTGCTTATTTTTTTTCTGAAATTCTGTATTGTTTCTACCCCTTTTTCTGTTTTGCTTTTTTCCTCTTTAAATAAAATTTAAAAAAAATAAAAACATAACATTTTCTGTCCCTAAAATCTAAAGCTTCTGAATTTGTTTTTCTTTGTGAAGTGGGCACTATGTTGCTATTAGGAAGATCTCATGTTGAAGAAGATGGCATTGAGGTTGTGCAGAACGAGGTTTAGGGGCACTTCACTGCATGCGCTGTCTGCCTGTCGTGGATCACACTAGGCTCAAAGGTCTGGTTCACACTCTCGTATGCATTTTGTGCCACCAAGATGTCCCTTCTCCCTTGCAGTTCCATGTTGACATGGCTATCCAAAGCAACCTAACAGCTTTTCAGTTTCCAGTTTCCATCCTGCAGTACATGAGGTAAGTTAGAATAAATCTGCAAAAGGCCAAAGTCAATTAAGTCACATATAACTCTCACCCCTATGAACTATTCCTATCAAATTAAATAGAGAATATTTTCTTTTAAGTCCTGTCCACAGTTTATGCCAACTTGGAGATGCCATGAATTAAGAGCATACAGGCAGGAAGAGTTCAGATTAAACTTGAAGGACTCCTTACCATTGGGTGAGATGAAATTATCCAGCAAAAAAAAAAAAATTTTTTTTTGCATGTATCTTAATCTTGTATTAGAACAAAATACATAAAAATTTCTGTGTAAGGTTCTTTCCTTCCTTCCTTCCTTCCTTCCTTCCTTCCTTCCTTCCTTCCTTTCTTTCTTTTTTTGCACCTGAAATCAAACTCAGGATTTGAGTTTGCCAGACAGATGCATGAGCCACTGAGCTATATCCTTGGCTTTACATTGGTCTTCCATGACTAAAACCTCCTATGTTTCAGCCTATAGAAGATAGAGAACAGGACAGACTGAGGGAGGGAATATGGGAAGAAGGGGTGAGATAATAAAGGACTGGGAGGAGGCAGAGAGAAAGGGAGAGAGGTAGAAAAGGAGGGCAGGCAGGGAGGAAGAGACACCTCACAGCCCTGAGCACTGAATTGTTCCTCTCTCTGACATAGGGAAAAACAGAACCCTCATCTGGTAGACATCAAATGCACCAGGTTCCTGGCCTCACAACATGGAGGAATGAATTTGCAAATCAAAGGAGGAAGTTAGGAGAGATTTTTTTGGAAATACAGGGGAGAAGAGTGCCTGGGCTCCTAGAAGGTTCCTAAATGGGTGGCCACCAAGCCCTTTGTCAGGGGTAATTGAGGCAGGAAAATCACCATGAGTACAATGTGGGTGGATCGATAGTCAACCCGTAGGATCACATGCTGATACTCACCCAATAAGGAGATGAGACATATAGCCAGTGTACATGGAAAACCAAAGGTGTTTTGGGGAGGGGATGGGCCAGGTGTTTTAGTCACCCGCTTGGGCTTCTGATGCTGTCTGGACTGTCTGGACTCGGTAGTGCTAATTACAGTCCAGTCTCAAGCTGCTATTTACCTGTAGGGAAGACGAAAAGCCCAGCCCCCCTGCATTTCCTCCTTCAGATTTGCCTCCAGCCTTGATTCTCACGTCTTCACGTTTTGTGTTGACTTACGTGGGGGCCCAGCCCTTCTCTGACTGCATATCAATTTCTGCCTAGTCTAACTAGCTATAGTATTTCTCCATCCCTACTTTACAACTTTAAAACTAGAAGTTTGAGAAAGTTTTTGTGGGAATGGAAGAAATATATGATCTAAAAGCGTTCTTTGTAGGAAACACTTTTGTGCTACTTGTGGGAATGCAAACTGGTACAGTCATTATAAAATTGGACTGGAAATTAGTGTAGAGGTCAATATGGTTTAGATCTAAAATGTCCCCCCAAAAAATATTACATGTTCAGAAGATGAGATTTTCAAGATGATTAGATCATGAGGGTGCTCTACTTAGTAGCAGATTAATCCACTGATAAGTTCATAGTGGAATGTGCTGTCAGGAGATGGAGCTCTGAGAAAGTAGGTGACTACATTACACCTTTGGGGTCCCTCTTCCTCCTCCTCTCTCCTCCCCTCTCTCCCTTCTCTGGCTCTTCCTGCACTCTCTGTTTCCTGGCTACCATGAATTGATCAGCTTTCCTCTGCAGGAGGCCTGGCTGCCACAGCATTTGAGATTTGGAGCCAGTCAACAATGCACTAAAACCTCTAAAACTCTGAAATGAAAGAAACCACTCTTCCTTAAATTGTAGGCTTTAAGTATTTTGTCCTAGGGATAGAACAATGACCAGCACAAGATTCCTCAAAAACTTTAAAGTAGGTCCTGAGTTCTATTCCCAACTAAAAGAAAAAGATGGTTTAAAATAGAATGACCTGTTAGGATCCACCACCCCCACTCTGATTCTCTACCCAAAGGAAATGAAATCTTTACATCAAAGAGACATCTTCGCTTCTATCTATATTGCAGAAATATTCACAGTGGTCAAGTTATGAAAACAATGTAAATGTCCATTAACAGAGGAATAAAAGGTGAAAATAAAATACAAATCTATTTATATATAATGGACTATTATTCAACTATAAAAAAAGAAATTTTGCCATTTTTGATAACACAGAGGAACTTTAAAATAAGCCAGATACATAAAGAAAAAATGCTGCATTGATTTCACTTAGATGTGGAATCCAAAAAAATCCAGACTCACAGAATAGAGTAGAACAGTGTTTGCCAGGGCTTACAAGTGGTTAAAATCTGGAGATGTTAATCAGAGGGATAAACTTTCAATTATAACATGAAAAAGTTATTGCGCTCTAATGTATGGCATGATGACTATGCTTACTACTATTGCATTATATAACTGAAATTTACCAAAAGAAATTTTATATGTTCTTATCACATAACAGTGATGTCACAGATGTGTTATTTAGCTTGATCATAATTACTTCACAATATATAAATATATCAAAATCACATTATAGGTATCTTAAATATATATAAATAATTTTACTTGTCAATTACATCAGTGAAACTGGAAATTTTTTAATAAAATTTATGTTTCTAATTTGGATGGAGTTAGTTGTACCTCTCCTTTTCTTCTACATTGTGTGAGCTTCTTGTGATGAAAAAAAAAGTATTTTTGCCACTTTTTTTGTTTTATTTATAACTGACTGAGATGAACTAATTTAAATACAATAAAATAATTCATTTTTTTCTTATATTGTCTTTACATATAAGCCCAAGAAAGGTAAAACATGAGAACAAAGAAATATAGTTTTTTAATATTTATTTTTAAAATTTTACTTAAAGAGAAAAAAGCAAAACAGAAAAAAGGGTAGAAATAATACATAATTTCAAAAAAATAAAAAGTAAGAAATCTCTAGTTGATAAATTACATATTGTCATCTTAGAAATAGTGGTTCAACTTAAAAAATTAGAGCATATAAAGTGGACATTCAAATAGTGAGACTGCAAACAGTTCTGTTCAATGATTCATCAAAAGCTTAGTAATATGGTTATCTATCTGACACACTTAAACATACATGCAGTTATATCCTTTAGAGCGCTTTTTTTTCCTCTCTTTTTTACAATAGCAATTATACATTTTGGGTTTTATTACTCCTACAGTTCTTAATACTCTTTACACTAGAGACATAATGTGATATTTATAAACATGATTCTTATTTATTTCACTTATGAGAAGAGTCTCAAGTTGTCTTCATTTACCTATGAAGGCCTTAAGACCATCCTTTTTTATAGCTAAGTAATATTCCATTGTATAAAAATGCCACATGTTGTTCATCCACTGTGCAATGGACATTTTGGTTGCTTCCAAGATTTAGCTTTTACAAATTGTGCTGCTATGAACATGGGTGCACTTATTTCACTGTGACATGACCTTCTCAGGTTTTCTGGGAAAATACCCATGAGAGGAATAGTTGGATTGAATGAAACTTTCAGTCCTACACTTCTGAGAAACCTTCATACTGATTTCCACAGTGGCTGCACCAGTCTATACTCCCACCCACAGTGGAGCAGTGTTCCTTTCCCCCCAGCATCGCCAACATTTGTTATCAGGTGATTTCTTGATGGCAGCTATTCATTCTGGAGTAAGATGAAATCTCTCTTTTTTAATTTTATTTTGAAGGTAGTAGAAATACAACAGAACAAGACAGAACAAAGCCAATTGAGACAGTGCAGAGAATTTAGTACAGAACTTCACAGCAGGTTACCAGGATAACAGTAATAGGTACCCTAATATATCTCATTATCTTCACAGTAGTCGTCTAGTCAGTTAGGTATAGCAAAATCAAACCAAAAACAGAACATTATAAAATCAATCAAAAGAGAATAATGAAAAGAATAAAGCAATTAATCATAATGAATCAAACTTGAAAACAACACTTGCTCTCAAAGAGAAAATAGAGGAGCCACCCCCATTTGCTATATTGCATACAATCATCCTACCAAGAGATGCTCAGACCTCTAGTCCAGGTTGCTAACAGGGGCGGGGGCATGTTGGATTCCAAGCCCATGCACCAGTAGGCTCACAGGAAATACTCCTGGGCCTGCTCCTGGCTGATGCCTGAGGAAGGCGCTCACCAAGAGTGCCGGTGAATGGCTTCTTTGTGCAGCCTCCTCAAGAAGTATAGTTTTAATAGAATATATGCTCTAGTACTGTAATTCCCCGACTTACAAATGAGTTCCATTTTGAGAGAACTTTGCAAATATAATTCATTTGTAATCCTAAAAAGTCAGTCTTACACAGTACACCTGTAAAAGTTTGCCCCTCCAATGTTTATAAATTGGGGGCTTCCTGTGTGTGTGTGTGTGTGTGTGTGTGCGCGCGTGCGCGCACGCGTTTGAACTTAATACTAGTTCTTGAAATAAAGAAAGTAGTTCAGGGCAGATATGCAATCAAGTAACTGTCTAGAATCACTGTTTGGAAAAAGGAAAAGAATTAACAGAAATACTAGTTGAACAGGTCAGATTTATTTCAGAACAAATCTGCAAGGAACCGCTCTGGCACTAGAGACCAGACCTGCTGCTTTTAGACAGGCTAAGAGGGTCATGGCAGAGGGAGTTCAAGCAAAGAACAAGGCTTGAGAGGGCACAAGCAGTCATGGTTGTCTGAGGACCAGGCTTGGGAATGCACAGGGAGCAGTGGCTGCTGTCGGGAGCAGGGCTGATCATGTTGAGTCCCCAGGTGTAGTTGTGCTGTGGGGGATGGTTTAGGGGCATCTCTGATCAAGATGGCAGTGGTCTGATTCCTTCAATCACTGAGTTTTGTAAAAATTTCCAGTTATGCAGGTATGAGACTTCAAAGTCTATTCCAGGAGGATAAAAGGCTTAAAGATACTACGTGACTCATACCACCAAGTGCCAGTGAGACCTCCAGCCGAAGTGTTCATTTGAGACAGGAAGTACATAAAGCAATCAGTCTTCTGCACAGACCATCCCCTCCCTAAAGTGAAAGAGCCATAAAGACAGCAAGAAATTCCTTAGAGTATGTACCACTTAGAGAAAAAAGGCATTTGGAATGGCCTCTAGCTTAACACCTGCCTATAAATGTATTGCTGGAGATGGTATTTAATAAGGCATGATTATTATGATTTAATTACTAAGACTAAAAATAGACTGACATTTACCCTTCTCTTATCATTCCAGTATCATTTCTATCAGTAAATACTTGGAATATTTGATGAGCTTGTTTGCCTTTCTCAAAGGCATCCAAGTCAGTGATAAGATTCAGATTCCTCTCCAGCTGAATGAATTGGCTTGTTAATTTGTGGTTTACATGGGAGGGATTTTCACACCTCAAGTGCTACTTAATCAGAATTCACCACTAAAGGGCAGTTCCATGGGCTGATGGATTGCAGTTGCAGGTGTGTAGAAACTGCAAAACTAATTGAGGATAATAAGTGCTCTACTGCTTTACCCCAGAGCCACAGAGAGGCAGGTTGCATAGCTTTGCTTTTTTAAATTCTTTTTCTCAACCTCTTCTTTGTCAATTGAAAAAAAAAATCTCTTTAGTCCTCAAAAATTTATAGTTAAACATCTTTCAACATTTTTATATGCACGTTTGATTTTCAAACCTTCTTAAAATGTGTTAGTTTTAGTTTTAACCTCTGTCACAGTTCACAACCAACCATGGGGTGGCACAGAGGATGAAACAAGGGATTGCACAGAGTCAGTGTCCAACTGATGCCCCAAGAAGTACCAGAGGAGTTGCCATCAACCCAGATGCCCCAGTGTGAGAGAGTCTCATAGGGACTGCCCCAAACTGAAGCCTCTGTGGCCTTTTACTGATAGAACTAGGACACAAGGATCAAAGGAAAAATGAAGAGCATCTGAGCAGGAGCTCAAGCGGGGGACAGGGAAGGACCTGGAAGGTCAGGGAAGGTCAGGGTGATTTGCTGAATGACCCACCTTAGGACCAATCTAAATGATAAATCGGAACATGGAGGAGAAGGCCAGAACACGCACTCCTTAAGGCAAGGCATTCGATCCTCCTTGGACTTGCGACCCTGCACACCATCTTTTCATCTCTAACCCGGCATTCCAGGAGGTTTGTGAGTCTGTGGTCCCCAAAGCCCCTTACCTCGGCGAATCCGGTTCACACATTCCTCTGGCTGACACTCCCACAAACCTCTTTAAGATACTCACTTGTGGCTATCGCTTTATATAAAGTAGACACTGGTTTCCAACATAGCTAAGGTTTCAATATAAACACCAATCCCGGGTGGCAATATTTCTATACTTCTAGCCAGCAGCTCAGCACATGCAGTATCAGATCTGACTGTAACTTTGAGATGAGTAGAGGTTAAACGTTTCTGTTTGCATTGTATGCCTTTAATTAATTATCTGCATGCCTATTATGGCAAGCATTATTCTCAGCAAGTCTAACAAAGAAACAAAATTTTTGCCCTCAAAAATTTTTGTTGTTTGAAAAGGGATATGAAAAAACACATGTACAGGAAAAGTTGAACATTAGGAAAGTGACATAGCAACAGATGGTTCTAGGCTGTAGACATGGTAAGAGTTAACAGGGTACCAACAATAAATGACGGATTCAAGTAAACTCAGAGAAAGACACTCTAGAGACTTCAAGGATGGACAGGACTTGGGAAGTTGAGAAGATGGCGGTGGATGTGTGGGTGGGTCGGGAGACCAACGGTGTGAACACATCTGTGAACACATCTGGTTTTGTAGAAGAGATTTTCTCGGTCTATGCAAATGTGGATTGCAAAGTGAGCAAGTTCAGTCAAGTGCCTCATGTCATATTTGAACATTCCTCCATTTGTGTTCCTCAAGAAGTGTTTTAATAACATTTTAACAAATCAAAGTTGTTCAAAGTTCTGCTTGTTTTTCCGCT
Source organism: Hydrochoerus hydrochaeris (assembly GCA_004027455.1). Taxonomy (NCBI): domain Eukaryota; kingdom Metazoa; phylum Chordata; class Mammalia; order Rodentia; family Hydrochaeridae; genus Hydrochoerus; species Hydrochoerus hydrochaeris. Next base: position 637,955 of record PVLA01000194.1, on the reverse strand, counting down.
GAACCGAGATGTCCCAGAGGTATATGTTTGTTCTGTTTTCACTAGTGCCTAGTATAGAAGCTAATGCATAAAAATCCTCGACTAAATTTCAAATGGACAAAAAGAGGCAATATAACTTGTAAAAATAGCTTATTTTTCAATACAGTAAAACAAAGAAACAACAAAAAAATTATGCGTGTGGTAGCTTATAAAAATGCTCCAAATCGTTCACTTCCTCCTATACCTGCTCACTTTCTATCAGCACTGCGGTGCAACCTAACTGCTGGGTCATGTACCTGCATTAGCCAAGGAGGCTTGGTGCTGGCTTGCTGAGGGATGAGAGACGCCTGCCACACAGCCAAGACCATCAGTCCTCTGGGGTCCGCTCAGATTAGCCTCCAGCTGGGGCCATAAACAGAGGAGCCAGCCCAGCCCTTGTGGGTAGAGCTGCCTTGCCGGCCTTCAGTTAACCACGGGGAGAGGATCCATCAGTTAAAGCTGCACACGCCGTGCTAAGGAAGTGCTTGCTGCCACTCATCACAGAGACGGGCAGCGCCATGTGAACGGAGCATTGCTGTGGCAGTCACAGAAGTGTGACCGAGGAAAACGCAGCTGGAGAGGCCAATGGAGAGAGGGAGACGGTGACAATGTGCAAGTTTCGGGAAGGTGTCAAGGACAGTCTCAGTGAAAAGATGGTGTTTCAGTAAAGACAAGGGAAAGAGAAAGGAGCCGGAAGATGTTCGTGAGGAAAGGAGGAGCCCTGCAGGTGAAGAGAGGGCTGCAGGGTCTGAACAATCACAGGGAGACCAGAGTGCTTGAAGAAGAACAGCAGAGACCTGGGAGGCACAAACAATCAAGTGCAAAAGGTCAGACCCAAATGTCGAGGCTGTCTAGAGACTGCCAGTCTTGGTGTGTTAATAAGAAGTGAGGACCCTGTAATGCCTTAAATGTACTGGAGAGTCCAGCACTGTTTTCTCAGAGTGTCTCAAAACACTAGTACTTTGCGGAAGCTGCTTGTGGGAGGCCTGGTTTACTGGCATGCAGAGACGTGGGCACTTTAACATTTCAAGGTCCCAGGCTGTGCCAAGATAGGACAGTCAGAGACAGGCTGGAACTAGCATCCTCTCCACATTCCAGACAATCCGGGAGCTTAGGTGGAGTAAAGTCTGCTCCAAATCACTCCCTTCCCAGCGACGTGACTTGACATGCAGAAGATGTATTAGCTTGTATCATTAGGAAAGTCTCATATGTAGCCTACTACGTCATCCGGTGAATGTTCCAAAGGAAATAAAATTCCACTAGAGGGAAAAATCGTGCAATGTGTTCGAATCCATGGATGCTATAAATCACTAAAACGGGCTTCCTATTTAAAAAAGAAAATCGAGGGAAGATAACTCCAGATGGTCTGAATCTACTTCATGTAGATGGAGAATCAGTGCTTTAACCTGTCTAGGCAAAGAACATCTCATTTTCGAATCAATGAAAAGAATAAAATTTCCACTGCAATGCATAAGGTATTAGTGTTTAAGTGACAAACATAAAAAATGCACAGGGCTATTGATTTGTAACAGCTGAAAGCCCCTGATGCCCCAGAGCTTCTGTTTCATTCAGTGTGGTACGCATAGAAGACAAGAGTGTTAAACCACACACAGTTCTTTGATGGCAAACTTCCCCCTTCCCCTACCTGCTTTATTAGACCTTTCATCCTTACCCCTTCCAATTATAACTGCTAATCTTTGGGCAAGAAAGAAATTTAAAGATGAAAATGCATAGCATCTTCACCAAGCAGAATCCACAATATACAATTTCTTTTAATTTTTAAAATTTCTTGGCCAACATAGGTATTTTGCTTTTTTTATTTTAAAGAGAATGAAACAAAACAAACAATGGGAATGATACTGGATTTCAAAAACAAGACAGCAGGAAATCAGACTCAGTTAATGTAATGCACACTGTTTTCCTCTAGGTACCCAGACCACCAGACCCAGGCATGCAAAGTCAACCAACCAAACAGCACAAGCACTAAGTCCAATTTTTACTTCAGTTGCCATCATCTCAGAAATTTCAGGTGTGCGGTTTCTAATTTCCTCTCTCTATATATCTCCTGGATATTGTTCTGGGTGGGCTGAGCTTGCACCCTGCTCCTTCCTCTTGGCACGTTCCTGTGTTCCTCTGAATCAGGCCATCGTGGAGTCTCTGAGTTTCCTACCTTGGCTGCCCATCCCATGGAGCAGGGCACTGGGCTAGCCACCCGGGTTTCTCCCACCCGAGGTTCCGTGGGTGGTGCAGAGGTGCTGGGTGGCTGCTCGTGGATGTTCCCAATGGCAGCAGAACCCCGGGGGTGCAGCTCCCTCTCCATTCTTTCCTTCTAATGAATTGACCATTACATTTCTAAAGTTCTGAAATGGCCAGCAGACCATAGCAAGATACCACGTTAGACTCCTGCTTGAAACTGACAGCTTCAGAAAACTGCCAGCCTTGATTCAGGGCCATGATCATCATAAATATTTCTTGATCAGTTATGATGCCCATAGTTTCCCACTGTCATCTTATACATAGCACGTGTAGAAATGCCTTAAATAATATAAAATAATATAAATTTCATGTTAAATAATAACATGAAAACAGGTTTCCTAAAATTCATGGCATGTACCTTTTTTAAGTTACTATAAAAGCACTGATATCTTTCTGAAAATAACAGGTAAATTTTTCTTTGCTCTCCTGAGAGGTCTGCATTCCCTACGCCCATGGCTAATCAAACTTTAACCTCTTTCAAAAACTTTAGGACAGATAGTGACCTTCTGCCCTGCTTCTGTTCCACATAGTTTGCAAATATCTGTGAAAGCTGGGAGGCAGTGTGTGTAAGGCCAGGAACAGGTCCCGTCTTTGTGATTCTCCTGCCAGGACCGGTCTAGGTCAGATCTTCTGCCAGAATTGAGCCTACTTGGAGACTCCAACTAAGAGCCCCACACTTAGAAGACAACAGGTGGGATTATCTGCTGAACAATCTGTAGTTATTTATGGCTTGTCTGCTTCATGACAAGCTCTCACTAGATCCTCAGAAGTGCCCCAACTATGGCATCAATCCTCACTACAAAAGAAATGTGTTATGGGGGCTGGGGATTTAGCTCTGTGGCACAAGAGCCTGCCCAGCAAAAGTTAGGTTATGAGTTTGATCCCTGGTACAAAAAAAAAAAAAAAAGTTCTGAATGGATAAATAAGGTAGTATTTCTATTTTTAAAAGTAGTATTGACTATTTAAAATAAACTTTTTGAGGCATAATTTGTGGACATTCAGTGGAACATGAGCTATTAATTTGGGCTGAGTCAGAAGATCTAGGTTTCAGAGGTGACACGACTTTGACTTCAGCCTTGCAATCTGAAGTCTGAGTTCATTGACAGAAGCTGAAAGGCTTTGGTGGGGACATGTATTTCTTCAGAGCAAAACAAAAAGACGGTATCAGACCGTCTGATGCAGACCATCCCAGAGAGCGGCTGCAGGGGTCTAACGGGTAGCAGGGGAAGCTGGTGGGTCAGGCATTGCAGGGAGCACCAACCGAGAAGAAGGTGACGGTGACGGTGACGGTGACGGTGACGGGCCTGCTGGGAGAGCCGGGAAGATTGGCCAGGGTGTAGGAAGGGCCAAGGCAGGTCCTCTGCTCCGTGCAGAGCATGTTGAGCTGGACAGTCTGGCGAGCAAGGTAGGAAGAGATCTGACCTGGTAAAGAGGTTTCAGGACTAGAGGTAAAGGTGGTTGAGAGAATTCCTTTAGCATAGAGTTGAGGTCTCGCAAATGCTCTGTCCTGCCTCGGCAGTTTCCTTGCTGTGTTTACTCTCTGTGTTTACTCGTTATGTGACTCTGAGATCCACTTATTCTTTTTGCAAGTTATTTCATTTTATGTAATGAGGATATAATGTTCCCATCATATTACTGTGAAGGTAAAATAAGTTATTCCAGTAAAGACGCTTCACACAGTATTTGAGTCACAGTGTTCCTAGTACAGACACTGTTGGTATTTACTGTTGCTGTTATTATTACTGTGACATCAGTGAAGGTTTGGATTTTTGTTTCTTGGTTACACGTTTCTGTAGACTGGGTCTCTCCATAAAATCCAAGCTGAACTCTCTCAACCTTCTGGCCTCACTTCCTGAGTGCTGGGATTATAGTCATGCATCACCACGCCTGGCTCAATAGGGGATTTTTTTAAAGCGAAGAATTAAAGCAATAATCTTCAAATAATTCACTTATCCCCATGATTTAGTTATATAAGACTCCTCACTCTCCGTGATCTATGTCGCATCATGCACTTTGATTTTCAAATCCGAGAAAAGAGCACATTAATGATGCGATATATCTTTGCCTTGAATCCAAGGCACCATTCTTCTTTTATATACAAAAATTGGCCAATGAGACCATTAAATAAACATAGAGACTAGACCAAGATTTTGAAATAACTTTTAAGACCATTCCAAACTCAAATCTATTAAACTTGGATGAATTTACAGGGGCAGAGGGATGACTGGAGAAAATGTGACTTTACTCCTAAAGCTTTTACTTTACCCATTCGCATTGTTAATGATCCTCATCCAGCTGAGTTCAGGCACCTTTGGCTTGGCGTTAGGATAGAGTGAGGGAAACTTAGAGAGATGAGAGCGTGACGGTATTAGCCATTTTAACTGAAATGCCTGCTTACATTGTATGAGACATAACGATCACCTCAGTTAGAACTAACTGTGCACCGCTCCCAGACCAGCCTATCCATCCAGCATGTCTGTCAAAGTGGCCCTTCAAAAGTAAAAGATGGTCTCACGGTTCATTCTAGTCTCTATAGTAACCACGCACCAGGACCTGATGGGTTGATGATGGGTCCCTGGAACTGTCAGTCCCCTAAAAAACAGGCAGATGAGAATTGAGCAGTTTCTCTTTGCAAAGAGAAATATAGTTGTTTCCTGTGTCTTAAGTGAAAAAAAAAAACCTCAAAAATAAGATAGCATGGCACTCTGTGAGTTCTAGTGTTGGGAAATATCCTTACGATGCTTTATACAAGGATTCAGTTCTTTATACCGAACTTGTCTCAATAGTGATCCATAACATCCATTTAAATTTTAGGCAAAATATTAATTATTCTATTTCACATAAAAGCAATATAGATTGATGTCTTTAAAAGCTTTAGCCAGAGATACAATGGAAATTTGTAATGCTTTGTTTTGTTACTAAATATGCGTAGGTTCTGAAATATCCAGTTTTTAAGCCACCAGGTCAGATAGAGATAGGGAAAATTGGGGATAATTTAAATTATTTTGTTTTGCTTTAAGCAACAATTACGTTGCAAATATGCAGTGAGTAGAAAGACATTTGCCTTTAAATTCATGTAGGGTATTTATGAAGTGTTGAATGTTTGAAACACCTGGAGCTAAAAGAAATAATTGCAACCTTAAGAATTCAAAATTATATTTTATATGAAATAATGCATAATCTCCATGCAGCTGTGGATGACTACAATCTCCCTACAAGGGCTGGTTGAAAAGATTCTTCCACAGCATGGAAACGAGTTGATAGCTCTCAAGGTGACAGCTGGGCTGCAGGCTGTCCAGGTAGGGCAGGTAGCTGAGTCTCGGTGGAAAACGCATTCCCTGGCGCACCCCTCCTGCAGCCTGTCAGTCTGCAGCGCAGGGTCCCAGCAGGGCGACAGGGGGAGTCTCTGAACTGTTTAGGGGATGACCCTGCGCTGTCACCAACTATGTAGGCTAAGCATATGTGGTGACCAAGGCGAGGGAATAAGGTCACTTCTGGAAAGATGCGTGGGAAAGGGTCCTTCAGGAGTCTCAGCTTCTTGAGCGCACGATGATAAATTATGGTTATTTTAACCATATTTTTTCCAATAATTGCTATCAAACATACTATGATACTATATGTCTATCCGGCTTGTTTAGCGGGCTCATCTGTCTTTAGCAAGGCTCCTCTCTCTGCTGACCTCTGTGGCCTGGGTGAGAGTGTGCTTCCTACTACCTGCTGATTGGATTCTAGGATTCTCAGCCATTCATTATGGGCATGACCCCCAAGTGCCCAGAGAAACAGAATGGGGCTGGGGCGGGGAGGGGGGGTTGGTAAGCCAACCAATGGAAGAATAACAGAGCCAGTGTCAAAATTCCCCTCGTGGCTTCACTGTGGGGTAGAAGCCACGCCCTTGTGCAAACTGAGAAGTTAAGTACTTGTCTCACAACCCTTAAGGATGTCATGTTTGTTTAAAATTCCAAACTAGCTTCAAGGAATTTGGAACAATTACTTATAGGCTAATGCATGGGGGAAGAGACAAAATGAGTGCAAAAAAGCAAAAAACAAGAAAAACAAACAGGCAATAAAAAAAGAACATAGATTATCTGAAATAGAGGCTTACAAATCTTCTTCCCTTGATGGTTCACTTCCATCAAGTTTAACAGAAGAAGAAAGGTTTTCTGTGTCTCTGGTCTGCATCTGTATCCCTCAGCCCCAGTCATAGTACCTGACTCCTAACAGACTCTTGGTAAGTAATTATTCAATCAATCAATCACTGTAACCAGGTTTTTTAAAGGATATGGATGTTATGTGTGGAGGGAAAGTGCATGATGGCATCTTTGGCAAATATTAAATGCTCCCAAATACTCCCAAATGTCCCTTTCACTCCTGCATTACGGTGTTTATCATATTGCTCTAATTATCTGTTCACATGTTTGTCTGCCCCACTAGGCCACGATGTCTGCTTTTCTCCTGCTTGGTCTGTGTCTGGCACATGGAGTTCAATAAATATTTGATGAATGCAGCAACAAATAATTGGTACCTAGACAGCAAACATTCCAGATGGCTTACTAATTGAGATGTCAGTAATCTCTGCAAGTTTTAGCTGAAAAGGAACTTGGGTGATATCCTTCCCAAGTTCTTTCAGGCCCTGTGGATGATGCGGGTTTTATTTTTCCCCTTCTTCAAACGCGGTGGGGAAAAAACCAAAAAAACAAAAAAAGACTGGTTTCTCCCGCAAAGGCTCCACAGATGACCACATGATGGCGCTAGCGCTGCACCACAGACCCAAGCCTGGGCCGGAGGCGCCGCGCTGTTCCCTGTTGGTCCTGCTTGCGGCTGGTCAGGCTTGATGCTCTGTGCCTGGGGCCTGCCAAGAAGCTGTCAGGCGGGAACTGGGAGCCGAGATGCTGCCTACCTGAAGCTGATTGCATTTTCTTTGTTCTCGGACAGGCCACATGCTATATTGCTCTCAAGTGGGGCGAAGGCGGGGAGCGGGGGGGGGGGTCTTAGTTTGCTGAATGCGATTTAAAAACTGTGTTTTCTTAGCTTGAGCTACAGGTTGTTTCGTTTACATTTGGCCCCTGAAAGTGACTATTCCCCCCTAAATAAATAGCCTAGGAAACAAATCATGCCCCGATATGTTATTAGACTCTTTATAGCTAAGGAAATTGAGACCCAAGGCTTTGCCAACATAGAAAGAACAGTACTACAGAGTAATAGGGAACATACGTTCAAAGCGGACTGGAAAACTGGGAAAAAGTACTTTAAAATCTGGTACTTACAAGGACTTCTGAAAGAAGATCGCTGTTATATTTTATTTTATTTTATTTTGAGGCAGTGTTTTGCTGTGTAATGGCTGCTTTCAAAGTTTCAGTTCTCCTGGCTTAGCCTCCTGGGTGCTGGGATTACAGGCATGTGCTACCATGCCTGGCTTAATAGTTTTTCTTTTTTTTTTTTTTAATAGGAAAAGAATAAGGATTTTTATTAAATGGCTGTAGTATGTTCTTTTTTTAAACTGAGGTAAAATATTATTTATGATGGAATGTCCCAAGATTTATGTTTGTTTTCATTTTTATTGAGGTAAAAATTTTCATTTAATAAAGCATATCCATCGAAACAAGACAAGTGACTTTCAACAAATGTGTTATAGTAATGACCACACTATCACAATTACAATAAAAATTGAATATGCTGCATCCAAAATGTTTGGGATCACAATCTGAATTTCAATTATTTTCAGATTCTGAAATATTTGCACATGCCTAATGAGATTTCTTAGGGCTGGGACCCAGTTTTAAAGAGAAATCTGTTTCAAGCACCCCTTTTACACAGAGGCTGAAGGTCATTTTATAGGCTATTTTAAATAATTTTATGAATGAAACTAAATTTCATGGTGTAGGACTTTCCAGTAGTGACTATTATGTCCCATTCAAAAAGTGATGACTTTGGAGCATTTTTTATCCCACAGTTTTCAGATTCCGGATACTTAGCTTGTATGGAGCTGTGCAGTCACCTCCAAAGGTTCCTGGTGCCATCTTGGATCAATCCATACTGTCACTAATATGAGAGCTACTTTTTTTTTTTTTTTAACATTTTGCATCATGAAAAAATCCTGTTCTTTTATGCTACTACATTCCCCCTTAAGCCTTTAGAAGTATATAATGTAAGACATATTGCCATTTATTTATGCCAAGTTTTACTTGGGTCACTCCAAACAAAAACATCAGGATTCTCCATATCAGTTTCTGGCTAATATGTGAAATCCTATTATCTTTTACCTAGATGCTTCTTTTAAAATGGTGTTTAAAATTATGTTGTGCATAATTGACTACAATTGCCCCATAGAAGAGTTCATGGAAATTTCTATTTTTCCCATTTTTTAAAAAAAGTGTAACTCGCTGTTCTTATCAAAATCAGTAACATAAAACTCATACATGATTTGATTTGTGCCTGCAGGTATTTTTGGTAAGTCTAACTTGCTCTCATGACGTCATAAAAAGGCCCCCAGTTTTTCCCTGCTGTCCAATTCCAGAAGGGCTCCTTTACTCCACATGAGGCCGAAGACAAATAATTTATGAAGGTGACTGACACAGGAAACACCACCTTGCTCTTTGGAGGGGATCAAGCCTTCCAGAAGATTGAGAGACTGAAACATTTTTAAACAAAATTTTATGTTAAAAAATTTGCTGGAAAATTTTTTTGAAATAATAATAAAATTAAAAAGAAGAAGGAGAAACAAAAGAGAACGTGAGTATCTCAAGTTATTTCTTAATCCCTGTGCTCCAGCCCATGGCATTTAGCATAGAGGCCTGGTTAGGCCTAAGCCTAGCCCTAACCTTCTAGAGTTAGAGCTACTTGTATCTGACTTTGATCTTTATACACAAGGACTCTTACTGTACATGAGCCTCGCTTACTGCCTCTGGCTTCTTTTGCTCAATGTTTTTAATGTCATCCATGCTAAAGAGTGTATAGCAGTTCGTTCTTTTTTATTGTTGAATAGTGTTCAGTTTTATAAATACTATATGACTTTTATTCGGTCAAATTATGAACACTTGAATTGTTTCCAGTTTGAGCCATAATGACTAAAGCTACTACATGAGTGGACAAATACCGGGGGTATAAATACTCCGAAGAGAAACTGCTGGGCCATGTAGTAGGTCTGTGTGTTTAATGTCATAAGAAATTGCTGAAGTTTGCCCAAGTGACTGTTTTACTTTCTAAGAGTATTCACAGCAAAATGTCAAGTACTGGGTGACTTAAAACAACAAAAATGTATCTATCAGAGCAAGAGTCCTGAAGTCCGACATCCCTTGACCTCACAGACAAGTCACTCTCAAAGCCTACAGAGAGAATGTTCGAAGGGGACACTGACTCTTTTAGCTGCTGGCCACTGTTAGCCTTTTGTTTTTGAGAAGCAAAACTCCAGTGTCTGCCTCAAGCTTGCTTTCATCACCACGCCTTCTACCCTGTGTCACTCTGTCTCTGTCTTGATTGTCTCTTCTTCATATAAGGGTACCAACAGGGGGACTCAAGTCCATCTTAATTCAGTATGACCTCATTTGAACTTATTTATACCTGGTGTAAAGACCTTATTTCCACACGAGGTCATATTGTGAAGTTCCAGATGGGTGAAAATTTAGGGAACGCATTTTGATCCAGCTCTATACTGGTTGAAGAACTGTACTACCTTCTATAATATTTTTGAGCGTTCTAGTTGCTTCACATCCTCACCAATGCTTCATCGTGTTACTGGGTGTTTTGAAATTTCGCTCATTGGTGTGTGTGGTTGGTGGTGGTGGTTTCATTTGGGTTTTAATTTTCAATTCCTTAATGGTCACTGATGTTGGACAGCTTTTGTTTACAGGTTGGTCATTTAGGTGTCTTCCTCTGTAAGGTATATTAAATGTCCTTTGCCTGTTTAAAAGTTAAGCTGTTTTAAAATAATTTGTAGGAGTTATTTCTGCAATATGGATATAAATCATTTTTCATATATCTAATGTAATATTCTGTCTCCCAATCTGTGACTTCACTTTTTTTTTTAACTACAATACCCTTTGATGAATGGAATTCAAATTCAGATGAAGTCTAGTTTTCAACTTGTTTTATGTTTAGTGTTTTGTTTTGCTTTTGAGAAATCTGTTTAAACCTAAAGCTGCAAAGATATTTTGTTTTGGATGTTTTTAGCTTTAGCTTTTATATTTAAGTCTATGATACCGCCTAGATTAGTTTCTTTATTTGGTGTGAGGTTAATGTTAAAGTCCCTTTTCTCCACGTTTCTCCACTTGTCCCAACCCCATTTGTTGATGATTGTTCTTTTGTGTTGATCAGATTTAGTTAAGAATTTGTTGACTGTTTCCATCATGTTGAAAATTAGTCTATGTCATCTGTTTGGTTTCTTCCGTCTCTTTGCCTGTTCTAGCCCCAATGTTTTCATTATTGTAGTTGCTTAGTCTTAAAACCAGATAATATAAGTCCTCCTACTCTTTTGGATTATATTTGACTATTTCTGGTGATTTTCTTGTTCCACATACAAATTTCAGACTTAGATTTTCAGTTTCCATCAAAAAAGAAACAAGAAATGAAAAAAAAAAAACAGGAATGAAGAAAAGGAGGGAGAAAAAAGCCTGTATGGATCAAGCCCAGTAGAACTGAATCTATATCACCTAGGCTTTTTAACCGGTCAATTTGTAAAATCCATTTCTTGGTAAGAAAGCATCATTTTCTAACATTTTCAGATGTTCTCAAAATTGTCTTGTCTTTGAAAAATATGTATCACTGTCTTAAACAAGATCAAACATTATTTTGAAAATCTTGGAAATCATCCAGTCCATTTTAAGCTACTCTGTCTTAAAACAAAACTTCTTCCCAATAATTCAAGTCTTGAAAAGGACTTCTCTGACTTTAAAAAAAAAAAAAAATACATACTTATGGTAAGTAAATCCCTAACTTCAAAAATATTTTGGGTGCTTTCATAAAACTCAAATTTCCATTTCATTTAAATGTTTGCATTTAAAAATTCCTTTAAAGACCAGGTTTAATAGAAAAATACTCTAGTTATTTTAATTCTAGTGAATGCCATACGTCAACATAATACTTACATAGCCATTCAGCAGGTAACAGTTTAGGGTTCATATTAAAGTGAGATATGCTGATTTGGCAAACTCTTGAAGAACAAGCTTTTAGAGTTTGGGTCTGCAGTGAGAAGTGTGTGGCAGTTCCTTGACTATAATACATTTATTTTCACTTTCAGAAAAGACAATGTTGAAAAACTAAACCACACGAAGAAGAAAACACCTGGTACCTTTCACTGCTGCAGTGTTTTCAGTCTTGGGGCTGTGCTGTCTTGTTTTTATTTCTTTCTACATGAGATATTTCAATGTTCAAAAAATTAAAAATGAACAAACGAAACTTTCATTGTCACCCCAGATTTCTTTCAAAAGCGTGTTCCACGGCAGGAAGACGCAACCCCAAAGTCCTGCCTCCCTGTCTCCATTCCTTCGTATCTCAGTGTCCCCGGCAGCAGTGCTTGAAATATCTGCTTTTTTTTTTTAAATCTTTCTAAATTCAAAAGAATAAGACCTTCAAAATGAAGAAACTATTTTTTGAAGCACCGTGATGATTCAGTAAATCCTACAGACCTCACGAAACGGTTTGAAAATCAGTCTACAAGTTGAAGGTGCCATCTGCCAGAATTTTCTGGGAACAAAATACACAGCTGGCAGATCTTTGCTGTGATTCCTACCCCCTCCCATCATAAAACATATTTTTCTTCTTCACTATAATACTTCAGAAATTAGAATGTATTAGAAAATATATACTAAAATTTAACATAGAAACTAATGTTCCTCCCCTCAGATCCCAGAGAAATATGTAACTGAGATTGCTATGCTGAAATAAATTGAAGTCTGCAAGACTAGACCTATTTTGGTAATAGGGTAAAGATTTTAAGGAAAATAATAAATTATTTGTGGAACATTTATAAAATAAATGATTCAAAATTAGTAAATTTTATTTTTATTAAAATGTCCAATGACAGAATTGTTTATATTGCAACATTAATGTAAAAAAAAGTACACAGTATAACCTACTTTAAGTTCAGACTAAGGCATTCTCATATCAGTTTAGAATGTAGTATTTGGAAATCTTAAGTCCTTTGGCAAAATTACAGAATTTGTATCAACATGAAAATTAAATCAATATGAAGTCCTTAGAACAATTCTGACATAGACCATACTCCACTGGAGATATTTATATGTTTACAGAAAAAATAATGCATAACACAAGTCAGACCAAAAATCAGAAATTATGAGTGAAATTTGTATTCTTCATTACAGATTTACACATTTCATAATTTCTCTTAGACATGTTATTCGGTAATGTAATTACTAATACATGATGTTATTATTAATAATAATTTAGGGAGGAAAAATTTTTTAAAAGCTACTAATGCTTGTGGTCCAGATGCAGAATTATAAATGAGACAGGAACTACTAGGAAATTCTAATGCAAGCTTCGGGACCCACAGCCAGCTGTGCAAAGGCTGACACAGCCATGCCAGGCCACCTAGGACTCTGTATCACCTGAATAAGATCTTGAAGTTTTATTGAAGGGCAAACCTTAACATTAACATTTCACTTTTACATTAGTATAGTCAAATAAATCTTCTCTGCTCCGCTCACCCTAACACAACACCCAGATCAGAGAGCAGGTCACTTGAGGACACCCAGGAAGTCACATACAGAGAAAAGCAAAGCAGAGTGGAAAATTTACCTCCCTTCGTCTTGCTTCCCCAGCCATAATTTCTCTCCTATTATCCCCGCTAGGGCCACCTAAGTATTTTGCAGAGCAAAATGCAAAATGAAAATGCAGAGCTGCTTCTACAAAAAGTATGCAGGGCTTCAAGAAAGTAACACCATGGCTTTAAACCAAGCACCGGTCCTTGGGCAGCAGTCCAGCTCATGCGCCCCTGGAGTTGGCCTTGCTGCAGGTCCCTGTCACCTCAATTATTATTCAACAGCCAGCTAACACATGCTCCTTCCTGAGATGCTTCTCCTCCAGAAGTATCCTCCCCCTCCTCCATCATCCAAACCAGAGTTTCTCTCTTTTCTGTCTCTCTCTCCTGTTTAACCTTTCAATAAACTCCCTGCAGGACCAAGTTCAGATTCTAGACTTGAACTCCAAGGTACTTATTGATCAGCCTCTGCTTGGAGAGTCATCACCATCTCTTTCTACTTCCTGCTTCTCAGGCTGTGCTCTGCCTGTGTGTGTGGTAAAAGGCACACTCAGGTACCACAGAGTCAATCCACCATGGAAAGAAGGGCGCTAGTGCTAGGATGTGCTCCGCACAAAGCTACACCCAGGCTGCAAATGGCCTGTGCTTCAGAAGGCACCAATCACCAGACGCCACGCTGGTCTGTCAGCACAGAATGCCCCAGGGCCAAAAATATTAGACATCTTCTAATCTTTTTTTTTTTTTTTAAACTGGGGTTCAAACTCATGACCTCATGCTTGCCAGGTAGGTACTTGTTCTGCTGAGCTAAATCCCCAGCTCACCATGTTTCAAATGTGCTTGAAATTTGTGTCCATAATCAATGACCTTACTTTTTTTTCTTTAGTACTGGGGAATGAACCTGCGGCCTTTGCACTGACCTGCATGCCCTCTGTTTTTTGAGACAGTTCCTTGCTTAGTCACTAGATTGCCCAGACTAGGTTCACATTTGCAATCCTCCTGCCTACACATCCTAGATAACACGCCCTCACCTCAAGGGCCAGCTCAATGTCATTATTTCTAATTTTGCCATAGTACCAACTGTCAAATGCTTAAGATTTAGAGATTTATCACTCTCATATCCTTTATTTGTGGATCCTCTGACTAGATCACTATCTCACTATCACACACATGTGCCGGTCTGTTTCAAAGGCCAGAAAGATGAGCAAAAAATAAATCAACAAAAAGAGATAAGTCTTATTTTCAAGTAGAAGATAAATATGTTAACAAAATTCCACTATCATGTCGTGTGGCTTTCCCTGACTGAATTCCTGCTGTGAATCAAGTACAGCACTGGGTATGTCCAATCTATTAATCCTCCCAAGACAAGGGCATTTATATTCCTATTTGATGGGGAAGGAGGGCAACAGGGGCTTCAAGGGTATAGGTAACATCACAGGAAGTAAGTTATAAACTAGGATTTAAACAGACATCCTTCTGGTTCCAAGCTCTTTCCTGTCCATTATGTTATTATGCTTTGTCTTATGTATATATTTGTTGTTGTTGTTTTGGTACCAGGGATTGAACTCACAACCTCGCACTTGCCAGGCAGGTACTTAAGCCACTGAGCTAAACCCCCAGTCCTTTTATATATATATATATATATTTTTTTTTATAGGTTTTTTTTTTTGCTTCCTCTGGGATGGAACTCACAACCTCATGTTTACAGAGTGGGGCCTTAGCCAACTAAGCTAAACCCAGCAGCACCCTTACATATATTGTTGAATGTGCTCTAAAGCAAATGTGTACAGGGAGACAGGGTCAGCAAATTGTACCCCAGTTTATTTGGTAGGTTAAAGAAGAGATTAAGAAGTCATTGGATGGACATGAATGCAGAGCAAAGGAAGGATGTACCAAAGAAATAGCTCATTGCCAGGTCCCAAAGAACGTCGTATTTTAGGAACTGCAAGTTTTCTGAAAGGGTTATAGGTAGGGAATTGGAACCTGTGGAACCAAAAAGCCAGACAGGACCATTTCAAGAGTGCTGTAGGGTACCCAGGGAGGTGGAACTTCATTCAGCGAGTGTCTAGAAGTAATTTAGGAGATTTAATAGGGAATAATGCAATGAGTCTGATATTTCATAAGAGTTTTCTGCCTTTATTTTAGAAAACAAACCAGAGAAGGAAAAGACCAGAGGCCAGATCAACAGGCTGCTGTGCTATAAGTGAAAGGAACAATAACCTGAGGAAAACCAGTGGGCAAAGAAACAAAAAGCCAGTTAAGGGCTAACAAGTGAGATGTGGTGACAGGACACTATGGTGTAAAAAAGCAATGGATGTAAACTTCTAAGTGTTCCAAACAACTAGTTGCATGAATGGTTCTTAAATTCAGTGGTACACTCAGATCTAAAAAGCTATCATTTGTTGCAACTCAAAGGAAGGGCCTTTGAAAATGTATCTTCAGTTCTAATCTTCTGCCAAGAAAATCCCATTATATTATTTTCACTTTTCTTCATAACAGAAGCAAACCTATATTCTTTTACTTTGTATCCTATTACTTTGTGGCTTCTTTTTTAAGGGAAAGACCTATTTGAGCTCCATAATTAATTATTGATATATTTCTTCTCTAGTAGTGCGATTCCGCAAAGAAACCATGTGCTATTTCAGCAGAGTAAGTTTCACAGTCTTCACATGGAGAAAGTCCTTACACTGTTACGGTTCTAAAACATTTCCACAAACATTCTTAGTTTGATCCTCTTTGAGACAGTAGGGGACACGAATTAAAATCATACTTTAAAATGAAGAAAATGAAAAGACTGTGCCATTCACATTCAAGTGGGGTAGAATTCAGGTTTATGGATTTTCTGAAAACATACTTTATTTTATGGTCTGAATTTCAACAATCATGAGAATTTACATTTTTATGGTAGAGGGGCTTGAATTTACTTTTTAGAAAATAAGGAAGCAACAATTTTCAGGACACTGAGAAATGAAGACTCAGGCTAGTTTGTATTAAGTAAGGATTCATGTGGTCACTTGAACCTTCTACTTACCCTCCTGAGTCATTATGTGTGATTGGATTCAGGCAGTTTGCACAATGAAGGCAGCAGATCAGCTAATTGCTCCTCTGCCTACTATAAGCACAATTGGCTACATTGATTAGGAAACTAACCCAGGGAATAGGCTATGAAATTAGTATTGAAGCTTTGGCAGCAAACCGACTGCTCAGGATACTGAATGTAGAACTAAAACACAAAGCACAGCTTGTTTTGTTTAACAGTAATTTCTAGTGGCAGAGACAGATGTTTTTTTGAAATGGCAAGAGATTTGCAAAGCAGAATGTTCTAGCACTTACTGTAATTGCTTTATTAATATTGTATGTGTTGATGGCTTCTATCTTCTGTTGTAGCACCTCTTACTTTAGATGGCTAGCCTTCCAGAGATTGGCAGTTAATCCTGACTTCAGAGACCTCTGGAGTCACACATCCAGCCTTGCACCTTATAGTGAATTATTTCACCTGAAACCACACTCTCGTTTGCTTAGTGTTTCACCCAGAAGCCCTCAGGGGGCCCTGGAGCTCCATCAGAGATGTGGTCCTACATATGCAATAGGACTTCTAGGTGGCTGAGAAACACTGTTACAGGCCCATCCTGGCAGCAGAGGTGACCTAGCACTAGCCAAGCCTCAGGACTTGCCATCAGCTAGGGAACCTTGAGAAGAACTGTGTAAGAGATTCTGACCCGGAATCTTGAAAAGACTTGATCCATTTAAAGGAGTCAAGTTGGCAACTAGCAGTTCCAGAAATGTCTCCTTTGTGGTGCTTGGTTTATTTTGCTTTGAAAAATATAGACATTTTAATTTGTTTCCAACATGTTACTAAAAAGAAGAAAGATGAAGCTAAGGGAAATAAACTAACAAAATTAAGTTAAATTTGGAGCTGGGATTTTCTGGAAAGGTTTGTTTGCTCACCCTGGAATTTTCACTTCCTTCCCCTCCCCAGCCTATCCAAATGGCTCCTAGTTTTTTCCACGTTCTCTTGCGTGGAGGTTGTCCCTCTGCCCTGTGGCGGGTGCTGAGCTCTCCCGGATAAGGAAGGGAGAGCAGCTTTCATTGACAGAGTTATGATCTGAGTTTGTGTCGGGCATCACCAGTCTTGCTGCCCCTCAGCCAGGGCCAAAGGGTATGTGGAAAAGAGAGGAAGCTTCCACAGCTCCCTACCCCTGAATCATTTCTGAACATTGCCAGGACTTTTCACGGCGGAGAGCTGAGTCGCATTCTGTGTTCAGTGTTTGACTCGACGTTGTGACAATCAAATTCCTTGGTGCGAACTCTCAGGACTGGAGGCTTCCATACTTCACTGGCGCAAAAAGAAGCATCTTTCTTTAATCCATGTTGCTAGGAGAAAGCCTACTCAATATTTAATTTTAATCTAACATGTCACATTTTTCCATGCCAAGAAATCGCCTGGCAGTTATGCATAATTCATTGTAGTGGACAGGACCTACCTCAGTTTTAGAGGCTAAGCTGTTGAGAGGTGGAATACAGCACCATTGGATTAGGGTGGTTTTAAACCAATCAGTGTAGAGGGTTTATGTATAAACAGAAATTGTTTGAGAGAAAAAAAGGAAAAACAGTAAAATGCGGCAAAAACATGTCGATTTTGGAAGACACCCTTTACAAGAAGCATAAATAGGTACAGCTCAAAGCAAATCACAGATGGCCTTTCCGTGCCTCAGATTCCTTGTCTGTTCCAATGGCTTTTCTTTAATAACGTGTGTGAAGTGGCTTCTCAGACAATCAAAGAAGATGCCGTGCTGTAAACATACTTCCGAGATTCTCTTATTGCTACATTTGGTTCAGAACTGTGAAGAAACCGAATCGACATTTGTTTTTTAAATTCTCATGATCCGACACTATCAAATGAAGAGAAAGTGCTAGAAACCACAGTCAACCCTGACAAATGTAGTTACCTCTATTTTTATTGTTAACATCCTTCTCCTCCCAAACCCTAATTTAATTCCTCTACTTAAAAATTATTTAAATGTTACTTCACTAATAATTTAAAAACTAGGGCAAAGCATCTATGGAAATTACATTTCACCTGCTTCAACTAGTAACATCTTGCCGGAAAAGAGATTATTTACAAAGGCCAGGTTAACATATAATATTTTTAAAATACTGCCATTCCCTCAAGCTGTTCAACTGCACGATCTGACACATTAACATACTGCGCAGTGGAAAGACTGCACTTGCTACATTTCCCCAGATTTTGTTTCATTTGAAATATTGCGTACAAGAAAAAGTCATGTTGGAAATATTGCTTATCTACTACGGCCTTGGAATTCTTTGACAGCCATGAGACTTTTCTAAGTAACAGAGCCATGTATACATTCATTTGTTCCTCCTTAATGATTTTATTGTATCAGCTACCAGCATTTTAGTCTACTTTTCTTTATGATTATTTCTTACCTTCTGCACTGTTTTTCCTTGGAGTAACCAATCTTCCAAGTGGTTGCTGCTGACCAGAAGCCACCCTGGCTCACCTCTGTCTCATGTCTGACCCCTTCCTGGCTCACAATACAATTTATTTCATTTAAAAGGAAAACATGGAAGGAGAAAGGAAGAAAAAAGCAAAAATAAATAAATAAATGAATAAATCATGGATATTTTTGCTTCAATTTCTCATTTTCTTCAATTCCATGATGTGTAATTCTCAAGAATATTATGTTCCTCAGGCTGATCTGTATTCTCCTTCAATAAAACCACAGGATATAGCTGTCGGGCACAGAAACTAAGTATCAGGAATTCAGGGCCCTGCTACTTGGCAAGAAACTCTGACTGCATGCTTTTTATGTATTTTTTTCACCTTCTCTCCTTTATTATGCTTTTTCCAACAAAAGTTAGACATTAATAACTAGTGCATTTACACACCACAGTTAATGATTGTAATAGTATAAAGTAAGAAGATAAATACTTATTAACACAAAAAGTGTAGTGTATCCCTATATTGAATAGAAAAAATTATTTCAACAATTAATGAAAACATGGATACATTTGACAGAATTACCTAGGGGAGGAAAATGGCTCGCCTGCCTCCTGGGGGCAAATTAACTGGGCTGCGTGTGTCTCATCCTTTTAAGACTGGAAGTCTAATTGTTATAAACTGCGACTTGCCTCCTGCACAAGGCAGAGTGGGCACCCCTCAGTGCTACCTTACTTTTTGGTAGCTAATTCAAGTTTCTCTTCTCCAGATGCATCACTATATCTGCAGGAGAGGAGGCCCATATTGTCTTCCTAGAAAATTCTAGATTCTGTTCCCTGGGGTTAATTGTTAATTGAGCAATGAATAGCCAGAGAAATATCCATCTGTACAGTGAGTAAGGAGGATGTCTGGGCTACAGATAAAATAAGGAAAAGGGGGTACTTTGGTAAACATTCCAGATTATCGAAATGTATTTTTGATCATTAATATTTTCACTTTGTCTTTTGCTACTGCGCCATCATATTAATTTGTTAGCCTAACCTAATTAATTTAAACTTTAATAATTATATGTATATATTTTAATGAGTTTTCCATGATCACCTTTTTTTTTTTTTTTTGCTAATCTCACCATGGACAAAGAATTTTCCTTAATATGTGGAATATTCTATGAACTATTCCCTCAAGAAGGCACTCATTATATATATGGAATCAATCACTCAAACCTCAGATGAGTAAAATAATTGTAGTTAAATGCATTAGGAAGTAATTTAATAAGATTAGCAAATGAACAGTAGAGCTAGGATCTGAAGCTTTCTGATTAGAAATGTCATGAAAGCAAAGAAATTCTCTTGAGAAAATTAACTTATGAAAGAATTTAATTTTATGTTCTTGCCATTTGAGATGAGTCACTTAACCAGTCTGGCCCGCAGCTAAATTATGCTGTCTAGAGGAACAGGGCTGGGCATGGTGGCTACAACTCTAGAATTACTTGATTTGTGATTATTATCATCAAAGGAAAAAAGACTTAAAATTAGGACATAGATAGATATATCATTGCTGAGGTCTTGGTAATATAAACTTCAGAAAAGTCAGTTTCATAGTAGAAATACGTGGGATTGTACTGCCTAGAATCTAAACATTTCTCAAGAAAGGATAGAAGACACTAAATTTTTTTCAAGCCATCACAGAAAAGAAAAAGACAGTTAAGTACAGAGAAAATTTGGAGAGCAGAAAGTTTATTGTGGGTAGAAGAGGTTACAATGCCTATTAGAAATGAGAGGTTTGGGCAGCAAAAGCCTTCCCTGTCCTGTGAAGAACTGGGCCTCCTGATCCAAATTCAACAGGGTGCAGGTCCTGGCAGGGGAGCTTCAGAAAAACTCTTGAGCCAGCTCTTGAAGCTGCAGATAAAAGTTCCTGATTAGACATGTCAGACATCGATGGCCAAGTCTGAGGATCCCCAAGCTTAGTGGTCTGCTAACACTTCCCCAAAACTCTGTGCTCTGCTCAGAAGCTGGGGTGGGCCCTGGAGGGATACTCTGGTAACTGTTCTCTTTGCACTGAGTGGGCAGCTTATTATCTAATGCTATTACTCTCCTTTATGCCCTACTGTCCCCTTGTGTGTTTCCTGAGTGGTCTACACACCACATGTACCATCTTCAAAATACAGACTACAAAAACCCATAACAGTAAACAAAATAGGAAATATCTAAAAGACAGAGATTGCTAACGAAAGAACAATCCGAATGGCCCAGATGTAGAAAAATTACACCAAGAAGGCTAAAGTAAAAAGCCTGTGGAAAATACTAAAGACTTTTAACAAGGTTCTTTAGAAAAAAGAAAGAACAAAACAAAAAGCTTAGAATTTATGGAGTTATGTATTAGATGATGGATTGCAAATTAACTAGTTTCTGTTTAGTTGTTGTTGTTTTGTTTTGTTTTTTTTATTTAGCAAGTTAAAAGACCAAATAGATAAGAGTAGAAATAGCATCAGGTAGATGTGAAAAAAAAAAAACAAAAATACATGAAAAGATGCTATGAAATCAACCAACAGCTCTAAATCAGTTCTATTTCCTGGGTCCAGGTTGTTGGCAATGGATGAAGAAACTTCCCAAAAACAATATTTAGAAGATAGTATTTTGAAGAATAAGGAATCTTTTTGAAGATAAGAAATACTAGAGAATAAAAAGAAATCAACTTTACAGCTTTTATGCAAAGAAAGAGAGGAAGAAAGAAAGAAAATGAAAAAGGAATAAGTGTTCTATGTGCTCACACTATCCACTAGGGATATAACGAGAGGCTCATATGTAATTATAAACTTGTAGAAAGCACATTTCAAGAGAGATAAAATTAATTCTAACAATATATTATAATTAATTCAATGTATTCAAAACGATTTACAACATTTACAGTGCAGATAAATGAGATGTCTTTCATTCCTTTTTAAATACATTTATAATTTGATTTATGTCTTTTAAAATAAAACATCTCAATTCAGATATTAAATTTTTATTGAATATATTAATCACCAGGTATATATAAAATTACCAACTATAGGGGCCGGGGGTTTAGCTCAGCAGCACAAGCATCTACCTGGCAAGTACAAAGTCGTAAGTTCGATCCCTGCTATGAGAAAAAAAATTATCAACTATAGATAGAATTTATAATGGCAAAAAGGTTTCATATAACAAAGTTGTTTCAAACATGTTAAAAATTTCCACCAAATGAATCAAGTAGTGAAAAATCATGTGCCCTTAAAAGTCACTTCTATGTTGAAAATAATGATACATTTTTTAATGGAATTGATTTAACTTTGAAGCAAAGTATATCAAATTCAAAGTTACATCTGCCAAAATTAAAGTCAGTAACTTTTATCAGCTCAGTATTACTAGCATATCATGTATTATATAAATTAAAAATTAACTGTTAGTATTGATAGAGTTTTTCAAGTCTTTCTTGTGATTTTTCAAATTTTGATTTAGTTGATCTTTAAAATTGTTGCAAAAGCATTCTTTGGGCAATATTTTGCAAAATATATTGCCTAGTATAAAAAAATAATGCTGGTAATTTCAATCAATGAGAAAACTGAGAAGGAAATCAGAAAAGAGAAGAAAACATGTATGACAGGAATAGATTATAGGAAATTTCACAGAGATAGTAGTGACTGAGAGTTGCCTGACCTTCATGAGCATTAACTATATTGCAGGCTTACATTTAATGAATACTTTCTGTTTTATGGCATGGTTTTCCTTGAATATATTCACATTTGTTTTCTGCTTGGTACTGCACTCACTTAAATCACTCTTTGATTCAATATATATGGTGTGATGGTTAATCTTGATTATCAACTTGATTGGATTGAGGAACACCTAGAAAATTAGTAAAGCACACTTCTGGGTATTTCTGGGAAGGGTTTCCAGAGAAGATTGGCATGTGGGACAGCAAACTGATGGGAAGACCTGCTTAACATGAACAGTGGGGATAAGGTGCTGGTCCCCATGGGAGAAAATCCACTAGCACGGGCTCCCTGCCTTTGCCTGTATCTCTGCTTCTCAACCACCATGAGGTGAGCATCTCTGCTCCAAGTCCCCTCTGCCATGATGTTCTTTCCTCACACAGGCCTAGAAGCATCTATCCAGTTGAATGAGGACTAGAACTTCCACAACTGTGAACCAAAATAAATAATTCCTCTTTTGAACTGATTTTCTCGGGGCTTTTGTTATAGCAATGAACAGCTGACTGAAACACAGAGATATGAGCATTCCCTATTAGTCTCCCTTCTTCTGGGCCATGCTTCTCTGTTTTATTGGGCATGCATAAATGTATTCCATGTGAACTTGTACAGATCACAATTATTGGCAGTGGAGTAGCAATACCATTGCCTAAGTGTCTGCTTAGCCTACCAAGTGTATAAATATGTTTTGAACCAAGAAGAATCTTGATTTTGACAGTGAGCAAGCCCCAACTTTTTAAGAAAACAGTTGGAGCCACGTAAAACAATATCTTGCATGTGTTAAGAATTATTAGTTAAGGATTTTATCATTTTTTCAGTCTACTTGGTAACATTCAGCAACATACTTTTAAAAGTATGTCACAGTACTTATTAAAAATAGTTGAAGGCATCACAGTGAAAACATTCATATTACTTCCAGTTTAATTGTTAAGATTAATTCTTAAGATTAAATCTTACTTAAGATTTTTTAACTGGCAAATTCTAGTGCTACATCATTTCCTTTGATTTCCTCCATTTCTCCAATAATGCTAATGAGTCACTTGGTCTACAACTACCAAATTTGTCCTATAAATTCAAAGAGGTTTCAGAGAGTTTACAGTTTCTCTTTAGGTGGGTATGCATACTGAAAGAAAGGCTCATGATGTATGTAACTGAATTTCAGAAGTTTAAGGCAAAGACTGATGTCTGCATAGAAAGCATGATTGGGACAAGTGATAAACAATTGGAGAATCTGTGTAAAGAGTATTGGGATAACCTTTATTAATTCTTGCAGGTTTTTCTCAATTTCAAATTATTTTCTAAGAAATGGTCCAGAGCTCAATCCTGCTGAGATTAACTCCCTTGGTAATGACCAAACTTTGACACCCACAGGATTTAGGTGTCATCTTCACTAGGAAATTCCAACTTTCCAACTGTGCTAGTAGGTTCTACTTTGGGCAAAACTGGGATCTTCTTATTCCAAATGTATTTCTGACATTGTTTTTAAAAAGGGCTTAAATTTATTGGAAGAAAGTCAAAGTAAAAAGAAATGGAATCAAAGTAAATGTTACACATAAACAGGATCACCTTTGCATCATGGTTCCAGACTCCTGCACCGTCATGGTGCAGCTCTGCAGCTTGAGAGATAGGACTTTACCGCTTTCTCTTTCAGTATTTTTATATGGAAAGTAGAATAAAAATCCCTGGTCACATGACAAATATGTTCTTACTATAACTAAGGATATTTATAATTAAGAATACATATAGGCGAGGTAAGTCCAGTTTTACTGGACTTGAATTTTTTTTCAAAAGTTTATAATATTTCTGGGTAAGTCTAACCTAGGATTGAACCCAGAAATCCATGAGGCACAAACAAGCCTGTAGATTAATTCTTCTTGTTATTCTCTTCACTCTTCATATTTCATGTGTCAATAGCATGCACTCCAGACTGGGGCTATAGTCAGGCACTAGTGTACTTGCCTAGCATATACAAGGGTCTTGGTTCCATCCTGGGAGAAAAAATCATATAGAGCTGATTTGAGGACCAACTATAAGACTGATCCCACCACCTTTCAGTCTTTTCTGGGTGATTCTTTCACCCCAGGCTCTTCTTCTTTTCCTTTGATTTCTCTATGCCCCACCTTCTACTGCCAAGTCAGCACATTTACCTTAAGTTCTATTTTTCTTCAGTTTTTCTACATTAAGATTAATCTGCCCCACATGGTTTCACCCTGTATCAGTTGGACTTTTGTTGCATCTCCCTGGTGTTCCTTATGCTTTACTTCCTCCTGGAAAATCATGTTCCACTAATGGGATAATTTGTTGTCAGCCTCCTTCAGAAAAGGACCAAATGCTCACATTCAGGAGACCATTACTCTATACGTTGTCCGTGTGTGAATCTGGAGAGAACTCGTCCATGAAAGTACTGGCTTGCATTTGGCACTTCTAGCCTGATGACTGGGTGAAATTCTTTACTGAGGCAATAGAAATTCTTAATTTGAGAGCTTAAGACAAGGAAACATAAGGCTCTATCAAATAGCTCAATACCAAATTTTACTGAATTTTTTTTCCTTTAAAAAGGAAAAAATACAAAGGTTTTGACACTTGGCATATGTAGTTACAAATACATATCAAAATACAGACATGATTTTAGAGGATTTTCTTTTTAAAGCAATCTTATTTTTTGTCTTAAATCCAATTTTTTCCAGGTGTTACTTTTAAGAAATCATATGCAGACAGCATGTTAAGACTTTCATGTAACACAATCTTCTTTCCATATTTGAGAACCAAGAAAAGCTTCCCGAATTATAACATAACTGGAAAAGCGTATGATAATTAATATTTCTATTGTCTGCTTCCATTCTCTCAAAGAGACAGTAAGTAATCAACTTTATTCTCAAGAGGTCAGATAAAGAATTTTAAGAAGGGAACACAGAAATAGCAAAGATTCACATCACACCTTGAAAAGGATCTAAGGAAAAAATTAGTTCAACACTGTTTTATAGAAGACACTGAGGGCCCTGGAAGGTTTGCCCAGGACTCCTCACCTGGTCTTTGTTTATTTTCTGGCTCTAGACACTGACTTCATTCACAGCTCTGTTCATCTTACCTGTTTCCTGTCCCCTCTCTTTCCCAAGGCCTCTCCAGGGCTCTAGGCAGGCTATTTCAGAAAAAGATCTTGAAGTAATTCTTACTTCCACATTAAGTGTCTTCCTTCCGCAATTTTATCTTTTCAACTATAATTGAAAAACAACATTGTTTCCCAAAATACAATCTTAATCACATTTGCACCCTTTCTTGGCTTGCTTTTCTCTTATTGCTGGGACAAAATACCTGACAACCAAAATGAAGGAAGGAAAGGTTTATTTAGCTCACTGTTTGTGGAGGTTTTGGGCCATAATCAGATGGCTCCAAGGCAAGGTGGCATGGCACAGGGGCAGCAGTTCAAGGCAGCAGCCAGCAAAAGAAGGCAGAGCAAAAAGGGAGAGAACAAACATCTTTTTCTCCCTTATACTGTAAGCAGGTCACCTAACCGCCCAGCCCCAGGCAGAGGTAGCACTCACAAAATCTCCTTGCCCTCGTCTTGCACTGAGTGAGGATATTTAAAAAGTAAGGGTTCTGGCTTCCTGTGGTCTCTTAGTTAAACTTCTAAACTTCTCAAGTTGATACAATGTATTAATCATAACACGCCCTTCTTTCTTCTTTTTTATCCGACAATGTTTGAGCTACTATTGGATGAAAGGAACTATGTGGGTGCTTGACATACAAAGGAGAATTGAAGTAGGATTCTGCCAGGAAGAATTCAGTCTTCCCTGGAGTTGTTTCTCCTACTACAAATGATATACACATGTACTAGTTTACATTATATTAATTCTTCTTGCTTTACAAATTGAGGTGGACATGATTTAGCTAAAACAAGCTGGCTAAAATAAGATGTTTACTACTATTTTTACCTGTCCATCTAGCCATCAGCCTATGCATCCATCTGCCTATACATCTAGCTCCATCTCATCAGCTGAACATACATTATGTCATCTAGGTTGCAAACTTACTTGGTTTATTATTTGGCTGGGAATAGACATGTTAGATTAAATCACTCTTTCTTATAATGAATGGTCTTTTGTCCAGAAGGTAGTTTTGAGTTCTATAAAACAAGAATCTATCAAGTAGTGGCTTTTATTCTTAACCCTCCAGGGCTGATCATCTTGCTAAGATGCTTCCTCTATCATTTTTAAGGCTATAAAATGACATTTAAAAATAGTTTCATATAATCAAATCTCAAAATACCAGAAAAGAACTAGTAAACTCTGGAAACTTGAGTCTTCATGTTTTTAATGGTCGGTCTCTTCATTAACAGCTTAGAGATCCCACCTGCTGTCAGTGTAATTGTGCCATCTCTCATGTAATTTTATATAACATCAAAAACTCCCAGATTTTTCCT
This sequence comes from Hydrochoerus hydrochaeris, assembly GCA_004027455.1. Taxonomy (NCBI): domain Eukaryota; kingdom Metazoa; phylum Chordata; class Mammalia; order Rodentia; family Hydrochaeridae; genus Hydrochoerus; species Hydrochoerus hydrochaeris. The sequence continues at coordinate 611,359 of PVLA01000194.1, read as the reverse complement.
TTGTGGAGATTTGTACTACTTCTCACCTCCCTTTTCTCATAAAGTGTTTTAATGCCACATTTTAACTCAAGGAGAACTGAAAAGGAGCTCTGTTGTCTTTGTTAAAATACAAGAGCATTACTGACAGGGAGGGATGCTGAAATTAAGAGAGCAGTCTCGTTAGAATTTTGAGCTGTGCTTGCACACACCCTAAAATGATTAAATTGTCTGTTCTGGTTATAAATCATAAGCTTGATAGTTTAAATCCAGCTTCCATTGACTGATAAAATGAAAAATATTAGGGCAGGCCAGCTCCTGGGTTTCTGTGAACTGCTCTTTTAAGAACCGTGATGGGAAACATTCAATACAAGTGACAATAAACAAAAGTTAGATCCAAAAAGTGCCTGGAGGGTATGTGAGTCACAATAATTATGGAATCTGTTTCTGCTTTCATATAAAGACAACTAATAAAGTATGACCACTTTAAATGTGGCTGCTGATATGGTAATAAATATGGATTCAAAACAAAGCTCAGAGTATCTCTTCCTGTAGCCTGGACCATAGTAACTCTTTATTATTCAGATTTTAATGAGAAATGTCTCTATTTTGTTTTTAGAACTGACAACAACAAGAAGTTCTATATCCATTTAAGAATAATACATTACCATTATGATGAATTTTGGAGAACACAAGATTTCGTATAATGCCAAATTGCCAAAACAGTCAAATAATCTGTCCCTCTAAAATAAGCTGTCATATAATAAAAGCCAAAAATTATTTGCATGCTTATTTACATGCTTGCTGTTTCATATAGGCAACAAGATGTAACAACTTTTCTCTCACTTTCCTTCATGAAATAATAAGATTTGATATTTTATTTTCAAATAATTAAACATATTCCCGATCTTTGTTCTCTTGTCTAAAACATGCTTATTATGAAAATTTTGAGGAATAAAGCAACTTCTATGTGACTGGCTTTGCTTTTCATTATATGTTGCAAATGCAGAAAGTGATATAAAATAAAAGTATCCCCCACCTGGAAGCTAAAACACCTGGGCTTCCTTTTTTTTTTGTACTGCGGATTGAACTCACAACCTTGTGCTTGCTAGGCAGGAGTTTAAGCCACTGAGCTAAATCCCCAGCCCTATACCTGGGCTTTCATTGAACTCATGCCTCATATTAGTGTGAGACACTGGGAAATTTATTTACTGTCTTTGTACTTCTATGTTTTCATTTATAAAATGAAAATATTGACCTTGAAGACCTGGACAGTCACTATGGATACAATTGCAGAGTTTAAATAGGACTTTCAAGCGCTACCTACAGCTCCAAGAACATGGATGAGTTTGAGTTAATCATATCTTTGATTTTTTTGATATTCATATTCTTTTCTGCATGACTTTCCAGAGAAAATCAAAGTGGAATGGTATATGCTTCAACTAACTCAGTTGTTTTCATTTGCTCTTAACGCTTAATGCAGTTCAAAGAGGAATTTTTTGAGTTAGTTCTATAAACTCCAGTCCTGCCTCTTCCAATTGTCCTGAATGACAGGTTATTTTTCATTGACAAAGTTTTCTTTTTTTCACTTTTATCCTTCTCATCTTTCCTCCAAATTTGAAGAGTCTCTGAATTAGCTAGTATTCAGAAGTTATTTCCATGGGTGGCTCTCAGTCATGAGACAGGTGTCCTCGGAGGATGGTAAACATCCGTACTCTGAGGCTGCAATCCTGGCGAGTCTGATGGACTTCGCTTGGAGTAATACCCTGATTTTGCAGCTTGCAATTCCCTTCAGAAGTTCTTTTGAACAGCTAAGTTTCATAACCACTGAGCTAGTCTAGATGTTACAAGCTGGTTGTCTGCAACATTATTATAGGTGGTCACATCTAAGTCTAAATATTTCCAAGTATGTATGTCATTGTTGGAAATTCTCTTCAGAAAGAACACACATTCAATTTTTATCATTTTCTATATGCACTTAATGTAGTTCCTTGGAGAGACAGAGACAGGAAGTGGGGGGAGGGGAGGACTATTGCTATGGGGAGCAGAACTAGCAGCTGTGGGGAGCCAAGAGCTGCTGAGGGATCCTGCTGAGTACTCAGCGACTTTTGGATCCTCATACAGATGCTGATAGCAATCGTGACCTCAAACATATATACATGGCGTGCATGTGCACACACAGGAATCATGCATGTGTGGACATTATGCACATAAGCACGTGCTTATGTGAGGGAGGGAGAGAGACACAGAGTTTCTCTGAGCCTTGCCTCCAGATTTTCTAATATAATTAATTTGGATGGGACCTGGGTATGTTTAGAGGTTTCCCGGATGATTTACCAGGGTTGATAACCAGTCCTAAGGGAAAACCCCTTAGGCTTCCTACTTCTCAGTACTTGCTTGATATCTCTAAAATCCTCTGAAAGAGCTAGAATCATGAATTCTAGCAGAGCTTTCCATTTCTGTCTGCACTGTTCTCACCAAACTGTATGTTCTGCACCAAACTGCACCTTTCCTGTTCTGTCCTTTGAGACCACCACTCTTCATACAGGCTTTGAATGTGTTTTATAATGGAATCATTTTCACTTACTACTTTTTTTTTTGAGGCAGTGCTTCACTATGTAGTTCAGGCCAATCTTGACCTCACTATGTAGCCAGCATGGCTTCAAACTCATGGTGATCTTCCTGCCTCAGCCTCAAAAGTTCTGGGATTACAGGTATACACCACCAATGGTGAACGGCATGTACACTTGAAAAATTACTCATACTTTTTGGTTGTTGAAACCCTAAATGAAGTTAAACTTCTGTGTGGTTCTATTCTGTCTAAAATCATATTTAATTATAGCCTCTTAATGAGACTGCTAGGGCAGACAATAAGCTTCATGAGGACAAGGATCATCATTATTCAGTATTATCTCCTTAGTTCCTAGTATCTAGACCGACACACAGAAGTTTTGAATAAATTGTTGCCAGATGGACAATTTAACAAAAGAGTAGAGCTCTTAATAAATGTATAAAATCATACCTGTATATTATTTTGCTCATGGAAAGTGAGCATACTGTCAAAATATCCAAGCACAGCCTCTTTTGAGGTGATACTCATGGGTTTATGTGCATAATGTCCAAGCATGCATGGTTCCTGTGTGTGCACATGCACGCCATGTGTATATGTTTGAGGTCACAATTGCTATCAGCATCTGTATGAGGATCCAAAAGTCGCTGAGTACTCAGCAGGATCCCTCAGCAGCTCTTGGCTCCGCACAGCTGCTAGTTCTGCTCCCCATAGCAATAGTCCTGGGAAATACGGTATTAATACTGAGTGAGCAGATGGCGTAGGGTGTGTTACTTAAGACAGTTTTGCCAGGAGGTAAATTTATGCTTTATAAATGTACTTCAAAACTATGCTATTTGATTTAATCACTTAATGCAAAGACAGCTGCATACTATATTTGCCTTAACTGCAGTTATATGGGTTATCTGCCAATCTGTTAATTACAGTATTTTGAAAGACTTCAGGAAAAAAACAGTAATTATACAGATTGGGGTTGGGGGGAGGAACATTTTTAAAGCCTAAATTCAGACATTCATTCCCAGCTAACATAAACTTATTGAAGACTTAGAAAACCTGTTAAGAAAGTGGGAGTAGATGCGATGGCTTTCTTTCTGGGGAGTCTTCTGTGCGTTCCCACTCTGCCCCACTCACGGGGCAGCTACCTGCGGAGGGGAGCAGAACCCTGTTCCCACATGCAGGGCTCCAGCCACCCCTGCAAGATCTGCGGCCGCTGCTCACTTCCTTAAAATTTAAAGAAAGAGGCAGATGTTCCAACATGTTTCTGTGCTTGACTTTCTCATATTTCCTATGTACTTGCTTGTTCCCTAAACCTACTATAGATAAGATTTCTCTGCTAAATAGTTGCAGTAATTACTGAGCAGATTTAATTAATACTGTATCAGTGAAGGGGAATACTTTAAGGTTAGTCTGATGGCTTCCTTTTCTTGCCAAAGACTAAATGCCACATACTTGTAGGAAAAGTCTTGCCCATTTCCCCTACCCTCAGGGAATTCATGTTCAATGAACTTCATTGTCATTTTGAGAGTAAGATTTCCTGTCTGTGGGATAAAAGGGTTGAACAGGTCCCAACTATTAATCAAACAATTCTAGAAAGAACGTTACAGATTATCTGGCCAAAGTCTTTCATTTAACAGGTGAAGAAACTAAGCACACGAATTCTTAAGTGATTTGTCTCCCCAAATTAAGAAAAAGTGGAAACTTTAATCAAGGACCTTCTTCTATAAAGCTTGTGTTTTTTCACATGCTGCCTAGGAAGTGTCAGAAGACAGAAGTGAAACAGACGAAGCAAAGAGCTTACATCTTGGTGCTGATTCAATATGCAACTGGCGGAAGCTGCCAGTCATATAGAAAATAATAATACTAATGATCTCCTTGACTGCACAGGGGCTTTGACATCCCACAGTATCCAGTGCCATCCACATTGGGACAGTGGCCCTTCAGTTGAATGTCACAACCGGAAAGGTCATAAGCTGCTTACTAGGTGCAAGGTGTTGTATTATGTATGTTCCAAACATCATCTCAATTAAAACCTCTAGCAACCTATGAGGCAGACATTATCATTTCATACATTTATGGAGAGGGCAACTTGTTTCCAGAGACTGAGTAATTTGCTTAAAGTTACACAGTTAATTTCAAATAGAGTACCACATTCAGACTTTAAACTTGCAGACAGAAGATGTTGACTTGCCAAGAAAATACATTTTTTACATTCTTTTTCCAAAATGGACTAAAACACTTGTGGCTCAGTACTCTGAGGTGATCTTTTGCATCGAAATTCATCTGAAGTATATCTCACCTTCATTGCAGGCTTCACATATCTCAGCTGACAAACTGTTTGTTATGTGTGTGGACCAGGTCCTTGGAACAATTCCCACCTGCTTCTTGATAGAAATCAGCTATTCCCAGTGCTCTGGTGATTCGAACACAGGTTTCTTTCTGCCCAAACTATCTTATGTCTGAGCCAAGAAGAAAGGATAATGCCAAGGCTGGCAAGTAGAAGAGGAGTTAGAGGAACAGGTTTGGCTTTTGATCCTTCTCAAGTCATACTCAGGTGACCGTCATCCTGAATCCATGGAGGGGTTAGGAAGTACATCTTCAGTGGTCCCTAGTATTTCCATCTCCTTGACACTGAGGTATAATTTTAAAATGCGGTAAGTGTTAGAAAACATTTTGTGAAATGCTTGCAATAAAAGACATGGTTATGAATCCCCCTCACAGTCCTCCCCTTCACTTTGAACACTAATCCCATCGTTATTGTCACTTTCTGAAAGCAGCTCTGGAAGCCCTCTTTCACAGGTTTCACTGTACTGTTTGGCTGTCCACATGCTCTTAATTGATTCAAATCATTTACTTTCTATGGTCATTTTGACTTTGGAGAAAAGTCAGAAGTTGCACGGTGCCAGAGCTGGTGAATAAGTTAGGTGAGGACACACTGTAATGTTTTTATAAACTTGCCTTTTTGTTACACGGCATTGGGAAATATTCACCATATTTTTTCACACTTCCAAAAGATGCCCACAAATAAGGATTTCCAAACTTCTTCAGAAGCTTCCAAGAAGAATGGAGTATGTTCAAAATGAGGCAGAGTATTCTGAGATGGATTAATAACAATATGTGTTTTATTCTAATTTTTTAATTTGAGTATTCAATATATATATATATATATATATATACACATAAAAAATAAAATACAACAGAACAAGACAGAACAGAGCCAACTGAGACAATGCAGTGAAATTAGTACAGAACTTTCACAGCAGGTTACTGGGATAACAGTAATAGGTACCATAGTTTATCTTGCTATCTTCACAATAGCTGTCCATTCAATCAGGTATAGCAAAATCAAACCAATACCAGAACATTATAAAACCTATCAAAACAGAAGATTGAATAGAGCAAAACAATCAGAACAAAGCAAAACAGTGTTGAAAACAATATTTTCCTTCAAAGAGATGGTAGAAGGAAATCCCCCCTATTTGCTATATTGCATATGGTTAACCTCCCAAGAGATGCTCAGACCTCTGGCTGCATTTGCTAAGGGAGGGGGTGGGATGTTTGATTCTCACCCCGTGCACCAGGAGGCTCACGGGAGATGCTGACTTGTTCTCTTCTTGGCTCGCCCACCGCGCACTGGAGCCCTGGCTGCTTACCAGGAAGGTCGGTGGGTTGTTGGAACTTAGGGAACTGAGCAAGAAAGCAATCCACCCACCTTCCTGGTAAGCAGCCGTGGCTCGAGCGAGCGGTGGGCGAACCAAGAAGAGAACCACTCAGCGTCTCCCGAGGCCAGGCCGTGTTCACCATATATTTTGATCATCATCAGGCAATGGCAATCTCTTTGAATCCTCATATGCCTGCTTTGACACTTTTTTATATAACAAAGTGCTTTATCTTAAAAGCAGTCCTACTTTTGGTCATAAGTTTTATATGTTATGTCATTATTTTTAACCAGTATTCTTTAGCTACTAGGGTTTTTTTTCTGTTCTTTTTCTGACTTTATCTAAGATTCCTAATTTTTAAAAATGCATTAGTTACATTTGAGAGAAACAGGTTTATCCTCTACAAATTAAAGAAAGTTCATTTCTTGGAAGCCAGTCTTCCAAGATAGGAGCAATTTTTCCTGGTTTATATTGAAGTTCTTTATTGCACAGGATCGTGTGTGTGCACATGTGCAAGCACACACATGCTCCTTTACGGTCTAAAACAGCTTTCAGGAAGATCCATCATAGCCCAATTACCCATTTCTGATGTTCAAAAGAAGGCTTTGCTCCTAAGAGTCATGTCAGTTTGGGGAATTCCAGCTGTTTAGCATTTCAAGCCCCAGGTAGAAAACCTGTCTCCTGGTGTCTTCATTTAACCAGTACTGCATATGGCAATCCTTTCTTCCACATGGTGAATTACAATTAGAAAAAGAAGAAAGACAGAAGATTGAGTTTCTTTTTTCTTTTTTTTTTAATCGGTACCAGGGATTGAATTCACAACCGCATGCTTGCAAGGCAGGCACTTATGCCGCTGAGCTAAATCCCCAGCTCCAAGAAAGAAGAAAGAAAGAAAAAGAGAGAGAAAGAAAGAAAGAAAGAAAGAAAGAGAGAGAGAGAGAGAGAGAGAGAGAGAGAGAGAAAGAAAGAAAGAAAGAAAGAAAGAAAGAAAGAAAGAAAGAAAGAAAGAAAGAAAGAAAGAAAGAAAAGAACTTTACTGTCATCAAAGAAAAATCTTCATCTGCCTGTGATTATCCTTGTTTCTGTGGGGTAATTTGTGAAACAAGGGAAGATAGCCAACTGTACTCCATCATCCAACCGTAGAAAATTCTCTGCATATATTGTTTCTCTTGTTTCACCTCATTTACAAAAATTGACTAATTTTATTGTGTTGTTTTCTGTCGCTGTGACAAAACATCTGAAAAAAACAATTCAAAGGAGGAAAAGTTTATTTTGACTTGCATGTTTGGAGTTCAGTCCATGGTCACCTGGTTCCATTGCTTCTAGACCTGTGGTGAAGCAGAATCACGATGGCAGACGGGTGTGGTGGCACATCATGGCACATCATGGCAGGAAGCAGAGGGAGCATGAGAGGACTGGAGGCAAAGACACTGGGGCAAGTTGCCCTCCCCACGGTCTCACCTTCTTTAAACAGCTCTTATCTCCTCTGTCCTCCTCTGTCCTCGTCACCTCTCAACAATGTTAGCCAATTGTAAATCCATCAATGGATTCATGTATCAGTGAAGTTAGAGCACTCATGATCCAATCACCATTCAAAAGCCTTACCTTTGATCCAGCCTTTGGGGGCACATTTTATATTCACATCATGAGAGTTACTCTTAAATGGCAAGAATATCCCATCTACTCAACTAAACTCAGTTAATTTTGATAATTTACAGCAACAACAATGTAATAGAGAAATGTTAATGTTCTTAACAAATGTTAATGTTCTTAACAGAACAACTGGATATCTATTTGGAAAAATATGGATCTATGCAGAAAATTTATGCTTTTCACAAATATAAATTCAAAATGGATCATAATCCTAAGTGGAAAAGGCAAAATCATGAAACTTTCAGAAAATATCATACAGGACCATTTTGGTGAGTTCATCAATGTATTTTCAACTATAACACAAAATAAGAAAGTGCAAGAAAAAATGAATAAAACGGATTTAAAAAAATAAAAATCTATGCTTTGTGAAAGACACTACTAAGAGAATGGAAAAATAAGGCATGGACTAGTAGAAAATATTTGTATAATATAGATCTAATAAAATACACAAAGAGCATTTAAAATATGACAATAAAAAACCTACTCAATTTCAAAAAGGCTAAAAAGTCTTAGTAATGAAGAGATAGATATGTCAAATACACAGACAAAAAAGAAAGTCAACATCTCATGTCCTTAAAGAAATTGCACTTAAAATAACAGTAACATACCAATACTTACCTATTAGAATCCCAAAGATCTAAAGCAGTGACACCAACAAGTGCTGACAGGCACACAGGGGGACAGGAATATTCTATTTACAACAGAAAAGCAGAATGGGCATCACAGCTGTGCTAGAAAGTATGGCAATTTCTTATAAAATTGAACATAGTCTTACATTCAATCTAGTACCCATACTTCAAGGTATTTATTCAATTGAAAAGAACCTGCACACAGAGCTTAGCAGTTTTATTAGTAATTGCCAAAAACTGAAAGAAACCAAAAAAAAAAAAATACAGGAGCCTTAAAATGCCTATGGCTAAATGACAGTCTGGAGAGACCACATTGCAAATGATTTCGATCATATCACATTTTTGGAAAAGCAAACTACAAAAAAGTAATTTCTAGAGTGATGCAACTATTGTTCATAATGCTATAATTGTAGATAAGTGGCATTATGGATTTATTAAAACTAGTAGGAGTATCTAACACAATAAATGAACTCGTGTGTGTGTGTGTGTGTGTGTGTGTGTGTGTTCCAAGAACTGAATCCAGGACCTTTACGATAAGGTACAATCCCACTGATTTTTTGTTTGCTTTTTCTTTTTAGATAGTCTTGACTAAAGCTGGGCTTGAACTTGTGATCTTCCTGACTCTGTTTTACAGAGTTGCTAGCTTACAGACATGCATCACCTTAATGTAAATTATGGAATTCAGGTTATTAAATCAATGTTTAATAATCTTAATTAATAATATTAAATCAATTATTTGATCAATATTATTTAATTAATATTAAATCAATATTTAATCAATAGTTCATTAATTATAAGAAATATAACACACAGTGAAAGGTATTAATAACAGTGGAAACTGCATACTTTGAGAAAGGCCTACATGGAAATTCTGACCTGTACTCAAATAAAATAGAATTTAAAGGACATATTTATTTTGAGAGGCCAGAGATTTGGTGATGATTTTATTATTCATGAAATTGTTTGGAAACCCCTTTTTCAGACCACTTTTAAAGAGCATGGTAAATTTTTTAAATACATCTTTGGAGTTTATCAAAAAAACACAAAAGTAATTGAGATGTAAATAGTGTTGAATTTTATTTATAAGTCTAGGAAATATGGGGATATAATTTTGCCGTAAAAATGAATAAATACAAATAAAAAATAAAATCAAAGTGCTTATGGTAGTAAACACTGTGAAAGATGGATTCTAAATAGGCTTGATAAATAGCAATATAGTTTTCCAAAGTAATTGTGTGGAATATTACCTTTGTTTAGATGTTAGATACTGATTATAATAAAATCTATCCTAAGTATTAACCTATCCCCTTATCCACACAAATAAGAAGGGACAGAGATGGAAGGAATAGTAAAAGGTAAAGGATTTCCGCCATGGAGACCTGTGAATATCATGCCCTGTGGTGCTCAGGGGTCTGAAGAATGTACCTTAAAATAGGTGAACCCCATTATGGATTATGGAGGATTATGTCAGATTTCTTGTGAAGAACTGAGACCATGGTTTCTTTCTGACACAGTCCCTCATTACCTGTTTATTTCTTCTGTCTTATTTCCCTAATTACATAATACATTTATCAGCATAAGAACACCACACTGTGTTGACCATCACATATGCTGAAGAATTTTTGATTTTGAAAATTATTTTTAAAAATCCACTTAGATTTTATTCAAAATTAAATATGTATTCAAAATTATATATAGTAGTTTATAAATATGTTGTATTTATCCTTCCTTCTTGAATGTATTATATTATCTTAAATTCATTTTGAATCTATGTCTCAAAGTAAACATTGCTTCTTCCCTCTTGCTGTCTTTTTCCAGAGATAACAAATCTCACATTGACATTATCTATACTCCCAGTACACTTCAGATACATGCTCAAGGATAAGTGAAGATGAATGGCATAATATATATTCATGTGGAATTTTTAGGACTTCTGTATATTCTGAATGAACAATTAGGTGTACTTTTGTGTTATAAATTATTTGTATTTTGACTTAGGTTTGAATATATCCAGAATAAAACCCATGAAAATCTTTCTATAAAACATTTGCCCTTCTGCAGCACATAACTTACATGTGAACTCTAGTTGTAAGCTTTCTTCTGACCATCTTAAAGTAACTGGTACTGAGCTTGTCCTCCCAAAAAATTTTAAAACATTACTATAGGAGAAGGATCAGATATCAAGACTGCTATTTTCAGATAGGGGCCAGCAGAGAGTACATGACTATGATTTAAGTAAAGAAAAGAATGTTAGGTTGATTCCTACACTTATCCTAATGGCAACAGGCTTGAAATTTTTTTTTTTCTGGACCACAGTGCTGTGTAGCTAAAACCAAGCAGAACACAAATAACAAAAATCACAATTTAAGGAAGTTGACACAGCTAGAATTTTCAGGCAGATTACAGCAGAGATGAAACCAATGGAGAAAATAGCTACAATGAAGAAAATAACAGAAAACAATGAGTGCTCTAAAACTTCAATGAGTACTCTAACTTCATAGAGTACTCATGATCTAATTGCCTTTCAAAAGCCTTACCTTTGATCTAGCTGCTGGGGGGTTATTTTATATTCACATTATGACAGTTATTTTTAAATGGCAAGAAGAAATATCCCATCCACTCAAATAAACTCAGTTGAACTTTGATAAATATAGCAATAACAGTTTAATAGAGAAATGTTAGCATCCTTAACAAATGGAAGCAGAATGGAGAAAATAACTACAAAAATTTGAAGAGTTCTTTTTAGTGTATTTCTGATTATAAACTGCACAAGCTTAAGAGAAACTATGCAAGAAAAAGAGCAGCTGAGATCACACAAAATGAGTTTCCAGAGCCAACATGGGACCTGGTTAGAATCCTTGTTGAAAACCAGGACATTCAACATTGACCATTTAAAAATTACAGTTTCTTATATGGTTAAATGAGCAATGGTGAAGATATTCTAGATCACTCAAAAATGCTTCAAAGCATGATTTTAAAGATAAAGCTGATATATAAACTACTACCTGGTAAAAACAGGTTTACCACTCAGAAGAAAAAAGAAAACCGAACACTTGCTTGGATATGAAAACCATTGACGTAGAATTTTTAGACATGAAAAACACAATGTTGAGATGTCTAGAATACAATAAAAAATTGCTAAACATGCAATGTGACAAGACAATATGATCACTAGTCAGGAAGAAACAACAAATCAGACACAGGAAAAAGACCAGAAACAAAATGATGGTAGGATTAGAACATAATTTAAATGAATTATTATATTTTTATGCATTGTAAGGGAAAATCTAAAATTATAAGAATTTCTGGAACTAATAAGTATATATGAAATTTTAAAATTCACTGGATATGAGTAATGACATATCATAGAAGACCACAAAAATTAAAGACATAGTAATAGCAACTAAACAAAGTAAAACACAAAGAAAAAAAATGAAATGAGACACCAAGAACTATGTATAATATTAAGTGATTTAATGTATTACTGGAGTCTCAGGAAAAAAAAAGTAATGACGAAAATATTTCACTAATAATGTCCATACTCCCTCCAATTTAGTGAAATTTATAGACTGTACCAGTTACTGTAAACCTAAACAGTGGATCAACTCAAGCAATAATATACTTGGAGAAAAACTCAATTCTTAAAATCATTTGGAGTGAAAAAGGGGTGCAGTGCATATTAGGTAATAAAGGTGAGAATAATTTCAGACTACTTGCAAACACCATATGTTTTTATTTCCTAAGGTTGCTATATTCAATTTCCACAGATTGATTTACTTAAACAACAGAAATTTATTTTCTCCTAGTTTTGGAGGTTAGAAATTTTCTGAGTTCCCCCTACCATCCAACCCAGGGATCTTTTGCTTGGGTTTTAACAATCATTTTATTAGAATTCTCCACACAAACAGACTGATAGGATTATATATATATATATATATATATATATATATATATATATATATATAATATGTTATATATAAAAATGAATATATTGTGTGATATGTATGCCACATATTCTTATAATAGATAAACACATGCATATTGTTTGTTATAATGTGCCATCTGCTTACTGGCGATCCAGGAAAGCTAATGTAAATCAGCCCTGTCCAAAGGGGACAAGGGGGAGCTGACAATGTAAATCCAAGTCCAAGGGCAGGAGAAGATGGGATGAGATATATTTGACATTTTGTTCTAATCAGGTCTTCAACAGATTGGCTAATGCTCAACCTCAGTGGGGAGAATAAACCACTTAATCTACCAATTCGAATGTTAATCTTACCTTGAAATGCCATCCAAGAGGCATCTGGAAACACTTCAGTTTTGCTGGATAGACACTTAATTCAGTTGACAACATCATACTGCTATATTTGAAATGATGAATGAAAATAAGAACTTTATTTTAATGTATAAGCCATATAGATTGGGGTACATCTACATCCCACTCAAGATGATCAAATTCATCTTCTTCCAGTATTTTCACATGGTCTTCTTTCTACATCTTTAAACTCTTCTTTTGCATCCTCTTCTAAGGACCTCAAACATTAGATTTGAGCCTGTACATCAGACCTACTTTTACATTAACTTCCTTTTATGAGGCCTATTTCAACCACAGTGGAAGTTTGCTATTCTGTGGGTCAGGACCCTAGCATATCAATATTGAAAGGACACAATTCAGCTTACAGCATCATATCACCATGAAATGCCATCTTTGAAATGATGAAGAAAAAAAATAAAAACTTTTAATCTATATTTCTAAAACCCATGAAAATATCATTTAAAAATGAAGGGAAGATAAAAAGCATTATTATTACCACCGCGACTGTAACACAGTTCTTTGAGAACAAAGAAAATAATACCAAATGGAAATTCAGGTCCACAAAATTAAGATACTTGTTTCTGGCCAAAACAAAACAATAGAACACATGTTATTTTTCATGTGAAGCAATTTTTTAAAAATAGAATCTATAAACATGGATATGCGAGACATCACACACACACACACACACACACACAGAATTTGAGAGGAAATAATAGATGAACTATGCATTTCTTCAGCTTACTGCTTTAAGTTTCCATCTGCAGTGAGGATGGGAAATCCAGAGAAATCATAGTGCACTCTGCATGGAGGAGATTAGAGAGACTGATTTAGTGACCTGGGAAGAACTGCCTGGACAGAGAACTCTGGAGTCGGCACAGTTGCTCCCCATATTAACTAAGCACTGCCCAATGCATGTGTGCAACCCAGCCTTTCAGAACTATAATGAAATAGCTGAGTCAAGTTCCCAGTAAAGAACAGAGGTTTGTTTTATTCACAGTTTTTGGATTTTAAAGGTCCAGTATCAGATGGCTCATTGATTTGGCTTCTGGTGAGTGTCTAATGGTGAATAACATCACATCATGGAGGGAGCAGATGTAGCAAGCAGGACCACATCTCAAATAAGAAGCCACACAGAGCTGGCCGAGGCCAGGCTCAGTAATTTTGCGAAGCAGTTCTAGTCTTTTATGAATGTCCTTATGAGGAGTGATTCAAAAGAGCATAGTGAAGGCCAGGTACATAGCACAGCAGCACAGCACCCGCCCGGCAAGCACAAGACCCTGAGTTTGATTTCCAGTACTAAAAATGAAATGAAACGAAATAAATAAAATAAAATAAAATAAAATAAAATAAAATAAAATAAAATAAAATAGTGAATGCAGCTGTCGGCTGACATCCAACAGAAACACAGTCCCATAAATCACTAAAATGTGTTCTCATTCACTTGATTCACCAGATCCAACACTAGGTAACTTGTGCCTCTTTTCCAAAGTCAGAATGACGGTGACAAGTAAATGTTTTGAATCAATTCAGGACACTGAGGAGTTGTGACGGTGCCACCAAAGACACTCACAAAAGAGAATTTCCAGAGCTGCAGGAATGATGGAACGCGTGTGTCTCGTGTGAGGGGGTGTATTTTGAGGGGCATTAATGACAATTTGTCTTTTGCTGTATTTTTAAAATTTAAACACACCGTATTTTTACAGCGTACCTCATGTAACAGCCATCTTATGAGAACTACCAAGAGGTCACACAAGAACCTCCTTAGTCTCACTTGAGGGCAGGGCCTCAGGGGATTGAAGGGCCTCCCTCTAAGCCCCACCACTTAAAAGCTCCATCAGTGCCCGAACTGCCACCTGGGAAAAAACGCTCTAAATGCATGGACCTCTGGGGAACAGGCCAAATTCAAACCATGATGGCCTCCATGTGCGTGTCAGTCAGCTTCCCCGTCTCTGGACAAAACACTAACACCCACAGCTCAGAGGAGAAGGTGTTTGGCTTGGCTGATGGTTCCAGAGGGTTACCGTTTGTGTTTAGCTGCCCCCACCACGCCATACACACGCAGCCGTAGGCAGGGCCTTTCGGGGTGACTGCATCTAGCGTGTGTGATGCTTGGTTTAAGCTTGTGTAATCACTAAATTCGTCCATTGATTGGTTCGGCGTAATTGTGGGTGTGGATAGTCAGTGCTAGTGCCCTAACAGCATATCACTGGATAGAACTGAAGGGACAGAGAGCAGGCTGCTGTCATCACTTACTGCGTGCTTCTTCACTTGCTGCTTTGCTGCTTCTGCTCCCCATGGGTTCTTCCTCCTCTGTGATGTCCGTCTTCTAGGACACCCTTCCTTGTAGCCAACAACTATGAACTGAAACTTCTACAAACCATGAACTATAATTAACATCTTCTCCTTTAATCTTGGGTGTCTCAGTACCAAGTAAAGTAACTAAGTCTTTACTAGGGGCATTCTGGCCATGTCTTGCCTGATTCCAGGGCAGACTACCACGGCACCAAAGCTGTGTAGCTATTTAGTCTGTGCTGACTGAGAAGCAAAGCAGGGGGTGTTCCTGAGAGGGAGGGGCCAGATACACAGTAGCAGCCAAAGTCATGACCCACCCTAACACACTCAGAAGTATGCTTTATTAATCCCCTGGGGGTCGCTGAGACAATCCATCTCAACCATCACAGGATGCAACACGACTTGAGGTTGTTGAAGGAGTTTCCTAAAACTACTGATGTAATTACGTTGGAGACTTATTAACTGTATGGAAACTGTTATGATTCATAATACACTGAATAAAGTACACAGAAAGAATCATTCTAGAATGAGTACTGCTCCTGTACCAACTGACAGTTCTCAAAAAGTAAGACTGAACAAATCATACTGTCTCCAAGTAAATTAAGTATATCCCAGAACAGCTCAATAATACATACAGAAATAATAGCCATGTGTAGTGGCTCACTTGGGAGCCTGTAATCCTAGCACTTGGAAGCTGAGGCAGGAGAATGATTGTGAGTTCTAGACCAGCCTGGGGGTGTAGTTATCTGGGTCACCAAGGAGGTTGGGTGAAAAGAGGACTAGGCATATGAGTGCTAGAAGTGAGCTCTAGACCAGCTTGAACTACACAGTGAGAGCCTGTCTCAAAAAGACAAAATAATAATAATAATAATAATAGAATATAGCTGCTTAAAGGGTAGAATTTGCCATGTTCAAAATCCAGTTAAAATTACCAGACATAAAGAGGTAAAAAAATATAAGCCATGATGAGGATATTAATCACTTAAAAAAAAATCTCAGAAATGACATGAAAAGAGTTTAAAAACTCTAAAACTTCAATCACCTTATATCAATGGTCTAATAGGAGCCACTGAAAGAAAGGAAAAAATAGAGTGAAGGAAAAATTGACAAAATACTGGCTAGATATTACTATAACCTTAAAAATACATGAAGCTTTACCAGCACAAAAAATATGAAAAAAAAATTGCTCAGTACCAGTGGTAAACAAAAAAGTAGAACAATAAGGTGTTTTTTGTACATAGGAACAAAGACAAGGATGACAAAAGACATCTCACAATGAATTATAAAAGTAATGACAAGTATCTGTAGATGACAGAAAGAAAGAGGAGGGAGGGAAGGAGGGAGCGAGGAGGAGAAGGAGGAGGAGAAAGAAAAGGAGAAGGAAGAAGGAGAGAAGAAGAAGGAAGGAAGGAAGGAAGGAAGGAAGGAAGGAAGGAAGGAAGGAAGGAAGGAAGGGAGGGAGGAAGGAAGGGAAGGAGAAGGGAAGGGGAGGGGAGGGAAGGGTAGGGGAGGGAAGGGGAGGGAAGG
>PVLA01000194.1:320544-594639 GCA_004027455.1 Hydrochoerus hydrochaeris | reverse complement strand
AGGAAATCTCTCAAACATAAGGAAAATTTTACTTGATAAGAATATAGATCTCAAAGGAATGAAGAGCAATGCCGAAGTGATAGTTACACAGATAAATACATGAAATTTATTTCTACTTGCTTCAGTCCTAACTGACACCTCAACAAAACCGTACCAATGTACTGTGGAGTTTTTACCACATATAGGAAATGTATAGCTGAAGCTGGCACAAACAGGAGAAGAAAAATGGAAATACACTACTATTCCTTTTATATTAGCATGAAATAGTTCAATATAATTTGAAATAAGCATGACGTAAATTAAATGGGATTTAAAATGATCAAAATATCAAAATAAAGAGTTACTGTGGACAAATAACAAGATTATTGCTATGCTAAGAATTTTCATGTATATATATATATACATATATATATATACAAATTTTTTTAGTTGGAGGTGGAGCCTTTAGGAAGTGCTAGGTCATGAGCGAGTGAGATTAGTGTTCTTCTACATGGAGTTGTAGGAGTGCTTGTTTGTTCTTCAGCCATAAGAAGATACATAAAATGTATCGTTTATGGAGCTGAAAGCCCTCATCAGATACCAAATTTTTTGACACTTTCCACATTACAGAACTATGAGAAATAAATTTTGGGTGCTTACAAATTACCCAGTCTAGTGTATATGATTATAGTAGCCCGAAAGGAGCCAGTCAATTGTGGACTGTAAATGTGAGTCAAAATAAATTTCTCTTCCTTTAAATTGAGGATGTAGGAAATGGTGTCTCAACAATGAGAATGTAACTAAGCCAGTGCACAACTAGGCAGACCTACCAGGAAAAGGGAGAAACCGTCAGTCCCAGGAATAAGGAAATTACATCCCTGTAGACTCCTGAACAGTACCATCTGTTAAAAAGCTTTTAGTGGAACCTCTTTGTACAGAAAAAAGCTGCTCTAATTATAATTTCTATGAAATACATAAGGACGAAATAATATCAAATCTACATAGAGATTTTAAGAGAATTGAAGAAAGTGAGAAATTATAAGCACACTTATTCTGCTGTCAAAACAATACAGAGACATAACAAGAAAACTATAGAGGAATATATTTTTGAATATATATGAAAAAATTAAAAATTAAATTTTTTTTCATTTTTTTTATTTAAAGACAGAATTTCCAAAAAAAAGATAAACAGTAAGAAATCACTAGTTGATAAATTACATATTGTTCTTTTAGAAATAGTTGTTCAAGTTACAAAATTAAAGGACACAAAGTGGACACTCAAGCAGTGAGACTGCAAACAGATCTGTTCAACAATCCAACAAGAACTTAGAAATATGGTTATCAATCCTACACACTTAAATATACATGCAGCTATATCTTTTACAGCACTTCCTATTTCCTCTTTTTTACAATAGCAATTACACATTAAAAATAAAAATAAGCTTAACTGAACAATATATAACAAGCACATTACATTATAAACAATTAAGTTTTACTCCAGGAAATCAAACTTGGTTAAACATTTGAAAATCAATTAAGATATTTTGTCATATTGGTACTTTAAAAATAAATCAAATAGATATAGAAAAAGCACTGAACAAAGTCCAAGATACTTTATAAATAGTCTTATGAAAATTAAAGAGAAAGAAACTTCTAAAATGGATGTGGTGGCTCATGCCTGTAATCCCAGCCTTCTGAGAGGCTGAGGCAGCTGTATTACAAGTTCAAATCCAGCCTGGGTAATTTAGTGACTTGACAAGATCCTGTCTCAAAGTTTAAAAATAAATAATTTTTTAAAAAAGTACTGGAGATGTAGATCAGTGCAGAGACCCTGGGCTCATTCAATCCTTCATGCCATAAAAATAAATAAATATGTAACTTTTTAAAAAGTTACTTAAAAAGTCCTCACTTGACAAAGAATATTGTATTTTTAAAAAAACCTACAGACAATATTATAGTAGGTAGTAAAAAAGAAACACTTTAGCACAAGCTTGACATTAGCTCTCCAACCTTCTATCTACTATTATGCTGGAAATTCTAGGTAGCACAATAAGAGATGGAAAAAAGATAAATGTCAGATAAAAAAGCTTCCTTTATATAGAAAATAAAATATATAAAGAAGCTCCCCATGATGTAGTGTCAAAGAGGAAATAATAAGTATATAATATGATTTAAGATATAAAATCAGCATACAAAATCAATTGTGGTTTCATAATTAGCAAAAAACTAGAAATTGAAATTTCTACATCAAAACATACTAATTACAATAACATCAACAGACATGAAGTTCTGTGGGAGAGAAGTCCAACAAAGACACAAAGATTGACTTCTGAAAACTACAAAAGACACTAGAAAAAAAAAAAGAATAGATCTACTTTTCTCATGCATTAAAATACTCAATGTTGTCAATATGTCACTTTATCACCAGCTGATTTACATATTCAACGTAATTCAATTTAAAATCCTAAAAGGTTTTATTTTGTTAAAAATGAAAAATTGAATGACATTCAAATGGAAATGAAAAAAAGCCTAGAATAGCCAAATGCAACTTGAAAGTTAAGAACAAATGTTAAAGATTAATATTATATTTCAAACTTATAGTAGATTGGAATAATGGAGATAGTTTGGTACTATTCAAAGGTAGAAAAATAAGCCAGTGGAACAAAAATAACTACATACATGCACACAAAAGATTTCTCACAAAGGTGGAAAAGCAATAATGCATGGGAAAAGGACATCTTCAATCACTGATGCTGGAATGGTTGAATATCAGTATGAAAAATAAAAGCTGGATACATATTTCACACTGCACACAAAAAGTAACTCAAAATAAATAGTAAACCTAAATGTAAACCTTAAAACTATGACGTATTTAGAAGAAAAATAAAGGAAAATATTTTCATTCTGAAGTAGGCAAATATATTTTAGATATACTACAAATTAAAGTTCCATAAAAGAACAAATTTATAATTAGACTTCATTAAAATTAAAACTTCTGCTCTGTAAACTGATAAGATAGAACCATAGACTAGGGACAAATACATAAAATAGAGGACTTGTATCACACACACACACAACAACAGAAAAAGAACCAAGTCAATTTTTTAAAAAGGGCAAAGAGATTTGGACAGATGTTTCATGCATAATAAATAAGCACATGAGTTGTTTCTCAGCATCATTTTTCAGAAGGAAAATGCAAAGTAAAGCAGGCAATAGAAATCATTACACATCTGCTAGAATTACTAAAATTAAATGACTGACCGTATCAAGTGTTGTTGAAGATATTAAGAAATGAAAATACTTGGTCTTTGACAGTGGGAATATAAGTTTGTACAGCTACTTGGGAAAAGCTTGATTAGAAGTTTCTTAAATAAAATATGTAAGTGCTGTCATGATCCAACATTTATATTTTTCAATCCTGCTTAAGAGAAATGTAAGTGTTACATCAGCACAAAAAAACTTCTTCATGAGTCTTGATAGCACCTTTATTTGTAATAGCTCAAAGCTAGAAACCAAGGTTTATTACATTGGTATGAATAAACAATCTGTGAGATTCTAATAAATTAGGCTGTAGTGAAAGAAAGCAGTCCATTGGCTGCCTGTGACCACATGTAAAGGCCAGAGAGAGGCCATTTTGAATGAAAAATAATCAGTTTTAGGATATAAGGCTCATTGGATTTAATATAAATTAAATAATAAATTAATAAGTTATTAATAAATTAATAACATTTAAGGTGTGTTTAAGAAATGTTAGCTATAAATGCCTGATATCATAAAATATCATGGCCAGTAAAAACACCCGTTCAATTTGTGTCACTTTCCATATGTATATAATGTAGCTCCTGGTTTGGGGGGAGGACAGAAGGAGGAGGAAGGCAAATTTTTAGAAGGGAGATTTTTCAAAAGAAAGGAGAAAAATGCTTTGTAGAGATGTACTTGTTTGCTTTCAAAACAATCATTTATATAACATGAAAAGGTAACCAGCCCGTTTCAGCCGAAGCGGATAAAGATCTGCGCTGCTGAAACTTGTTCTGCTGTTGTGTAAAATAGCTGCAGCGTCTTGTCTTCACACTTGCTAGGTGTGAATCAGGGTGCAGCTTCCTGTTTAAGGGTGCAGCAGCGCAGCTGCATTCCGCCTTATAACAGTGTGCTCAGAGTCAGAGTAGGGTTTGTAGAGACAAGATTCTGTTGCTGGTTCATACAGTTCTGATTTTGCAGCAATGACACTTGGGCGTGACCTGAGCTTTCAAGCTCTGATTTAGTCCACGTTTCTCCTGTTGAGTAGTAACTACAGGTGCAGCTTGGGCAAAACCAGGAGTGGATGTCAAGTCAAAACTTGAGGATTTACGGCTCTGCTCTGCTGTGCGTGCATGTGCATGTGCATGTGCGCATGTGTGTTATATTGGGAACTAAGTGCAGGGTCTTCTTCCCGCTGAACTATGTCCTGGGCTGGGCTTGTAGTGTGATTCTTCTACCTCAGTGTCCTTCTAGACTGCTAGGATTATAGGACTGAGCCACCAAACCCAGCTGCTCTGACCCTTTATATACTTGTAACTTTGCATCGACTATTTAACTAAATTGTCTTATTTTCCTCATCTGTAAAATGGAGATGTTATCATCACACCAGTGTTTTCACTTTTCAATTACATAGCAGATAGAGAGAATCAAGGCAGCATAAGCCCTGAGTAATGATGGTTCAATAGGAAATCGGTACAAAAAACGTATGTTGGTGGCAACCAGAAATACTGCTACAGTGACACATAAGTTAAAAGACAGCACTGAGGCACAGGGAAAGAAGATTAACTGGCTTCTCCCCACTCCAGGGCAGGTTAGTCCTCAGTCCAATAGAGAAACTTGGAAGAGGACCACCAATTAGAATGCTAATTGAACTGGATTAAGCATCAAGTTAACTAAGGTCACTCTTGGCAGTGCAACAATATCAAGTATCTCTTTTAAGGATAATCTTATCCAGAGGAGAAGAGACCCCCTCAAAGACCTTCCTTCTCTTCCCCCCAAAAGAAGCTTTCTTCAGTTAAAGGTGCCAGACGAATTTTATCTTATTCAAAGGAGGCAAAATTCATAAGATAAATTCTGACAGATTCCTATTTCCAGAAAAAATCTTTCAACAGGGCAGCTCTTCATACCTGAAATGCCAATGACTGTTTGAGGTCTGAGGATTTCTTTTTTGCTCCTAAGGAAATAAAGATAACATACTTGAGGCTAACTTTGAACTCTCAAGTATTTTTTAAGGAAGACTCGTTAGAATTCACTGTCAGTGGCCGCTTTCCATGGAGTCTCCTTAAAACATGATCATCATGTTACTCCCACATGAGTGCACTGTCTCCAGAAAATCATATGTTGTAGTTCCTTAAGAAAGAGCAATGAAAATAGAACCATTAGTAGATTTGAAAATCAAAGAGAAAGTTAATGTGAGCCAGGACTATCTTTGTCTAAAATGGTCTATGGTAAAGACTTCCAGGAAGTTGCTTCTGAAGTCTTAGGCCACACTGGAATCAAATCCCTTGAAAGTCTCCAAAATGAATCTGCACAGGAGGGCTGGAGTGCTTTGACTATCTGTGAGTGTTATAAAACAAAGTTCAGGAGAAAACATACAGGGATTTGGTAGAAAAAGCATCATCAAAACTTGTGATTCAGTGATATATGTGCCCCCATGTTCATAGCAGCACAATTCGAAATAGCTAAATCTTGGAAACAACCAAGATGCCCATCAACTGCAGAGTGGATGAAAAAGATGTAGCATTTTTATACAATGGATTCTTACTCAGCTATAAAAAAGGATGATCTTGAGGCCTTCATAGGTAAATGGAGACAACTTGAGACTATCCTCATTAGTGAAATAAAAGAATCATATTTATAAATATCACATTATGTCTCTAGTGTAAAAAGTGATAAGAACAATAAGAGTAATAAATCCCAAAATGTGTAATTGCTATGGTAAAAAAGAGAGGAAAAGAAAGTGCTCTAAGGTATATAACTGCAGGTATGTTGGAGTGTGTAAAATAGATGAGCATATTGCTGAATCTTTGTTGGATCTTTGAGCAGAACTGTTTGCAGTTTCACTGTTTGAATGTCTACTTTGTATGCTCTAATTTTGTAACTTGAACAACTATTTCTAAAAGGACAATATGTAATTTACCAACCAGTGATCTCTTACTGTTTATCCTTTTTTTTGAAATTCTGTAATATTTCTACTTTTTTTCTGTTTTTTTTTTCTCTTTAAATAAAAAATAAAAAACTTGTAATTGACTTCCCTGAGACACTGCCTGGTTTGCAATAATTTTAAAGTTTGTTTAAAATTTTCATGGCAAGATAATTCAGTTCACTGCAGTTGGAAATAAACTTGTCATGTAGCACTTTAATGAGGAAGATGGAGAGTAAAAAAGTGAAATGCAATACAATAAATGTTGATAAATCATAGAGTCAGCAATAACTTTTATTAAAGTTTAGATAAGTTTTAGGCCAATCAGGCCTGATAAGTGTACCTAGAATAGTTTTTGGAATTTGGTGTGTTCAGTTGATGCAGAGTTTCGTTAGACAAATTAGTTGTTTACTCCATGTGCACAACTGTTGTTTGAAACAGATATTTAAAAAATATAGCTATATCTAATTGTGTTTTCTAAAAATATTCTCAAAATGAGGTTTCATATTTGCTCAAAATGTTTCTCTAAAGAATCACTTTCTTCAGCAAGTAAAATCAGCACTCCTCTGTTTAGAGAAAAATGTAAAGTGTTCTAAGGCCAAAGTTATCAGCTAAATTTTCTTAGAAAATTCTTTTCAGTGGAATTTTTATGCACACGATGTTGAAGATGGTAGTGACAATCTCTGAGAGCTGAAGGAGAAAGGATTTTGCTTTCTTGTCAGTGAAGTATGATGTCATAACTCTTTATTGAATAAAACACAAAATAGGATTCACAAAGTCTATTTAAGCCTAAGTCAGAGAACAATTTCAGCCAAATCTTTATGTTACCAGAAGTGAAAGCTTTAAGGAACAGAAAGAAAAAGGAGCCAGAAAAACATTAAAAGGCCGTTATTTTCTTCCAAATTCCAGTAATGGCAAGCGAATAGAAATGTTAGTAAAAAGCAAAGCATGTACCAATACTTCATTTGGATATTATTTTGTTTTCATGTGCAACTTTTTGTTTAGCATAAACAGAGACTGACCTTTGCCTTTTTATGTTTTCTCTCCTTAAGCTGGGTTTTCATAAGTGGGGCTTCTCCCTAGGAACGGACCCTGTGATGGACATTGACGTTCTCCCGTGACTGTGAAAACCTGAGGCTATTCCCTTCCTACTGCCCAAAGCATTCACCTCAAGGAAGAGAGCTGTGTATCACACAAACAAAAAGAGTATGGTCACATCTTCAATCTGGGACCGGTTTGTTATTCTTTTTAGTTTTGTACAAGCTTCCGAGGAATGCAACGTTGTGATACTGCAGAAACGCGTGAGAATCCCTTTTCTGAGGAGTCCACTTAGTCCCAGGGAACCAGAAGTCAGGGTGGGGCAGAGTCCAGGCTTATTGTGGGGCGAGGGGGGTGGGGGGGGTGGGGGTGGAAGACCAAGAGCAAAGTATGGACTCTACTGCCCTCTAGTGCTCAGACTCCGCAAAACCTTTACCTGTTTTGTTGATTGTGTTTGCTCCTCGGTTTTGTTTTTGGATTTTTTTGGTTGTTGTTCCCCCACCCACCCTGGAGAATTTCAACTAAAGGGAAAAGTCTCATCAAATGACAAAATTAACAGGTATATTGAGAACAGCTACATTTTACCTTATCTATCCCAATTAGGAGCTGATCCTTTGTTTATTAAGATCATTGAAGAAAGTACACCAAATAGAATCAGCACTGTAAAGGTGTTCTTGGAAATTTTTTTTTGCAAAATAGAAAACGACATTAAAATTTAAAAGCCAAGTTCCATACCCTATAAACGTTCCTCAAATTTCTTGTATTTCTGATAATTATTAACTTCCTTTTTATATCTTAAAAGATGAAGAAGTTAGAGAGCTGGCCCAGGGGTAGCCAGATCGTACTGTGTGTGGAGGAACAAGTCCTGGCTGTTCAGACCGCTGTGCTGGGAGTTCTGGGGTGAGTAACACTGAAACGAGGGGATAAAGCTATGTCATCTGCTATATTCATTTAATGTTTCTCTAAAATTGTAGTCAAATCTTTAATTTTTTTTGCCTCTAAATTTTCCAAGTGTGACTTACATTTAAAAAATAAAAACGTTAGTGATGTTCATTACCAAGCTAAGTTTATCTATGTGATATATTTCCATTTATTAAGCTTTCTTTATACTCATATGTGCTCCAAATGACTACAAAATTCATGCATTCTCTCTAAGCTACGCAAAACATTAAATTGTAATAAAATGGTTATCTTGTAACTTTATACTGCAATCATCCTACAAACACAGACATTTATTCAAACTTACATTGTTGCATCAATAGTAAACACGAGAGAAATTAAAATGTCATTTTTGTTTAGTCTTATTTCTATGTAGCTGTCCCAAGACTTAGTAGGTGGTATGATGATGAATTGATATGTGAATTTGCCTGGAGTTGCTATGGGCAGAGCAGAAAGTTTGTCAGCTCCAAATCACATTTAGGATTTAAGAATCTTTGATTTGATACTTGCTAAGGAAGTTGCTAATCTCCAGCTTTCTCCTCTGTCAAAGAAAGAGGGGATGCTAAAAGATCTTTAAGACTGCTTTCTGCTGGACATTTGTATATCTTGACTAAGAACTCAAAATGATTTAATGTCTGAATTTTTGCAAGTGTAGCTCAATAAATTAATGATAATCATGTGCTATTATTCATTGATTTCCTTTATTCCAGCTTCAAATGTACAAGTTTAATGCTTGGCTAGTTTCCTTCAATTATGCTAACACAGTAAAGTAATAGTATGAATTATTTAAGTTTTGAAATCTTTTTAAAACTTTGCTTCCAAGGGCATGTGTTAAATGAAGCATTACTCATTGTCAGAAAATTTGAGCTTTAGTACAGTTTTACAAAGTATTATTGGCAACTTTGAAAACAGTTCAGCTATAAAATGAGGAGGTAAAATTCTTTCTTAATTTGAAATTTTTAATATTATTGAAAGTCAGGAATTTTCAGCCCAATTATTTAGTTCTTCAGTTTGGAATGATAGCATTTCTGGCTTATAATATACGATCATTATTTTGGTCAAATTAAAAAGCTAGATAAATGGTCAAATTAAAAAGCTAGATAAATACTTAGAATATAAAAATACATACATGAACAGATTTTTCCAAGTAGCAATAGAAACATTAGTAATGGATTATATTCTACACGTTAACCTGCTAATATTAACTAAATTATGGAGTAGTAACAGTGAATATGACAAAAATTGACCCAATATTTCTCTTAGTTCCATGCTTACTGCAAGTTTGGAAGTCACACATGACTACACATGACTCAAAACTCAGTTAATTCCTCCAAAGAAATAAAGACCTTCCTTGCTTTATATCAGTTCTGCTATGCAATTTATATTGTATTTTTCCTGTCATTTTTTTCACCTTTTTTTGTTAGTACTTGCTTGCAAGACACGTTAATTACACTCAAAGTGGGAGGTTGTTACATGCACATAACACATTTTAATGATCTTTTTATCCCCTCCCCTCTCTTCACCCTCTTTCCTGCCTCTTGTTTTCCCTGCCTCTTGAAAAGATCTTTCTTCTTGCTATTACCAATCTTTTATTTTACTTTTTACTTATACTTTGGGTTTCTGTTAAAAGAAAAATCATGCAATAATTAAGCTTGTGTGTCTGTTTCATTTCTCTTAACATTATGGTCCCCAGCCGCATCCACTTTTCTACAAATGAGTCAAGATTGTCTTTCTTTATGGCAGACTAGTACTCCCTTGTATGCAAATGCAACATTTTCTTTATTCATTTATCTGTTGATGCACACAGTGGACACATAGGCTGCTCTAAGCCTTAGGTATCATCAATTGTGCTGCTATAAACATGGGTATGTATGCATCACTGCAAAACAAAGTCTTTAACTTTTTCAGGAAGATATTGAGAAGGAGAATATGGAATGGAATTTATAGGTTTTTGAGGAATCTCCATGATGATTTCCATAGTGGATGTACTACCTTACACTTCCACAAACAATGTAGACATGAATTATACTCCCCACAGTCTTGCCAGCATTTATTATTTGTTATTGAATTTTCTCAAAGACATTCTTTTTGGAGTAAGACAGAATTTTAAAGTTGTTTTAATTTGTACCTCTCTAATGGCTACAGATGTTAAACATTTTTCATGTTTTCATTGGTCTTATGTAGTTCTTCTGAGAAGTGTCTATTCACTTGGATTGCTCAGGTTTGACTGGGACTTTTATTTTGGTGGGTTTAGTTTTTCTAGTTCTTTATATATACTAGATCTTAGTCCTCTATTTGTGGAATTGAGGGCAGAAGTTTTTCTCATACCATAGGTTGGCTCTTCACTCAGTTGTTTGCTTTCCAGAAACATGTTATCTTGATATCCATTTTGCTGATTTTTGGAAATACTTCTTATGCCATTGCGGTTCTGTTCACAAATGCCTTTCTACTCCTGTATTTTTTTTTTTTTTGATACTAGGGATTGAACTCGCATCCTTGCACTTGACAGGCATGTGCTTATGCCACTGAGCTACATCCCTGAACCTCTATTCCTGTATCTTTAAGAAATTTACCTACTTTAATTTCCAACAAATTAAATATTTCTGTTTTAATACATCATTGATTCATTTTTGCTTTAGTTTAGTACATGGTGAGATACATGGGTCTAGATTCAGTCTGTTGGATGTAGATGCCAATTTTCCCAGCACCATTTACTGAAGAGGCCATCTTTCCTTCAGTGTATATTTTTGGTCCCTTTGTTAAAAAACAAATAGCTAGGTGTGTCTAGGGTTTTTTTCTCTATCATAGATTTTCTTCTATTGATCAAGTCTTTTGTGTGAGTGCTAATACTCTGCTGTGTTTTACAACTCCAGCTTTGTAATATAACTTGAGTGATTCTTCCTACTTTGCCCTTGTTACCCAGTAATGCCTTTGCTGTTTTGGGCCTCTTCATGTATCATATGAATTTTGAATTGTTTTTTTCTAATTCTGTGAGGAAAGCTGTTGGTATTTTGATAGTGGTTGCACTAAATTTCATATATCAGTGTCAGAAGTATGATAATTTTGACTAAATTGTTCTCTATCTAAGGGATATCTTTGTATTTTCTTATGTTGTTGTTCTCCTTTTATAGAGCTCTATTGTTTAGGTCTTTCACTTCCTTGACTAGGTTAATTTCTAAGTATTTAATTTTTGTTGGTTGTATTGTAAATAGTGTTTTCCTAATTTCTTTCTAATGGTTTCATTATTGGTGTGTAGGGCTGCTATTGAATTTTGTGTGCTGGTTTTGTATCTTGCTGTGTTGATGAAATTTTTATTAATTCTATGAGTCTTTCAGTGGAATTTTTTTGTTTTCTAAGTATAGGATCATATCATCTGAAAATAATGCTATTTTGACCTCTCTGTTTCCTAAATATATGACTTTTGTCTCTTTTGCCTGATTGCTCTAGCTAATGTGGCAGGTACTAAATTGAATAAGAGTGGTGACAGTGAACATCCTAGTTTTTTTCCTGATTTTAAAGGGAAAGCTTTCAGTTTTGTTCCCATTTAATATGATCTTAAAAGTAGATGTGTTACATACTTTATTGGCTACTATGTGTTTTATTTTGGAAAATAAACATATACTTTACATACTTTATTGGCTACTATATGTTTTATTTTGGAAAAAGTTCCATGTGCTGCAGAGAACAATGTGTATTCTGTTGTTGGGTGAACACTAAGTAGGTATCTATTAAATCAATTTGTTCAAAGATTTGGTTCAGCTATAATATTTCTATGTTGAATTTTTTGTCTAGTTGATCTGTTTATGACATTGGGGTACCGAGGTCCTAATTATAATTATATTGATATCTCTCAGATCTTTTATGTGCAGTACTATCTATTTATGAAATCAGGTGTACTGTTGTTTGGTGCATATATATTTATAATAGTTTATAATAGTTATTTCTTCCTGTTGAACTTTTCTCTGAACAATAGTAACTTTGCTTCTTTGACCAGTTTTGACTTGAAATTTACTTTAAAAATAGGATAAGTACTTCTGCTTGTTTTTGAGTTCCCACCTCACAGACTATTGCTTTCCATCCTTTGATTTTTATTCTATAAATTTCAATTTGTATCAATTGTGTTTGTTGCCTATACCACCCTGTTTAATGTTGTTTCCTTACCCATTATGCCAACCTGTGTGTTTTGATTGTGGAAATGAGACCATTCACATTAAAAATTGTTACTGAAAGGTATTCACATATTTCTGCTATTACATGATTTTCCAGATGCTAATTCCCTTTCTTTCCCTTCTATTTAATTGCATCCTGCCTGGTGTATTCATTATATTGAATATTTTGGCATTGTTGGCTTCATTGTCTCTAGGATACCCTGGGGATTTTTTTTTTTTTTTTGTCTTTTTGAGACAGGGTCTCTCTATGCAGTTCAGGGTGGCCTTGAGTTCACTTCGTAGCCCAGGCTGGTCTCAAACTCACAATGATCCTCCTGCCTCAGCCTCCCCAGTGCTGGGATTATAGGCATGAGCCACCACACTGGGCTTTACCCTGGAGAATTTTTTGAAGTGTTAGGTTGGTGGTTATGAATTTGTACAGGTGATCTTTATCATGGAAATTTCATACTTCTTCATCAATTTTGAAAAATAGTTTTGGAGGCTGTATCAGTCTGGGTTGAAAGTTGCTTTGTTATAGAGTTTGGAGAATTGTACTCTAATCTTTCCTGACCTTTAGGATGTGTACTGAGGATTGTGCAGTGAATTCTATCATGTTTTCCTGTGTAAGTGATTTGGTGCTTCTCTCTACTAGCTTTTTAAGATTCTGTTCTGGCCATTCACAGACTTTGGGGGAAGAGAACAAGAAGCCACCAAGCAAGCCCTCCCTGTCAACTGGTGCTGTGTGCAGGCTGCTCGGGGAGAGACAGATGCTAGCCTCTTGCAGCATGTGGGCTAGGAAACAAGAAGAGCCAATCCTCAGCCACCACAGTCACCACGTCACCACACCACTACACCACCACCACTGTAGGCAACTGGCTAATCCAGAGAAACACAGGCTGAAATGATTGCTGTTGAGGTAAAATACAATTTAATGCTTGTGTTTAGTGTTTCACTGATTTGCAGGTTTAAAGCCGGTATTCTAATCATCCATTCAGAGGATAACAATACACAGTGTAGCATCTATGGAGGATCTCCTTCTGAAGGTGGTAGTCATTGTTAATTCCCTATTGTCTTGTTTTAAAGTCTTGTGTCATTTTCATTGTTTTGTTGAGTTGGGTTTTATCCTGTTTTGTTTTGTTTGATTTTATTATATCCAATGTCATGGGCAAAAAATAACAAGATATATTATGTTTGCCATTTTGGATTTACTATTATCTTGAAGTCTTTTATTGCATTCATTGTTTTGTTTTTATTGGTTTTATTTTCTGTTTTGATTTTTACTATGTCTGAGCTATCTGCAGCTATTTTGAAGACAACAAGAGGCATTATTGTAACTTTTGTTGATTCCCTGTTGTTTGGAAGTCCTGGTTCACTTATGCTGGTTTATTTTAATTGGCTTTATCTTGGTTTATTTTGCTTGGTTTTATTCTCTTGAAAAAAAAGATTCTGTCCTTACCTTGAACTTCTAGGAGTTTGAGTGTGACATGTCTTTTCTATCATGGCTATTTTGAATTTCTAAATGCTTCACTTACCTGTATGCGAAATTTATTTTCCATATTTGGAAAATGGCTTCTGCTTTTTAACAGGATCTCATTTCTTTTTCCTCTCCTCCTTCCCATCTTCTATTGATTAATATTTCAAATTTTAACTTTTCTCATTTCCCTGTATCTTTCTGTTATCCTTTCTGTGAATGGGTTTTCCTTGCCCTTTGTACTGTCTTCTGATTTTTCACTAATTTCAGTTCACCCTAGATTTGTGTTTTTTGTTGCATATAGCAACTACTGAATTTGCATTTCATGTTCTTTTGTTGTTCTTAGGGTATCTTTCATTAACTGGTCACCAAGAACGGCCCAATTTTCTAGTTCTGACACTGTTCTCACATTTGTCACTTATACTGGTCTTATCTAAAAAGTATTTTTAATCTTCCAAATTTCTGTTTGGTAGAATTTTATGGATTCTAATTCTGGGCATTCATGTTTTGTGTCATTTTATTTAGCTCAATTACCTTTTTATTAGTGTCTCCTGCAGACTTGATTTTTTTTAGGTCTATTATCTGTTTAGTTAGATCTTCTTTGTGCTCTTTAAGTACCTTATTGATCTTTTTAAAATCCCTTTTATTCTTTGAAATAATTTGGCTGTTAAATTTTGATTTCCTACCCCTCATCACTCTGTGGATCAGCTTCAAGGGAGTTGGGAGTTTTGGGAGGCATTTTGTTGTCATGTCTTTGCAATTTTTCTAATGTTTGGTTATTTGCTTTTTGTCTTGAGGCTTGACACTTGATTATAATAGAAGGCTTTATTGTTTGTATGGAAACCTTTTAATTAATGACTACTTTCCAGTGATGGTGTCTCAGTGTTCCTAACTGTAGACCTGTAGCTGTGTCCTAGAACATAACCACCTCTGTTTGAGAGGGCAGGGTTCAGTGTATTTGGCCCAGTATCCAGGTTCAGGGAATGGCCTACAGTATAGTTAATGACGCAAAGATAATCCTGATATTGGCATACAGAGAAACCCGATTCATAACAACAAATACTGTATGTCAACTTGGCTATAGTGATAAAATGAGCAACAATAATAGAAACGAAGGCAAACTGGATATTGACATGAGCTCTATGTACCACTTTTTAAAAACACAAAAGAGATCTATACCTACACTACAAACACGAAAACAAACCAAATATTGACCTACAGTGTGTATTTACTAAATGGAACAACTTTAACTCCACAGCCTACAACAATAATGATACAGTGTTAATCTGGAATCTAAAGATTCATGAAGCTTAATGGCTACATTAATAAAGATACAGGGAAAATGAGAAAAGTAGAATTAGAAATATTAATCAATAGAAGATGGGAAGGAAGAGAGGAAAGAGAAATGACATCCTGTTGAAGAGCAAAGGGAAATTAATAGTATTAGGTAACAGTAATAGAAAGAAAGAAAAGACAGACCAAAATAAGGGGGAAAATGAGCAGCCAAAAAAAATTAAGTAAAAGGAGAAAAAACAAAAGAAGAGCATAAACATTACACTCCAGAAAACCAATAAAGAAAATGAAAGAGAAAAACAATGGAGTTGAGTGGCAACTGCTGTAATTTTGAATGAGTAGTTTCTTTTCAGGATTATAGTCTTGGAATCCAGCAAATCATGATTTTCCCCACACAGGCTTGTGGCTTGGAGGATTGTGACATATGCTCCCTGTTCCAGGGAGCTCTCTCTCCATCCACTCCAGACTGTGACAACCATCCAGCCACGGTATCTCCTTGGCTCACACCGGTAGATGAGAAAAGCAATCAGCCCTCTGGTTTCTGCTGGGCATAAGCCACTTCAAGCAGGCTGCTGGACTTCATGACAATGCTTTCAGATCCAGCCTCCTCTGCAAGCCACATTTGCTAGGCCCAGTTTCTCATTACAGAGAGTAGAACCTATTTCCTTCCCAGTCTGAATTTAAACTTTTCAGGGGGGTCTATGTCTAGCCCGCACCTCTCCCTGGCTGTCTCCTGTAGTTCTCTCTCATCCAGTCATTCCAGATTACTTTGGTAGAAACACTGAAGTAGGGTTTTGCCTGGGGCTCAATCTTAATCCCTTCCCAACATGAATCCCCATTAAACATTCTTCGGCATTACGGTGGGTATGGGTTTCTTTTCTAAATTTAGCCTATCATGAAACAGTGATTTTTGGAGTCAAACCATATACTCTTTTTGTAGTTTACAATACTAGGATTTTTGGATAGTAAGCACTGATGGCCAGGTCTGTTATTTATCACTGAAGCTGCTGACTCTTCAGGGCTTAACTTCTCTTTTGAGCATTGGTCTTTTCCATGATCAGGCTGGTTGGTTGGGTGGTACATGTATTGCCAGGTACCAAGAGGAAACAAAACACAGAGAAGGCTTTGAGTTAGTGGGTGGCCACTGCCACTGCATGGAATCCCCAGACAATCAGCTGGCAGTGAATACTACACCGGGGTTAGTTCCTCTACCCACCTGTGTTGTATTTTTTTTTTCTATATTGCATTTTTTTAATGGAGGTAAAAAGTCACTTCAAAGTCATTTCTGAAGCTCTAAGTCTGCTGAGGCACAGAAAGGCTAAGTAACTCTATCAACTCAAAGGTTAGGTTCAATAAAGTTATGTATTCCAAAAATGTATTCCCTAGAACTTTAGTTTCTTCAGACATTTTTCTTCAAATAGGTTTGGAAAATGGTATTCTCCCCTCAGTGAAGATTTACTATATATTACTATCTTTGACATTTTGATGTCTGTCAAAATAAGTCTTTTTAACTGTGTTTAACCAATGTTCCAACATTTTATTTTTGGATCATGCAAGATTTTTTATTTTTAATAAGTACCAAAGTGTATATAACATTTGAAAAGTTCTGTGCCAAAGAAAAAAACTTTTGAGTATAAAAAGAATTCTGATTAATAGTAGCTACTATTTCTTGAGTGTTCATTATATTGTAGGTATTTTCCATGAGAAGCACTTATAAACACATATTAACTCATTTGGAGTTAGGATTAGGGGAAGTCCTGAACATATGACTAAACCAAGGACAGGGTGATGAAAGGATCATGCCAGAAAAAGTAATTTTAAAAACATGAAGGTCAGTATATGCAATAATGTTTGGAAAATGATAAAAAAAAGAAAAAGGGTATAGCCTCTCTGGGACAAAATGACAGGAGATACAGTGAAAAATCTGAAGCCAAGTGATAGATGATAATACTAAGCAAAGTATGGACTTATGCATCTGTCCAATGGTGAGCCTAAGACAAATCTGAGCAAGAAGTGGCAACACTGAACAACAGGTCCATAAAGTGTTTTGTCAAGGATACATGTATATATGTCAGATACTCAGAAGTAAAATTAGGATTCATAAAGAATCATGAGACTTCACTTCTAAAGCATGTGAACCCACCCATAACTTTTCAAAATCTTCAGAATGTTCTACTTAGCACTCTAATGAAGCCTAGTTTTCCTTAAACACTAACAGTCAATATACCACAAATACTAGTTTTTCTATGTAATGTCATTTTACCAAAATACAGTATTAGTAGGTTTATTTATTTTTTTCTTTAAACTATACCCATTTGAAGCCATTGTCTGGGTTAAATATTTGGGGATTAAGAGCTCACTTTACACAGCGTCAGAGAAGTATAGCCAGTGAAATGGGTGGACACACTAACTCAGGAGAGATGGGCACTCCCGTGTGGGTGGTCAGTGGGCAGTAAGAGACACAAAGGCTTGAGAGGGAAACCATGCAGTGCTGTGTTTTATTCGAAGTGTGGTAGATGTCAGTAATGACAAATGTTGACAGGCCATGCTTGAAAATGTAAAGCACTTAGTGCCTGGGCAGTAGAGGAGATTTTGGTGTTCTGGACATGTAGTAGCGAGAAAATATCTTCTACATTTCTAAGTCCTTACCTGGCGCCCCTGTACTAATAAAAGCATATGCATTTATTACATATGTTTTACTGACATAGGAGCCATTGTAAAGGAATGACAATGTGAAGAAACAGTTAAACCTGTGGTTTTATGCTAGATTTCATGAATAGTAGTATAAGAAAATGTCATAGTTAAAAAAAAAAGAAGCATGAAGTACCAGGAGAAAATTTAGCAAGGCCTGTTTATTCAAATTCTTCTGAGATAAGCATGCTCATTTCCTCCAGAAATGAGATGTGAGTGTCTCCCACTTGAAGGCAGGTCTTATGACCAGCTTAAGAGGAAAGTCAGAAAATTCTTTCCTGAACTTTTTCAAATTCTTTCACCTAAAAATATCCAATGCACCAAGGTGCCATGTCTTGAAGAAGTATGTCCTGAGCCCCAACTTATTACCATCCCTGAAAGAGAAACTAACAAAGGCAAAAACGTCAAAACAGGCAACCAAGAGCAAGGACAAGAAAGAAAACAATAAACAATAACAATGTAGAACACAAAAGATCTGGGGCTTTAAATCAAAGAAAGACTGGTAACCCATGTAACCATTTTTATCCACAGATTGCAGGATGGCGTAAACCTCTGACTTTCTCTTTTGCTCAGAACAAGCACTGAAAAACAGGGCTAGTTATTTGGCAGTGACCACCTTACTGGGATGATAGGACTGTTGAAATCTTTGGAGTTCAGGAGGGAAATTTTCCTTCTAACAATACAATCTCAAAGCAGAAAGTATAACCATCAGCAAAAATAGTGGTAAAACGTTTGAGGTTCTGTCCTCAAGCACGCTACCTGTATTAGACTGTTTTGCATTACTATAATAAACTACCCATGAGTTATTATTCTATACTCACTTATACATGTCGTACCTTCCTATTCACACATCTCCCCAAGCAGATTTCTCTCCCTCTCTTTCTGTCTTGCTAACATTCATTCAGATACCAAATCTGTATAATGGTATGAGTTTGGCTACATGTTGTCAGAGTTAGAGAAGAATTTCATTTTTTAGAGGTTACTCCGTGCTTCCCTTTGTGGTAGGCAGGAAGTTCATGTAGTTTTGGAGTCAGCCTGACATGTCTAGCAGGCAGAAATAGTATTTCCTGAATGAAGAGGCAAGAAAGAAATGAGGCTGCACATAATGTGAGCAAAGTATTGTGGAAAGACCAGCAGAGCGTATGCAACTTTACATTCCTTCTTTGAAGGGTAAACTTAGGACAAGGCAGAAGTAAAAGTATTTTTAAAAGGTTTAAGGAATATAACTGTTATGATTTCATTAATAAATGTTTAAAATTTATGTTTGGTTGCCAGATTGTGTTTCTTTAAATATAAATTATAATTAAAACATTGATTATACTTGTACAAAAACTAGCCGTTATATTCTTAAATCTCTGCTTAACCATATAAGCAGCATATGTACAAGAGATTTAGATAGGGCTCAAAAGAAAGCTAAAGTGATAAGTTGATAAGGTGTGAGGAGGCAGGCTACCGTCCTACCATTCCCAAATGCTAGGAATGCTGCTAAACTACAGAAGATGGAGATTAGAGTACGGGAAGGATAAACAGCTTCTTACAAATCTCTAACCACTGAATGCCCACAGTCTTAGGTTTTTTTCCATTTCTCCAACTCTGTATGAAATCAGGACAATTTTGAAAATGAGCTGTGGTCCCTCGGCTTTGTAAAACAGTGTGTCGGCTGCCCTCATCCGGTCCAGCTCAGCTTCTAAGCTGGCCTCACTTTCTCAACTTACCCTCAGGGAACGGCTTTTTCTAACTGACCCCGCCCTTCCACTGCCAGGAATTTAGCTGTTAATTATTTTTCAGAAAGAGATAAGGAATTGGTCTTCCTATGTCTGATTTGTGAAGGAGCATGCCAAAGAATGGGAAGAAAAAAGAAAGAATAAAGAAAAGCAGCATCTTGGGATTGTAAGGGAACTGCTATGGGGGGAGTACAAACAATGAACCAATATTTTTTTTCCTTGGGACAAAGTAGAGTGATTGGTGGGGAAAGGACAGTCGGGTAAATATCACCAATGTCCTTAGTCACTGAGCTTCTAAACCATCATTTATTTCCAGAAAACATTCAGTGTCTAATGTGTTCATATAGGATATCAGCAAAAACAAATTCTCAGGAAAAAGCACCCTTCTCATAAACTTAGAAAGAAAATTCATTGTTATGAGTTTAATTTAAACTTTATTTTGGTTACACTTCAAGCCAAATCTACACTGGATAAATATTCCTAAAATCAGGCCAACCTAATAATTTAATCCAGAAAACTGTATATGGAATTTCTAGATTTTTCAGCTTCATTTCACTTCTGCAACTCATGCCATCTTTTCTGATGCTTCTCAAGAGACTTTAGATGGTTCATACACTAAAGGAAAGGAAATACTAACTTCATCACACAGTACCATTGGATTAGATATTCATGACATCATTCTCACCCAGTGTGAAAGGTGACAAAGAACGCCTAAATGTTTGTCTCTAATGATTTTTTGCTACATACAATTTGTAAAGTGGGTTTAAGATGATATATATAGAATATTATATATTGTATAATACATACATATATTATACATATTATATAATATATATATATTATATATGTCCATATTTCACACACACACACACACACACACACACACACACAGTAGTTCTAGTTAAGAATTCATATTCCAGAAAGGTTAAAAACACTGTCAGCATCTATTTACCCACCATGGATTCACATGAAAGCCATTCATCGGACCTAGTTCTGGCAATGTTTAGACAAACAAGCAGCAGCTGCCTTCTGACCATCACACACCTTATCCAGTAGTTTCTTCTGCTTCCTCAGTGTATGAAAGATACCTATAACCAGCTATAGTTGCCAGCGTCTTGCTTCTGTGATCTATTTTAACGAGGACTCATCTCCTGTTTCCATGTTATGTCATGAAATTATGATCTCATCAGTGGATCAATGTACTCAATCAATTGGCCTCCCTAGGGCCTGCCTCTGAACATCACTGCACTGGTGACCAAGCCCTGGACATCCATGTCTCTCTTGGGGACACCTCATTTAAACCTTCAAATTGTTTGAATTCATTTATGTGTTTTCACCATAAATTATCTTTATAAAAGTTCTCTTGGGTCTTAGGTCCACTGAACAGATTTCTGGCTGCTATATACCATACCATACTTTGGGCAGTTGTGGAACTTGTCTCAGGACTGGGTGTCTTTATTTCATTTGACCTCCAGTCTCAAATGTTTTGGTCTTATTACTGCAAAGCCATATATATATATATATATATATATATATTGAATATAGTATAGACAGGGCCTCAAAGAGCCATACAATGCATGACTGACCTTATACGTAATAACAATGATCAACACTTATATAATGTTTCCAAAGCATACACACATTTTAAAACCCTTAGGGGAATATAAAATATGAGTTATCGCCCATTCCACTTTTGCTCTTCAAATAAGGAATTTTTCACAACCCCATTCAAAGTTTTTTGATTCAAACACTTCAGCAATTTAAATTTCTATCCTGTCTAGAATTCAAAAATTGTATTATCATAAAGTTACAGTACTTCCAGTAACTATTTTTTCACTTGAAATTTAAAAATAAATAAGCCCACTAAATAACCAAACCATGAAGGTTTGTCATACAATCCAAAACTGGATTATGTATCTCAGAGGAAAACAAAGAATTTCACACTCCAAAACCTTCCACTACAACTTCCACTCATGAACACATCTATCAGAAAATGAGTCTTCTACACAGGAACACCCCAAAAGTGCTACAACCTCCCAAACAGAAGCTTTTGTTCACCCAACCCTAACTTAACTCCTATGCAGTATATATGAACTGGCTCCATGAACTTATTTTATACTCAAATATGATCACAGCTTGGCAAAATTCTTTTTTAGAAGCAAAGTTCCTGTTTTTGAATCAATGTAAGGTTTAAAAAACTAATCACTAGAAATCTACACAATTTCTGTGTCATATTTTTCCAGCTTATTTGCTATCAAGTAAGATTTTGCACCAAAATCTACAAAAACAAAGATAAAAATGAAAAACAAAACAAAAAAGCTATCTGAAAAACCTGTATCTAATATGGAAGACGCACTTGGCACACAGTCTGACCTCAGTAACTTTCTAATAGAGGGCTGTTTTGCCTACCAAGCTGATTTCATTTTCCTCCTTTTATTATTTTTTTATTTTAAAAAAGCAAAAAAAGAGAAATGATACAGAATTTCAAAAAGTAGTAGGAAATTAACACATTAATATATTGCATATTGTTATCTTAGAAATAGTTTTTCAGGTCTAGAAAAAGCATGAAAATAAAATATACTTAATTTAACACAGAAGACTAGTGAAGAAGGATATGATTGATAGATACTGGGAAATTTCCCATTTACTTTAAAAATAAATATTCAGTTCATTAGACAAGGACTGGAGTTTCAATTAAAACATCTCTAGGTTAAGTAACTCTCATCTAGAATAATTTTTATTTATTAAAGGGTGCTATTCTGATTTCACCAGCCAAGGGGACTCTACAGTTTTCAGTTTTCCTGAAACTTTTTCTGTTTTAGCTTCTCTTTGTAGTACAAATTATGAGAAAAATCTCTAAAATCAGGAAGTATGAGGACACTTAATCTTGAAAGCTGGGATATAAATTAACAGTAATGATAAGACTATTTCTGATGACTTCCATAATTCCACGTATGGACCACAGCCTTCAATTCACATGGACTCTTGTAAAAGTAACAATCTATCTTTTATCAGTGCTTATCATGTGGAAACACTTCATCTCATTTGATAACAAACAGCAATGCAAGGAAGGTATTATTATTCCTATTCTAAATACAAAGGAGACACAGACTCAAGAAAACTCAGCTGTATTCTGTCAGGAGCCAAACCAGGGTATGAACCAAGGTCTTGGGATTCAGAAACCTGTGCTCTTCACACTACATCTGAGAAAAAACCAGAGTTTCTTCAGTATTAGATACACATCAGTAAGATTTGTATTAAATACAAGCCCAACAAAGGCAAAGTAGGGGATGAAACATTGATAACTGCATTAAATACCTATATAGTACAAAATGAAAGGCCTTAAAAAATCAATTACTGAAGCTAAAGAATCCAGTACCTACAAATGTGAAGTGGAGTTAGTCTGTTATCCAAGTATTAATAGCTTTTACAAATGTTATACTTTAAATGTATGATTTATTTGACTCTAAATTAAACAAAAGGTGAAAATTACATTCTCTTTAACCAAATGCTTGTTCTTAAAAAAGACCCAGCATCTTTTTTAATATATCTGACACCAGATCTATTTTGATAGAAACTGTATCTGAAAAGGAGTCATTGTTCACTTTTTGTGTTAGCATCCCATCAATGTGAAATCGGAGATAATCAGCTTGCAGAGAGAGATGACTTACTGCAGTTCATGGCTTCAGAGGTTACAGTTCACAGCAGCTTGACTGAGCTGCTTCGGGGCCTGAGTTGAGGCGCTAACATCACGGTGGAAACTGCGAGGCAAAGGAAGCATTCACCATAGAGAGAAAGGGGAGCAGCAGCCAGGGCACCGTGCTCCCAAGGTGATACCCCTTCCCAACAGCACTCTAAAGGCTCCCAAGCTTCCTGACTTTCGTGGGACATCTCAGAACTCAATCAAAACAATTTTCCTTTGTTTTAAAAATGTACATAACTAATGTGTAGCTAAATAAGTTATATATACAAGTATTATAAAAAAGGAATTTAAAAGTCATCCTGAAGCCACAGGTCAAAGTGGTTGGTTGTGTATCTAACTGCATAGGTCTTCAACTGTAACAAAATAAAATTCATGGGACTTAATCCTTAAATGGAAAGAGCTCGCAGTACATATTTAGAATAGTCGCCTTTCTGAATACTCTGTAGTAAAACATACAATTTACACACTTAATTATGGCAATATCTTTTCTAGAGAAGCTATCTCTTAAAGAACACAGTAAGTTCATAAATACCTGAACAATAATTGACCAATCTACTTTATGTACTGCGTGAAATCAAATAAACTTACTTTGGACTCCACTAGTAAATTATTTTTTAAATAGATGTATAGTGGGTGAAAATGAAAACTTAAGTACTTCATTACATTTTTGAGGATAATCTTTTTTTTTTGAGACTAATATAATATTGACAGAAACAACATAAGAGTATGTTTGTGGTATGATTTATTCTTAAAACTAGATAAATATTTAATTATTTAACTTCTAGGCTTGTAAATCTTTTTCCTTCAAAAGAGAAGAGTATAAGGCTTTATTTTTTGTGTACCAAGTTGTCTTACCGAAACTTTTCTGGAACTGGTGAATAAACATATTTTAGACTCAGCTGAGAGATTTTATCAGTACACTTAAAGGTAGCAGGGGGCATAATTAGGTATGCCCACCATCTGTATAGCCCTCCAGGTGCAAGAGACATTAGCTTTATTTAATATTACCACAACATTAATTTTGCTCCATTAATTTATGTCATTTAGTCTTTATTTCAAACTTAAATTGCCAGAAATAAAATACTGGACATAGCAACTCAATTCTGACTTTAGTTAAAATCATATACTATGAACAATTCTTAAACAATTTCTGTTGCTAAATATACACTTAAGAACAAGAATTAACCAGAATTTTTCATATTTTAAGAAAATGAAGCCTGCAAACTGACTTTCCACATTTTGGTGTAATAATTTTTCCAAAGAGGGGGCATATCATAAGATTGTCATGTTTGTTGGTTCTGGCAAGGCATATAGAAAATACAGGGCCACCTAAGGATAAAATAAATACCTTCTGTTCTTTTCAGTTCAGGAAAGAAAAGTCTCCATGAAGTTGCTGGCACTATGCTAACATTTGCAACTAACCCTTCCACCAGAGACTGCACCTTGAGTTATGATCATTGATACACTATTTTCATACAATTTTTGAACTTCTGTTTTTTCTCATAGTTATTTTGTATTACTTGCAAATAATACTGGTTTTCTATGAAAGGTCACGAGATACAATTTAAGATCATTTGTGTTAAAATATTTGAAGAAAAATATCTAATAATTAATGGTAGAGCTATCAGAAGACATGGGAACCATCATGAAAGTTGTAACCCAAAAAGTACAAATTTTGGAAAGTTTAGTACAAGTTGATTTGCATAACATTTTAGAGGAAAAAGACACAACTGCACAAAAATAAACACTACTTACAGAAAATATTAAATTTATAACACAATTTCTTTTAGAATAATATAAATACAAAGTATTTTTTGACATCTTATTCTGTGCATGGTGTTACCAGTTTACATAAAGTAAATTCCCAAAGTGAATTTGCAAGTTTTACTAAATGCAGTGAAGTATTTTAGGTGAAGTTTAGAGGAGTGAAACTGTGAATACCCCGCATTGCAAGGAAGACTCATAAAAAACACAATTTTTAGAGAACAGTATTTTCTGAGGGTAGCTTGTTTCTCAGTCATGGCAGGAGGAGGAGGTGTGGAGGGGAAGAAAAGGGTCATGATGTTTTTACAATGGGCAATCATCTCGCAAAATGCCCACTGCTAAGAGAACAAGGTGAGGCTTGTGATAAATGCAATCTTTGGATACTGTCATATTTTCAAAAATTTCAAGAAATCTGTTCAGTGCGACAATACTGAGATCATTACTGTAAGTTTGCCTCCTTCACACAATTATTTTTAGGGCCTATTATATAACTTTTCACACTTAACAAACTAATTAGATAAATATTTGGTTTATATTTAAATGGACAATATAGAATAGTTGTATTTTGAAAGAAACAAAGCTACAAAAAACACTTTAAGAACACACAAAAATCAATTTAAGAACAGCTCTTTTCCCTAGTTTCCATTCTATGCAGAAATACTCTTGGCTTCAAAGGATAATGCAAGGCAATCCTGCTTTACCAACAGTTCCCTTTGGAGGAGGACAACACTAAACACTGATTCCTAGGAGACCAAGTTGAGGGCACAAGTCAAATGCATTCTGGAATATCTGTCATGGACATGACACAACACACCAGAGCTGCTGAAAGCAGGTGATATTTTTGACATTTCTACACCTAAAAGAGTCTATTCTCATCTCCTTGCAGGCATCCTTTCAAGTTCTCTATTCACTCTGTGATCTGAAGAGGAGTATGAAATCATTGCCTGGCAGTTTGTCAGACAACTGGTGACCCATTCTAAGGAGACTTAGTATCCTGTATCTCAGAGCAAGAAGGAACCCCTTTTCTTCTTCATGCCAGCAAAATATTTGTCAGAATTCTTAAAACAAAACAAAAAACCTTCCCTCCTTTTTCTTGTCTTCTTTACCTTCATGATTCTTAATCTTTTTCTGCTTCATCACTGTTCTGAAATATGGATTCTGCTGACTTTTTATGCCTCCTTTCTACCTTCATTGCTGTGCATCAGTCAGGCTGAAAAGAAATATTTTATTATTGCTGCTATTATCTCTCTGGAGTGCTATAAGAACACAACCAGAAATCTGTGATACTTTCCAGTTTGATTTAATCAATAAACAACTACACTGATCCATTATGGGCAATCTACTGTTCTGTGTTGTACATGTCCTCAACATTAGATAACGTTAAAGTCTATTAAACTGTTTGCTCAAGCACCTATTCCTTCACCACAGAAAACTCTAATATTTCCAGAAAATAACACAGGATAATGGGGATAAATCTATAGCTTCTTTTTTCCTTCAAAGTCTGTCTCCTTTTCTCTTCTTTCTTTCCCTCTTCTGTTACATGTGCTTTGACTTTGTAAATTAATAGCAATGATCTCTTCTTAGTCAGGACAAGGTAGTAACTCAAGAATACAGTATTAGTTTACCAGCATTCTGTAACAAAGTAGCACAAATGGGCAGCATGAAACAATGGAAACTTACTCTCTCCTACATCTGGAGGCCTGAAACTTGAAATGCAGGCATCAATAAAGCCAAGCCCCCTCTGAAGACGTTAGGAAAAATCCTTGCCTCTATACTTTCTAAGAGCCTAGCCTAGTCTTTAGTTTATTTCTTTGCTTCTCTTTTCACATGGCTTTCACTAACGTCTCGGTGTGTACATATAGTCTTAAACCAAAACCCCTTGGTCCAGTATGACTTTAAGTAATTACAAAGATTATTTCCAAAGATTATATGCTGAGATTCCATGTAGACATGGATTTGAAGAGACATTGTTTAAGCTAGGATAGATACTCATGAAACTGTTCTATTTGGGGATACTCCCCCATATTTATTCAAATTTTAAAGTGATTGGTAGACTTTCTCCCATTCAATATTGATGCATAGTATTATCTACCAGTACAAAGATCTTTGCTAGTTCAAACTTGCAAATGAGGCTGGTTCAGTTTCCAGGAGCTTACTGTGAAAGCATATGGTATAAGAGGAGCAGAAAGTAATATGTGTCAATGGGATAGGAAAGTGAATTTTGTTGCAGTAAGCACCTCAATTTACATGATGGCTTAAATACCTCCTAAATCGCTG
Source organism: Hydrochoerus hydrochaeris (assembly GCA_004027455.1). Lineage (NCBI taxonomy): Eukaryota > Metazoa > Chordata > Mammalia > Rodentia > Hydrochaeridae > Hydrochoerus > Hydrochoerus hydrochaeris. The sequence continues at coordinate 567,452 of PVLA01000194.1, read as the reverse complement.
CAATATGCATTTTTCATTCCTTATTATAGAATAGAAGCTTACTGATCAAATAATCTATTAACCCCTGAAATGAGTCAGAGGAAAGTGATACACTTACTGATTAATTTGGGACAGAACTAGTAGGACTAAGGTTCCCAAATTGTTTGCTCAGTGTTCAAATTTGACTTTTCATGTTTATTAGAATAAATTTCATCATATTACCATATGAATACACTTTAGCTCTTTACCTAAGAACAACTGTTAATATCACTACATTAATAGCACCCTAGAAAAATATACACAGGCAGGTTACTTGCCTTCTCATCATGCCATCTTTCTCTGCTCTATGAGGAGTCTATGAACTTTTAGCATTAAAAATACTGTCAAGGTAAAAAACATTGTTTTTCATAATGATGCCCAATTTTTGTCTAACTGCATGCATGGATAGTGCAGATACAGGTAGACATGACAAAAACCAATTTTAAGTAGAGTGTTGAACAATAAAGTTTTTCCCTTAACAAAAGAATAAAAAAAAACCTTCATTTTTGTTTGTGCATCACAGAACCTGAGATAGGACATAGGGCGTGGCTTAGACTGGCTGGGCAGAGAAACCAGACAGGATCCCAGAAACCACACCGCCCCGCTCCTTAGAACCCCCTACGTGAACTTCCTGCATGTTCCGGTGCAGTGTGAACGGCATAAGAGAATGCAGACACCATGAAGAGCTTGTGTACCTCTTTCTCAATAACTTACCCTGTGTCCCTATTTGTTAAGCCATTTCTAAAAGGAGCTACCCAATCACAAACCTTATTTATTTACTTTAATTCTGTGTTTACACAAAAAATACTGTAATAACTGTACACTATTTGTTATAAATACCTATATTTCAAGTGATTTTATATATTCCAATGTAGGAGTTACAGGCTCTAAAATGGGAATGAACACATAATTTCTCTCCAGTTGTCTCAAAAAACCAATTCTTTCCTTTAAACTACTGTATTATAAGATATTACTATAAAGCAATAAAGTGAAGTTATGTTAATCACCTTAATTTTCTATTAATTTTTTAATGGCATTGAACCAAAATAATGACTGACACATTGTTTTTCTCTCTCTTTTTTTTTTTTTTTTTGATACTGAGGATCGAACTCATGACCTCACATCTGCCAGGCAGGCACTTTTGCCACTGAGTTATGTCCCTGGCCCTGTTTTTTCCTTTGTCATTAAGATTAATACTAATTGTAAACCAACTGCACAGTGCACTAAGACATTTTCAGTGTTTCATCAATTGTTAAAACAAACTTTAAAATGATTCTCAGAACCTATGCTACTCTATGGCTAGCCTGGTTGTTGTCAATAGGGGGAGCATTATCACTTTATTACAGCAACATATAAATATTGTATAACAGGTCAGAATATGAAAATGAACATTGAGAATATGCATTAAACATGATTTTACAAAACCTAGAACACTGTTTCATGTATTTTTCTATTTACTTACTTATAGACAATAATTTTAGCAAGAAAAAATATGTATATATACTAGAGGTTGGAAGAAATTTTTTATAATATTTAAAATATTAAAATATTGAGAGTACTTATTAAGATTTTCAATAATTTTTTTAGTTTGATTTGGGGACAGGAGATGAACTGCCAAATTGAGAGATTTTTATAAAACTCAAGATTTTTTCCTTATCATGCATTTTTATTTTTCACCCTAATTTACTGAAACCATTTTCTAAATGGTTAGCTTTAGAATTATTATTCTTTCTCTTTTTAATAAGATTTTCTTTCTCTTTAATAATTTTTGTTCATGTGATAAAACTTAGCCTCAAAAGAGAAACTGGATTTATCTGTAAATTGTCCCTTTTCTGTGTGTTTAGATTCATAAAATGCAAAAGAAAAGGAGAAATGATATTAGGTCATCAGTAAAAATAACCATTCTCCTATGAGAAGAACACACTTGAATATTATTTTTCCACATAATGTTAAAGACCCCATCAACACAGCACAGGAAACGTCACGTATAAGCGCATTCCATTCTCTTGATAGTATGCAAGAGAAGCAAGGCTGGATTGAGTTGGTTCAACTCTGGCTGCCAATTCAGGAGAGAACCGTCAAAGTGACAGTGCCCTTTGTTCGCTTAAGGATAGCAACAGCTTCTTCGTGGGTTACCCCTTCCAGACTCTGTCCGTTGACAGCAATGATTTGATCACCCCTTTTAAGGCGCCCATCTTCTGATGCTGCTCCCTGCAATTATAAAGTGGGGTAGCTTACTTCTCAAAGAAAGCGGTTTCACAACTGCATCACAGAAAACAGTTCTAGACAAGAACGTAAATTGCTCTGCATGGACACACACATTGCTCCCCATGCTCGATAGGTTCTCTACAGCCAATCAAGCAATGGTGAACACACACAAAGGAGGCCTTTTCCCTAAATGGTTTTAGCACTAAGATTTCAATTTTAGAAAAAAGCTAGCAGTCAATAGCTTAGATGGTTTTTTGGCTGTTCAGTACAGCAGTTGGTTGAAACTCAAATTAATAAAGAATATCTGGAAATTTGCCTAGTGGAAGTGATTTCACAGAATGCAGGATTTTCCATCCTATAAAGAAGACCAAAACTTAGGTAGAAACAAAAGCAGTTTCCCAGGGCAATGACAATAAGACTACAAACCCCAAAGTTTTACAGAAATATAAAGCCCAGATGACGGTCAACTAGGGCAGGAAATGGCACAAGTGATGATTTAAAGACCCATGTGTAGTACTTGTCAAATTGCATGAGGTACTGGATTCTATACTCAGCACTGTGAAAAACACACACATGTGCATGTACACACACACACACACACACACACACACACACACACATAAATTGGCTTTGAAGAGGCTAGTCAAACTGCCTTGGTTTTCACTTCCGATAGATAGATAGATTCTTCCTATTCCTATGTCTAACTAATTATGATTAAATACAGACATTGCTGTTTGAAAAAGAACCTTTTCTTAAGGCATACTTATAGAAGGCAATTATGCAATTAAATATAAGATAAAAAATATGGAAAAGTTAATGAGGAATCCATAATGAAGAAATTCTTAAAATATGTTTTAACTAGCATGCCTTAAATAAATTGTTCTCAGGCTGAGGAACAGGATTGCAAGATCCTTTTATTCACTGGCAAATGCCACTTGTATTTTTGAACATACTGTTTTTTTAAAAATGTCATAAATTAAGTCTACAGCTAACTTGCTGTAGGTATATCACTTCAAACTTCTTAAAAATGGTAAAATTTTCCAAAACAATAGAATGAAAACTTCCAAAATTAAAGGATGATGACACTAATATAAAGCCTGTTTATTAAATCTATAAATAGACTTGTCATAAATTTTGTTCCCTTCCACTGTAAAATTTTGAGACTCCAGATTTTTTCCTGCAGGAAATTTTACTCAATTTTGTACTTCTGAAAATGTCTCAGCCACATAATAGCAATCATATTATAGGGTTAGAACATTTTGTCTCAATAGTTTCATCAAAGCAATATCTTTATTCTTATTCTAAATATTCTTACTATTTAATCATATACAAAGGTTTTTCTTTTTTAAAGGTATCAAGTCCATGATCACAAACAGCTTATCTGCTGTGGGAACAGGTTACGGGATACTCTTCAGACTTTTCTTTATTAGTTCTTGTTTTATTCAATTAAATTAAACTGCTAAACAATGCCCTACTGGTTAATTTGCAGTTATATTTTATGTGCTTTTCTGTACCAACTTTATATTTCATAACAAAATGCAAAGAAAAAGAAATATTAATGCTCTATGGCACATATTTTTAAAAAGTCCTATTTTCAAATCATGCAATTTGTTTTCAAAGGACAAAAACAGGCTTTACTAACAGAAGTTTATTAATTTATGAATATTATTAAAAGTTTCTACAGCATTTCAATGTGAGCCTATTTTCCTTTAAATACAATTAAAGTTCAAATCAGACAAAAAATTTTTAATGACCTATTCCTGTAGGGAGTTTACAAAGAAAATTATCAACTGTTAACCATTTGGCATTACCTCAGGCCATAAACTAATAAGCCAGCTGCTGATCACTGTTAATGAATGTTTAGTAGGAAAGAGAATGGTTAAAATTTGCAGCCTTACCTTTGCGAACACTGTTTTAACATAAATGGGTAAGTCGCCGTGAGGGCTGCCATATCCTCCTACTATACTGAAGCCTAAACCATCTGGTCCTCGTTCCAGTGTAATAGACTTACACTGAGGAGGTCTACAGTACAAGGAAAGAAAGAAAAAAGAGTTTTGAAGTTAAAATGATACATTTATATTTTCATATATATTTAAATTATATATTTTATAATATTTTAATATATTTGTATATACACATAAATCATAATTCATTTGACATCCACAAAAAGCTGGCATAATTCTCTGTGTTACTGATAGGGAGCATGTGGAGGGCACCTGCGGATACTTAAATTGTCAGTGTACCCTACGCACAGTATTTATAATTCATATAATCTAATGAAATCCTTCTTAATGCCATAATTCTATGCCTCATTTATAGCTGCATTAAACTAATGTGTTCATGGCATGTTTTCATGTCACCAAGAAGTGGATTATTTTTTCAGCTCATCTAAAATGAGAAGGCTAAAGTTAAAGGGTCTAAAATGGAGTAAGTTGTAAATATGGGTACTCTCAAAGGTCAGAGAGAATAGTCAATTAATTATAAATCATGTAAACACTACCTCAAATTATTTACACATTCTAAATGCTTCCTTCATTCTCCCTATCTTTCAGTGCCCTATTATTCAGTGTTGTTATCTAATTCAGTGAATTATTTTTCAAGCAAAAAAGTTATGTATAAAATGTATAGGCAAAGGTGGAAAATTTTCAAAGACATATTTGACTTGCTGCATGTCACAAAGGGTAGTGATGTATAGGCTAAAATGGTCTTCCCCAAATCAGAGTTCACAACACGGAAGGGCAGTGGTATGGATATCTCTCTCCCCTAAAATAAGACTTACCTGGAAAACTAATTCTAGCATGATTTTAGAAGAGACATTCCCTGTGAACCTTATTTTCCAGGCAGGTCTTATTTTCAGAGAAACTGTCTATATGTAGGTCAGTCTCTCTGTCTATCTTGATAAGCTGAATCCATGGAATAATTGGTTAACAGTTAAAAGCACCTGGTCTGTACTTAGAAAAGAACATCTAATCTTTCACCTCTGTGCAGGTGCTGAAAATATGGAAAAGAGTATGAAACTGGCAGGAAAACTGATTCATGCACAACACGATGTACCAAGCATACTGTATATTCTCACCCTAAATCATCCTGAAATATAGTGCTTGATGCCAGCCCGGCGAAAGAAAGACTAGCATTGGTAGGCTCCTGTTGATGACCTGTGACCACACTCACGTCTCCTCCAGCAACCACCTGCATACAGAAGCATGAAGGAAAAAACAGCAAACAACAACAACAACAACAGCAACAACAAAACATGTTTATGTGGCTAGGGAGATACCAGCAATTTTTCTTCAAAAAGAGCATTTGGATTAAGGGTGTGTTTTATTGCTCACTTAATCATTCCTGTGAACACAAAATACAGTAAGAGAGATGCAGGGAGGAGGAGAGGAGAGGGGAAGGGGAAGTAAAAAGAATTAAGTGCGTTATGTACATGTACCAACTCCCCACAATGAATCATTATGTACTTCAAACATGCACTAACAGAAGTTTCTTAAAAATTAAAAAATACAAGTGACAAAAAATTTCAGAAGGTCCAGAGGCCACTTAACTGTCCAGATAGTAAAAACACTCAAATTCAATTCTACAATGTTCTTCAATGCTTTAAAATATGATCTCATGTAAAATTGTTTAAAAAAATTTATTTTTACTGTTACATGTTCAGAGTACACATGATTATATTATTCATCATGGGGAGTTGATACATAGTACATTTTAATTATTTTTCTTCTCTTTCTCTCCCTTTTATTTTTCTTTCCCTTCATCTCTTGATCTCCTTCCCTTTTGCAAAAGATCTATCTCCCTATTTCCTATTACTACCTTTATTTGGCTCTTTATTTATATTTTAGGTTTCTCATAAAACATAAACCACATGATATTTAAGCTTGTGTGTCTGATTTGTTTAATTTAATATTACGGTCACAGATGCACCTATTTTTCTACAAATGACTCAAATGTATCTGTCTTATTGCTGAGTAGATCATATTTTCTTTGTCTTATTTATCTGTTGATATACATATAGCTTGCTTTCAATATTTAGCTACTATGAATTGTGCTGCTATATACAAGGATATGTAGGTATAACTACAATATGATGTCTTTAACTCTATCAGGAAGATATCTAGAAGGAGCACGGCTGTTTCAGTTTTTGAGAAATCTCCATAATGATTTTCATAGTGTTTGTACTAGTTTACATTTCCACCAACTTTGTAGAAGGGTTTATTTCTGTCTGTAGCCTCAGCAGTATTTGTTATTATTTGATTTTTCAATGACAGTCATTCTTTCTGGAGTAAGATGGAACCTCAATGTATGCTTCTTTAATTGCAAGAGATGTTAAGTATTTTTTCACTGTTTACTGATTACTGTAATTTTTCTGAGAAGTGTCTATTTCAGTTACACATTTTTTGGCAGGGGTCTTTTATTTGGGGGAGATCTAACTTTTGTGAAATCTTTATATAATATTCTAGATTGAGGTCCTTTGAGGAATTCCTGTGCAATTATTTTTTAAAGATGTTTAGACTACAAGCCTTTTACTCACACCACAAAAAATTCTAGCAAGTAATCATTTACTGCTAAGAGCCTGTATTTTTCCCCCTTAGGTATCAAGTATGAAACAATAAATTCATCAGGATAAGTATTATGGAATATGTTTCACACATATTTTTGGAGCTCTCAGTTTAATCAATGATGTTCCAGGGAGGCATTAAATTAAAAAAATATCATGACAGTTATCATTTTTCCTGATTTCACACCAAAGATCATGTGTCCTCGAGCTATCCATTTCTGATCATTCCCTGAGATGAAAAACTTTACCTGCATCTCGATGGAGCCAGAGGCATTCTTCAGTAAATTCACTGCTTGAGTGTGAGTCATGCCCTCAGTGGATGTGCCACAGATAGTGACAATCCGATCCCCAACCTATAAGGTAGAGAAAAGCCACCTCCTTAAGCAATTGTAGAGTGGGACTTTGACTTCCTTCTCTACCATCTACTTTACATACACACTGCCACCACTACTGAAATAGAATTAAGGAAACTAGAAATTTTAAGCTCCAGAAGCAATCACAAAAAGAAGTTGTACATAATATTAATTTCTATAGTCGTTAAGGGAGGAGAAGGGAGAAGCAGAAAGTCATTGTTCCCTTCACTTCATTTATCCTGGGTAACGCATTACTTCCTATGAAGATAATAAAATAAGGGTATCATTTGGGAACCAAAATTTCTCTGAACGTCATCACTATATTAGATATGACTCCAAGTCAGGGTTGGCAAATGTGGCCAACTGCCTGTTTTGGTTAATAAAGTCTGTTTGGCAGACAGCCATGCTTATTTGGCTGCTTTCACAGGGCATAGCTGAGCAGTTGCATCAGAGACTCATGTGACTCACAAAGTCTAAAATATTCGCTATTGGCGAAGTTTGCTGACCCTTGTGAAATGTGTACAAGTCATTTTTTATGTGTTAGCAATAGATTTAGGTATCAGAACAGGCTGAGGGGTTGGGGATGAAGCTCGTTGTAGAGTGTGTGCCTAGAATGCATGAGTCTCTGTTTAATTCCCAGTATCTCTCCCACATATACCCACCAGAACCATTCCCACCTTGGAAGATATTTAAACTTAGACTTAATTGTTAGAAAATCTTGTTTGAAGCATGATGTCATAGATATTTTACTTTAGGGGAACGGAATGCTTTTAAAAGAATATTCACATGATTTCAGCATTGGAGAGCTAGCATAAATTTCATCATAGTGTTCTATATTTGGATAATCTCTCAATTTCGAAGCAAGTTTTATATAGCTTTAGAACATTGTGAATGATATTTACATTAAATTTCTGTAGAAGTTATAATCAAGTGCAAATCATACTTTTCCATTTAATAAAGTTAAATCAGCATAAAAACCAATAAATCTTACAATGGAGAAGTTTCACTTCATATTATTGTTCTGAACATGCTTGTTTTAACTTGTTCCATGCAGTTTTAAAAATGTAATGAAAGTGTTTTGAAACAACTGTAAATTTTATCATTTCATTTACTTTTAAATTTGCATTCAATACTATCATTTTCATCTTTATTTTAATATTCTTTATGATTTACTTAAAGCAAGCCCTGCTGTATCCTGGTTAGCTAACTTAAAGATACATTTAGAATTCCCTTAGGATATGTGGCTAGATTCAAAATGATAGAACACTTTGCTAAAATTTTTAAGGCTACTATTGCTATTAGCAAAACTTACTCTGAGTTTCTGGGTCTGAGCTGCAACGCCATTTGGGTGCATCATTGCAATAAATATAGGAACATCACCAAGTGGGCTTCCCATTCCTCCAGCAATACTGATTCCCAGCGAGTCAGTAGGCCCCTGCCAGGTAACAGATATAATATTGTGGTCAAAGTGGTATCTTTAATTAAATGTCATTCTCTGGTGCAATATTGTTGGCTCTGATCTTCCAGGTATAAGGGTGGAAACTGCATTATTTTATTGGATACAGAACCTTATTGTAGTTTAGTAAAGTAGGGGTCCAGAAAGCAAAAGAAACCAATACACACTAACTGTATTACACTGTGGGACTGGTAAATTCATGAGGTAAAAAGATCACAGTTTAAGGACTCAGATCCAGGAGTGTGGACCTACAAACACTGTGACCTGGAACAAGACCAGACATCTCAATCACTAAATCTTCACTTACAAAACAGACAACAGGATCTTACAGAGGGCTGTAGCGAATATGGTAGGGCATTATAATGTGTGTCTAGAACAGTGTGCATCTTGAAGCAAAGCCTCAATGAATGTAGTGGCTTTTATTTTGCTTTTTTCTTGAATATGGTTGTCAGGGGAATCTTTCTAGAAGGACAGAGAAGCAACTACTGATGAAAAAAGTTACTGATAAGTGTAGGAGATAAACATCAAACTATCTTGTGTGGGGTCTAGCTGACACTATTTTAGGCAATATAAAATATACAAACAATGATATTTTCAAATGAGGAATTATAACTAAGAAATTCAGCAAAGACTAGTTACCATTGTTACTGTAAATACCACACACAAAAACATACACACACACAAATAAAGTATGTTTCAAACATACTTTAAAACAGTGAGACAACAGGAAAACAGAAATCTGAAGATACGAAGTTAAAACAGTACTATAAAACAGTGAGACAATTAATAGGAAAACAGAAATCTGAAGATACGAAGTTACCTTCTTTATTTCAACTGTTCTTAATCCCTGTATTTCAGATGCTACTGTAAAGGCAAAATGACAAAATATAGTCATTAAAGAACTGTTTTAATTCACAGATTTAGCAATATATTCAGCGGGATGGGACTAAATGATTATTATTTTTTTTGAAAGGAGATACTGAGCCACTAGCAGTAAACATTACTAAATCTGTCTCACTTGAGAAATCTTTATTATTTCAGCTGAAAAGCTGTACCTAATATCCCATTTTTTTCTTCTCATTTTAAGCACTGACTGTATAATCCACTTTGGGTAAATGACAGAATGTGCTTTGCACAAAAAGATATGTGCACAGAAAAGAGGTATGAAATCATGGATACGTTAAAAAATCCATGCATGTAAGTGCCTACATTTCTAGGCACATTACAGAGACTGCCATATGGTTAGTTCCTTGAATTTGAACAACTCTCCACCAATGTACCATGCCAAAAAACTCTCTGCATTACAATTTCATGCAATTAAAACACAGGAGGATCATATTAATTTTCTCATTTTTTGTATGGAAAAAGAAGGCTTCGCCGAATGACATCTTTCGATTTATTGGTGTTACATTCAATAGAAAAAGGGAATAAAATTAAATACCTAATCTGCATAGTAAGAAAAAAATGACAGTATCCGGATGATAATGTTTCACATATCTTTTAGGGTAAATATCAAGTGAGAAAAGCTGCTACCGATGCAGATTTGTCTCGTTCATGTTTTTTGGCCAACATACACTTTTGTATCTATATTAAGGGATGAGATGATCTGGGGAGGACGAAGAGCTCAGAGGTCAAAAGGAGCAACAACACAGCAACAACAGATGAGCAGCCAAACAACCAGTGTTGACAGTTAAAATTCAGACCAGCACTACTTAAAATGCTGAACCAATCTTACATGCATTCTTCTTGGAGCTATATTCCTGTGACTCAGAGGCACTCATTCCAGAAAGTGGAGGAGTGAAGGACGACAGACTGCCTTCACTCACCTACAAATACATAAACATTATTTTAGAAAGTTTTGTTTAACACAATTCCCTGTAAATACTACTAATTACAGAAAACAATTATTTTACTGCATGTAGGGAAAAGTAGCATTAAAGATAATGGCATTTGGTAATTTGAAGAGCAATTTTTAGAAGTTTGTAATGTTGTTTTTCTTATTAAGAATTTAGCTAATGATATAAATAAATTAAAGCAAAAAGGGTAAAAGTATTGATTCCAACTTATCTGAAATTTTAGTGGATTTTTATAATCTCAGGCTAATTCTCTTTAAATTTAAATATTCGATGCACAAAAACTAGGTCTTACTGCAAAATTTAGGGCCAGCTAGCAGGAAAATTATTGGTGATAATGAAGAAGTTACTAAATGGTCTATAAAGACAGACTGTTAAATGGGCTGATGTCATCAGAAGACAAGATGGAAGAAAGGGGCTGACTAAAATTCCTCAACTATCTGACACACTTGTAGATGGTAATAAGTATATATACAGTTACTATATAGGATTTTTCACCTGAATAAGAAATAATGATTACTATTTCTTGTACAATATTTTAAAAATGTGTCTTTTTGATAGGCTTCATATACATAAAGGTTACTGTTTGAGATTATGAGAAAAGAAGTTCTTTAGAAGGGTGTAAGCTACTCAGGAGCCTAGTCTTTTGCCCTCTCTCATCCCTTGCTCCTGTCTCAAATTTGGCACTCAAGGCACTCTGTTGTGCTGCCAGAGGACAAGCCCTGTGTCCATGATCCTACGCAGACCCACAGGTATGCTATGCACAAGCTCCTCAATGAGCACGCCACGCCACCCTGAGTTCCAGAGCTACCCACCTGGCTGCTTTGAGAAGGCCTCCTCTCGGAGTGAAATGGACCGCTTTTGATTCTTCCCACTTCCAGGGTCACTGTGCCTAGGGAACACTGAGGGAATGATTGTTTCATAGAACTGTTTAAGTAAGATTCTATACTCACATTTAGGAATACATATTATTTGTCAAGACTGTTTTACAAAGCATATTCCTTTTGGGATTTCCATAGCCAAAGATACCTCTACTAGTTCGTGGAAAATGACTTATTTATTAGTATGTTTGTGATAGTTACTAATTTCATTCATTTTGGGGACTTAAACACTATTGATCAGTTTGATCCCTTTCCTCCACCAAACTCCACTCTCTTTATTTCCCATTGTCTAGGCCCTTTTCCTCATTTCCAAAAGTTCAGCCTCCCTGCTTCCTATCATCTCTCCTTTATTTTACTCTTTATTAGGGTTTCTCATATAAGTGAATGAATTTATGGCTAATACTTCACTGTATAAATATACAATATTTTCTTCATTCATTCTCTGTCAATGGGGATCTAGGCTGTTTCCAAAACTCACCAATTGTGAATTATGCTGCTATAAAGCCAGTGACTGTACCAATTTATATCCCACCAACAATTTGGAAGGGTCCTGTTTTCCCCACAACTTCATCAGTTTATGTTGTTTTTCTGAGTATTTGATAGCCATTCTTCTTAGAGAAAGATATAATTAGCCAATGTACTTTTGGTCTGCATTTCCCAAATAGCCAAAGATCTTGAACTATTTCTTATGTACTTACTGGCCATTTGTACTTCTTTTGAGAAGTCTATTTCAATTGTCGAAACCCCTCTACCTAATAACCACCTTGCCTCTCATGTCTCACATTCTTGGGGCTAGAATACCTATCCACTTGGGGGCCTACATGCCTTCAGGGCATTCCTTGGGTGCTTCATGTTCCTGGCTTGATCACTAGCTCAGTAGATTTCAACATCTCCCCCTTTCCTGTTTTTATAGTTGCAATCAATGGGTATTCAGCTGTGTTTGGAGGACTCTGCAGATAATTTTCTTTCTTGTGGTTATAGTTTTCTGCTGGATGTTCAAGACTAGCTTAAAATGATACCAGAATTAATTTTTTACTATCTATTAAGGTCAGTTAAGTCTCCTCAGGAATTACCTTGGAACCATGCATAGCACCTCTTACTACCTCTCTATCAGTGTCAGCCATCTGAATGAGTCATGGACATTGCTTGATCAAGCTGCTTTTTTGGAAAGCTTGGGAGACTTTTTTTTCTCCTGTTGACTTTCGTCAAACACACTATACATCATAAATCACTTCCCTCTGTGGTCCCATAATCTCCTTGGTCAGATCACAGACTCACTGAGTTATAGGATGTCATAGCAGAGGGCCTCTCATATGCTTGGATCTTTACTGACCTCAAAGAAATGGGGCCAAAATATTGGCTATCCCTTTAGCACAACTATCTTTCTAGTTTTTTGGTCTCCAATCTTCAGTTGTTGAACATTCATAAGAGATTAATGGCACTACATTGTAATGGGAGCAGTGAGCTTAATATTATACAAAATTGAACCATTATTTTCTACCAACCATGTACGTCCTACCATTTAAATCTCTACAGAATATTAACAGGTAACAGTTATATATTTTACACAGAAAATTAGAAATCAAAAGCCATACATAATATTGTAGCGTGACAATCACGATAGCATTTTGTAAAACACTTAAAATTTCAATTTGACATAGTATAACCTTTTTTATCAATCCATCTCTAACACATAAGCTTTTTACATAACTTGCTGTCCTTTAATTGGATGTACATCACATAAGTTTTGATAAAGACAGATGTCTGAATCTGAAAGAAAAGTCTATCACTATAAACAGTTCTTATTCCACACTTCCGAAGTGGGTGTGAATACATTCAATTTACTATAATAGCAATCAGTTGTCATATGAGAACATTTATACCAGAACATCTTTAACTTAAAAAACCTTATTGTCTAGAAAACTCAATTCTTTGATGAATCAGTAATATAAACATATTACAAAATATATATTTTAATAATATTTATTGGGTTGTCTCTTGAAAGATTATGAAATCAGTGGGGCTTCCTGTTAATGAACAAAGGCTGAGATAATTTTCCCAGAAAGTTGCTCCTTTATTCATCAAAGAGAACCTTAGCCAATAACTATGCAAGTCTGAAAAGTCCCTTTAGTTACCTTAACAAATTTCTGATGACTTCTGAAAACTAATTTGGATATCAAATTTAATAGCTTCCACCCAGATGGAAGCATGCCTTTAAATCTATAATCCAAATTGTTTTGAACAAATGACCCAAAAATTCAAAAGAAAAGAGAGAAAAAATTGAGCTCAAATAAAAACAGCTATTCATGGATGTGACAAAAAAACAAGTACACAGCTTAAGAGATTAGACAAATAAACATTTTACGAAATCAGAGTGCACTCAAATATATTTTTGAACAAATTGAATCATAGTAATTCTTTTACAATTTTAGTAATTTATAACTATAAATAGAACTAGTCCAAATTTTTTTTTGCAAATCAATTAGTAGAGATCTTTTGTAAGAAGAATTTGGAAGGGACAAAATCTTTTATCTATAATTAATATATATTTTTATATTTTGTCTTAAGACTACTAATAATTTTTGTGTCTCTTTTATAAAGCTTTCAGCTATCTCTATATATTCTGTCACCTACTCAGATGTTTGATTCCTATTTCTGGTTAACATCTCCTGGGCATCCTAGGTCAATTCCTTTAACTGGCCTCAGGTCAAGCTCGCCCCATCCTTGTCTGTCAGTTGTACTGTGGTCTCCAAGGCATCATAGTCATAGGGCAGATAATCAGCTTCTTGAAAGGTGGGATCATCTTTCTCTGGATCTGGGTCCATGATACAGTCTGAAAGCACACTCTGGCACCCAAATGGGCTGTTAAGTGTTTTCTCAAAAAACACAAGCTTACCCTTTACCCCAGGCTGGTAGATGGCTGGGCCCCTTCCATTGTCCAGTATGAAGACTGCTGCAAAAGATCCTTCCTTTTTTCTTTTACCTGACTGAATTGTCTTTCTGCTGCTGTAGTTCAGTTCTTAATAAGATTTAAAAAGCTAACAGTACATACTGCTGAGGAAAGTCTACTAAGAGGTGTACATTTTGCATAGAAGGATGCCCCTTTTGTTTTTGTAACTGAATTTTGAGTGTATGGTGAGCAAGTTCAACAATTCCTTTGAAGGTTATAAGGAATTCCCATGGTAAGAGAAATATGAAAAGTTTTCCAAAATGTTTGGAAAGCACCATTTTTACAGGCTGAGTCACTGTGCCCACGGGTGGCCAAGGATATTAAAGGTATCCAAACAATGAGCAATGACACATTTAGCTGCTTCACCAGTTTGGCAAAAATAAAACCTGAAGAAATGTCCACTAAAATGAAGATTTAGCATAGAGACTCAAACTCAGGAATATGAGTGACATCCATTTGCCAGAGATGACTGAGGTATAATCCTCAGGGACTATCCCCCATAGAGATTGAGGGAAAATTTTACACATGAGGAACATTGTTTAATGATCTGTCAAGCCAGTTCTTGGGTTAAATGCAACTGTTTGCATAAGGCAGAAGCTTGCTGATGAAAAGTGGCAATGGGAGACAAAAGTCTGTTGAATGGCATCTGAAAGAGTAACAGTGGCAGTTGCTAGCAATCTGTCCATTGCAGCATTTCCCTGGCGTGAGAGGTCCTAGCAATTGGGAATGAGAATGTAAATAATCATAAAACAGGGAACATGACATGACCAAATGGCAAATTGAACACTGTGAAATACACGAAAAAGATCTTCCTGATTCGTGTGAATGGTGTAGTGTCATGTGGTGCATCTACTACAAACACTGTCTAAAAAAAGATTAATTGGAGTAGATGAATGATCTTGTAAGGCCCATATAATGGCCTGCAATTCTGTCTTTTGGACACAAGAAAAACCAGTATTTTATATTCAGGAAGAGGCCATAACATAACCTCCCCTGCCCAAAGAGAAGCCATCTGTGAAAACAGGAACACCTCCAGCTATGGAGACTGAGCTTAGTTTTGAACAGAAGACAAAGGGTGTGGGGGAAGCAAACTGAATTAATTTGTCTGGAGGACAATGACAATTAATAATACCAGGGAAGTTGGCTAATGTGGTTTGCCAAGAGGATGGGAATTTCTATAACCACTGAAAGGGAATAATAATATATTGCAATAATATGTTTATATCCAAAAAGCTGAACAGCACACATCCACCTATGTGCAATGAGTCCTACCCCAGCACCATAAAAGGGAGTATCAGCTTTATGTGGAGTAGGTGGCATATGTAGTCATTGTAGAAGGCTGAGAGACTATCAAAGGACCCCAGTGGGTATATGTTGAACTGGGAAAATAATTTAAAACATTGATGAAGACAGGTCCACTGTAGAGAGTTGAACATTAAGGAGAGCCAGACTAACTTTGTCTAAGCAGTTTTAGCCTCTAACACAAGTATCCTTGGAGAGGTGGGGCTGGGTCCCCCTTGAGAATATCAAAGAGGGGCTAAATCATGTTATTAGCTTACGAGCTAGATGGAGCCAACTAGTACTACCAAATAGAAGCTGACAATCAGTTATGGTTGCAAGATGATAAACTGGATCTGAACAGTTTGGGGCACAGTATGTTTTTGTGGGGGAAGGTGACCAAAATATAAAAAAGGTACTATTGTTTGTACCTTTTGGGGGGCCACCATTAGACCTGCATTACAAAGGGAATTATCTAACTGAATAACTGGTACAAGGTGGATGTGGATTCTTGTGCTATTAGATACCATTCATGTAACAGATAAAACAAGAAGATGAATGAGCCTGACAGACTGACAAAATGACTGCAGCCACAAACTTGACATAGGATCAGACTATTTGTCATTCCTTGTGGCAGATAATACCATTGGAAGCAACATATAGGAGCCTAATGACTAATAGAGTAAATTAAAGGCAAAATGTTTTTATCTTGAAGACTGAGAGGGATAGTCAAAAACAAGTCTTTTAAAATCAATCACCATGAGGGAAAAATGCACAGGGATAACTATGGTATTGGGTAATACGGGTTAAAGTGCTCCCATAGGTTCCATGGTATTATTAACTGCCAGCAAACTCTGTAGTAATCTCCACCTTCCTGACTTCTTTTTTATTACACAAATGGGGGTACTCCAAGGGGTACTGGTGGATTCTAGGCATGCCACTGCTATCCATTCACTAACCATTGTATGAGCAGCTGTAAGCCTCTCCTGAGTGAGGGGTCACTAATTACCCGAAACAGGGTCATCAGCTGTCCATGTAGTCAAATAAGAGATTAAGGTCTCTCTTGAAAATGAGGATGAGTATTCTATGCTAAAATAGTTCTTTCTAAGATCTATTGGAAGGAGTTTTCTCCTTTCCTGATTATATTTACCAAGCCTTTGAGTAGGAAGAAAGCCTTGTTGTAACAACTGATGAGTCATCAAGGAATTTGGACTCACCAAAAATGTCCCTATAGTGTAATATGTCACAACCCCACAGACTGGTATATAAGGGTGAATGTAAGGAGAGAAATATCCAGAAAGCCCTTCTGTGTCCACCCAGGTTAGCAACTCAGCACTTCTACTATAGTAAGAAACACTGCCCAGCTCCTGGGGATCTGCAGTTGCTATATCCAGAGGCCACGCCATATGCCAATAGTGTTAGGCCATAATTGAAACATCTGTATCTGCATCTAAAAGTCTTTTTAAATGTTTTTCTTCAATAATTCATTCCATCTTGGGACAATCTTGTTTAATCTGCTGAACTCAACACATACCACAGGACCCAAAACCCTTGGATTTCCTTTCTTTCCTAATAGATTTTCCAATTTTTGTCAAAGGACAAATGACCAGTTGAACAACAGGAGAGAGTCTGGCATGACTTGAAGAGTGTTTCAAATAGCTTGAACCATAATGTTCATTTCCCCTGTATCGTCAGTGTCGATGACACCAAGTAACCCTGGAGACCTTCTAACGTGAAACCACTGAAGCCTAGCAGGAGACCCATGATTCCATGAGGCAAAGCTCCACAGACTCCAGTAGCAATAACTTGCAGGACCATTTCATGAGTCAGTATAAACCTGGAGGAGGGACTGAGTCTAGGCTTCTGCTTTCTTTGGTCATTTGCCAGAGATCAGAAACATGCTTGGCATTGGAGGGTAGTCCTGGGAAGGAATTAGGGAAAGTACACCCACTACTTGGTGAGTAAGGGGCAGGCCCCACTGGACTTTTCCTGAAATGGGTCAACCTTCCACATTAGTTTTAGATCTGCACTCATTTGCCTAATTATACTGTCATTTACACCTTGTACAAACACAAAGTTTTGTTAGAGGAACAGATAATAGTTGTGCTGCCCTCTGCCTCGGCAGCTGAAACAAGTAACTGTCCCCTCCCCCTTTTCTGGGCTGTGAATGAACAATCTGAGTGACCACTGCTGTCAAGGCAGTCCCCTACACAGGAGGCGCCAATGTCTGCACAAATTTAAATTAACTCAGCCAGTGTAGCCTGTTTATTTGTTTGTTTTTGCTTTAGGAGCCTCCTTACAGCATTTATCTGCATTTTTTAAAGGCCAACTGTTGAACTATTAACTTGCTAGACTCTGTATCACTTATAATCCTCCCACTAATCTGCAACAAGCATGCCACAAAATCTTGAAAAGGTTCATTAGGACCCTGATGAATCAAAGTCAAGTCAAGGGATGTCTCACCCTTTGAAAGAAGCTCCCTCCAAGCCCTTGCAGCAGCTATTTTAATCTGCTCATACACCTGCAGTTCAAAAGTAAATTGATTATTTGTGGCAGCAAAGGCATTCTCCAATTAACATTCTTTTGTAGTGGCTATGTTGTAAGCAGCATTATGTGCAGCCTGATCCAGTCACAATTCAAAAAAATTTCTTTCCACAACAAATAATCACCTAGACTTAAACACGCTTTAGCTATTCCTTTCCAATAATTTGAGGCCATAATCCCTGGTCCTAGGAGCTCTATTAAATATAGGGTAAAAGCAGTGGGAACATATGTAGTGGCAGCTTGTTTTAACTCCTTTTGGGTCTTAAAGGGTACAGCTTCATGAAGACATATAATTTATTCTGGGTTATTAGGGGATTAAAGTTCAGTAACAGGGCAGATATGTTGAAAACCCTCTGTGCACTCGTCTGCCTGGCTGGCTTCCTTTAATGCTAATTGCAAGGGAGTGCAGCAAAACTTCTCTGAGCTAAAAAGGTGGAAATGTCCACTTGTGGTTCAGCTAAATTCATTTGGTGTTATAAAATAGAACTCACTATAAAACCCTCCTCCAGTGAGGAAGGATCATTTTGTCCCCACCACTCCTTCCCTGTCTAACTGAACAAAGACAGAGGGTATAAACTCTATCGAGGGGAATACTGTTTTGCCATCATTCTTCTACTTAGGACTTGATTTTAAAGTAGTGCCTCCAGCCAAATCCTTTGTGGTTGTCTCAACAAGCATATGACCATTCAAACACTCCTTAATGCAAATCCACAAAAATAAAGTTAATACAGGAATCAAGAATACAACAGTTCTATATACATGTGTGGTTCTTGAGAATTTGTGGGGTTTGCCCCATGTTTAACACACCTGCTAAACTATTTCTCTTTCCCTTTTGTTTCTTGTGAGTCTGTTTTTCTCTTTTTCTCTTGCCCTAAGTTTTATAACTGATACCAGTATCAGTACACCCCTGTGATTAGTATTTTGCTATCAATGCAATCAATTTTCCACCTTTTGTGTGCACAATGAGAAGTGCCCCCTTACCTAACGATTTCTTCTTAACCCTGGTCCCATGTTCAGGACCCAACATGCCATATTCTATGCAGCTCTCAAAATTCCCAGGGTGGGGCGGGGAGGACAGAGAGAGGATGAAGAAGTAAAGGGAAGAGAAAGTTGAGGTCAGGGGGAGCCCTCCCCCAAGATGGGAGGAAAAGAACTGCTCAGCCACCACAGTGTATTTATTTAGACACTTGGAAAGTTGATGAGAGATGAAACCCCTTTGCCTAATAACTAGCCTGCATCTCACATCCCGTGTTCTTGGGGCTGGAACACCTGCTCACCTAGGGGGCTCCACATCCTCAGGGTGTTCCTTGGGCACTCCATGCTCTTGACTTAAGCAGTAGCTCAGTGGCTCCCAACAGACGAAAGGTATAATGGGCTGTTTTAGTGTGTTCTATTCCATCCCACTGGTTTATATCTATTTTTGTTTCAATTCCATGCTGTTTTTTTTTTAAATCACTGTATCTTATAATATAATGTGAAACAATTGATAGTGATCTTTCCTACTTTGCTCTTGCTCAGATTGCTTTTGCTATTCTGTGTCTCTTCTGGTTCCAAATACATTTGTAATGTTTTTTAGTCCTGTGAAGAGTGCTGTTCACATTTTGATTAGAATTTCATTAAATCTATACATTATTTTTTGTAGTATGGCCATTTTGACAACATTAGTTCTACCGATCCAGGAACAGAGGATGTTTGTCTATTTTCTAATATCCTCATCAACCTCTTTCTTCAGAGTACTATAGTTCTCATTATAGAAATCTTTTACCTCTATGGTTATGTCGATTGGCAGGAACTTAACTTTTTGTGCTATCATGAGCGAGACTATTAGAATGATTTCTTTTTCACTATGTTCCTTTTGGGATACAGGAACACTATTATTATTTTTTGTGTTAATTTCATGTTCTACCACTTCACTGAATTTATTTATCAGCTGTAAGAATTTATTTATTAGCTCTAAGAGTCTGCTCATTGAGTTTTTCTGGAAATTTTATGTAAAGGATCATATCCTCAGCAAATATAGTCTCACTGCTTCCTTTCATATTCATATGCCTTTTCTTTCTCTTGCCTGACTGTTTCAGTTGAAGTTTTGCAAGTTATACTAAGCAGAAGTGCTAAGAGTGAACAAGCTTGTCTTGTTCCTGATTTTAGAGGGAATTTTTTCATTTTTCCCACTTAGTATGAGGTTGTCTATTGGTTTGTAACAATTAGTTTTATTAGTTTGAGGTGTAGTCCTTCTATACTTATTTCCACCAAGGTTTTAGTCATAAATAGTGTTGGATTTTATCAAAGGCTTTTTCAAATCTAATGAGTAAACGTGTAATTTTTTATCTTTACTTCTACTTATATGCCACATCACATTTATTGATTTATATATGTTGTACTATCCTTGTATCCCTGGGATGAAGTCAACTTGGTTATGATGCGTGATCTTTTCAATGGTTTGTTATTTTCTCTTCACAAGTAACTTACTGAGGATTTTTATACACATCTATGTTTATTTAAGGATACCAGCTTGTATTTTTCTTTTTAGTTGAGTCCTTGTCAATTTTTGATATCAGGGTACTGCTGCTCTCAACCAATGAGTGCGGTAATGTTCTGTCTCTTTCAACCTCATGGAAAACTGAAAAGTTTTGGCATTAGCTCCTCTCTGAAGTTCTGGAAAAATTCAGTGATGAATTCATAAAATTATAGTGCTTTCTTAGTTGTGTTTTTACTATTGCCTCAATTTCATTGTATGTTAATGGTCTATTCAGAGTATTAATATCTTCTTAGTTCAATTCTGGTAAGTCATGTGTCTAAGAATTTATCCATTTCTTTAAATTCTCCAATTTATTGGACACAAA
Source organism: Hydrochoerus hydrochaeris (assembly GCA_004027455.1). Classification (NCBI taxonomy): domain Eukaryota; kingdom Metazoa; phylum Chordata; class Mammalia; order Rodentia; family Hydrochaeridae; genus Hydrochoerus; species Hydrochoerus hydrochaeris. Next base: position 546,507 of record PVLA01000194.1, on the reverse strand, counting down.
TTTTGAAAACGTTTTCTTATAATCCTCTGGATTACAATGGTATCCATTGAGATTTTGCTTCTTTTGTTTCTAATTACACTGATACGCTTTCCTTTGGTAAATTGGGCTTTATTACTCATGCTCATCCTTTCAAAGAACCAAATCTCTGATTCTTTTTATTGTTTAAGTCAATTTCATTGATTCCTCCTCTTATATTCATAATTTATTTTCTTTCAGAAGTTTGAATTTGGATTGTTCTTTTTTTTCCCCCTAGGACCTTCAGATGCATCCTCTAGTTATTAAGTGGTAATACTCTATTTTTCTAATGAAGGTACCAAGCTATAAACGTTCCTCTTAGAACTGTTTTATCGAATCTTATAAGTTTTGGTATGTTGTACTGTCATTGTTATTTGATTCTAGGAAATTTTTAATTTCTACCTGACTTTTTCTTTAACACATTGATTATTTAGTAATGTATTGTTTAAGCTTCACGTGTTTGTGTTGTTTATGGATTTTTCTTGTAGCTGTTATCAATGTTGTTGATTTCTAGTTTCATACTCCTGTGATATTACAGACTCTAAGAGATTATTTCAATTTTTTTATTTAAATATGATTTATGGCCTAAGATATCATCTATTTTGGACAGAGCTCCATAAGCTGTTAAGAAAAAAATGCCTTTTTAAAAACATTTAAAACTCAACAATAATAAGCAGCTCTGTCTCTTTTATTTTTCAATTCATCTCTTTTAAAAAATTATTTATTTTTAGTATGTTTGCAATGCATGCAGTTTACAATCACCTTGGGTATGGTTACAAGTACATATTATAGCTTGTTTCTCTCTCTTTTTAAATCTCTTTATTCTTCTCTCCCCTTGCTGCATCCCCCATTGGTTATTCCTATCTCCTTTTTCACACTTGTTTGTGTTATTTGTCTTAGCTCACATCATAGTGTATATTGTCTACAGAAACTGGGGTCATTAGGTTCCTGCACATGGGATATCTTTAATCTTATTTCTCCTTCCCCTGTTCATTACCTCTTGCCCTTGTTCTCTGAGATCACTTTCCTATAGCAAAAGAGCCATCCTTTTGTCCCTTTCTATTCATCCTACATCATTTTCTTTGTACTTTGCTTCATTCAAATGAGAGGTGCTATACAGTATCTAAGTTTGTGTGTCTGATTTATTTTACTCAACATTATAATTTCCAAGTGTATCCATTTTCCTACAAATGTGACAGATTGGTCATTCTTTGTAGCCAAGTACTATTCATATATATATATATATATATATATATATATATATATATGAAATATAGCATATAAATATTTATAAATATAAAATATATACATATATATTGAATATATGTATATAAATATATATTTATTTATATATGTTGGATTTTCTTTATCCAATAATCTGTTAATGGGTATTCAACCTACTTCCAGGATTTAGCTATTACAAATTATGTTGCTATAAACATTGCTATGCAAGTATCACTGTTGTATTACGACTTAAGTTCTTTGAGGAAGGTATCTTGCCCCCACCACATGGGTCATATGGGATTTCTAATTTCAGTTCATTAATAAATCTCCACACTGACTGGGTATGGTGGTGCATGCCTTTAATTCCAGTACTCTGAAGGCTGAGGCAGAAAGATCACCTTGAGTTCGAGGTCAGCCTGGGCTACACTGTGAGTCCAGGCCAGCCTGAACTACATAGTGAGACCCCGTCTCAAAAAACAAAACAAAACAAAACAAGAAATCTCCATACTGATTTCCATAATAGTTGTACTAGCTTACATTCCTCTACATGTCTATCTTATTACCTTGTGATTTATATGAAGACTGTCTCTACCAAGGTAAAACAAAATTGAGAATTAAGCAATTATGAATATACTAATCCAGAAAGATCAAATAAACTGAATAGCTCAGGGTATAACAAACAAGCAAAAACAATATTACTACAATTGCAACTTGTTTTGCCCTAAGTACAATGGTTATGTCAGTGTCCAGTGTACAGTAACAGCAATTTTAGAAATTTGATATTCTGCTGAACATGTTCTGAACTCTTGAAAGTATAGATCATGAATCAAACTTTGACAGGTCAAAACATAACTTATAATATCCGTAATTTGGTTTTGTTTTATTGATGAAAGAATTTTTTTAGCCCAAAACTAATCTTTAAGTTTTCAGCTTACATAAATACTGAGGCTAACAAGTCTATGAATTAATTATTCATTATGCAATGTTGTAACTGTTGTAACTCACTTATCTATAATATAGGTCTTTCAAAGTTAAAGGGTTTTTGACTCTTATAAACATTTCAAGGCAGATTTTCCACTAAAAAAGTAAGTCTATGTAATCAAACAAAAAATTGAAAATATAATAAAAATTTTAAAAAGGAGGGTAATTCCACCAACTGTCTCATAATTATCATTATACAGTCCACGATTTTATTTTACATAGTTGTATTGACTCTATAAACTTTTTGTTTTTTTCCACTGATTATTTTTTTCATGTTCACAGTTGTCACTGATATTGTTTTAAATATATTAGTGTCTGTCACAAATTGGAAGTAACACAGCTGATGTAGTTTTGTTAACCATGTCACTTCACATTTTCCTTTTTACAAATAACACTCCAATAAAGTTTAAGTGGGTGAAGTTTTGTATAAAGAGGATTTTTAAATCCTCTAAGTCAAAACAATAAGCAGAAGCAAAGACATGTGAGTTATATAACTAAGGCTCTCATTATATACTGTTGGGGACCAGGCTGTGTAAAGGTTAAGCTGCTGTAAAGGTTAAGGTGCTCTGAAGACATGGCAACACCACAGCTGAGGCAAGGCTCTCATTTTCTTTCCAGAGGGATCAAATGTCAACGTTAGAGACAGGACAGTTCTCCCAATTTAACAAGATACACTGCCTTTGTTCTGATTTCTCAAGGTCCTGCTTCTTTCCTGCCTTTAACTCAGTTTTCTGCTTTACTTTTCCTCATGCCACCTTTCCCTCTTCCTCTGAACTTGTTTGAAATCCAACAAATACAGGCTATCCAGAGATGTCTTTGTCTTAGCTCCAAGAGAATTCTAACTTTCTGGGACCCCAAAAACCATACTACTTGTTTCTTTACTTAAACCTTCATTGTACACTCATCTTAGGAGATGAGCCATCTAGTCAAGCTCCCAAAAGTACACTGCTATTTTTGAAAATGGTTTAATTAATTTAAAAATTATTCATATTATTTTTAGGATACCTCCTTCTGTTTAAAATATACCAGTCTTATGAAGTTAATTGTTGTTTTTAAGCTATCTCCAAAAGGAAGTTACTCCTCCTTGAAAGTACTGATTACTTTGTTTTGATGACTGACAACTCTAAGAAACGAAAGTTTTTCATGTTGTAAATAACTGAATTTATATATGCATTCATACTCCAGATGTTATCCGAACCAGAGACTAATAAGAATCTCAGCTAGAACCCTCCGCCATGAAGTCCAGTCACTGAGAAGCTACCATTAGCAACAGACCTGGCAGCTGTAGAAGAACTACTGTATAGGTTCCTGTCAGCATGCACCCAGGACATGGCTACTGACGATGACCTTCTAGGAAATCTTGAATTGTACTTCTTCAGGTCAAAAACATGTTAGATAAAAGGAAATAATGATATAATCACTGCCTTCCTTACTTATAGGAATGCAAATCTCTCTAGGAAATGTAATATTCCCTGATAGGGAATATATCTGTACTCTCAAGAACTGGATTTTAAGTGACTATTCTGTACTCAGCAATCCATTTTTAAAGAGAGTAGTTCTACCTCTCCAATCCGAACATGGTCCTCATGGTGAGTTCTCATTGGAGGAAATCTATTTTACAAGGTACCATGTAACTGAGCTTAAAGTGGTACTTAGAAATGAGATTTTATAATGTGTGAAATAATTCCCAGTCAGACTGTTGTCAGATGAATATGCAAAGAATCACATTCATTATATCAGGGATGACATATCCAACCCTGCTTTTAAACATCAACCTTGAAACAGTTCATTTTGAGTCAGATTAAGATTTCAAACAAACATCCCCTTCCATGCATCATAAAAATAAAATGATTCTAGCACATTCTTTGTCACTTTATTCATCATTTTTCAGAAAGATGTTGACTCTACTGAGTTCAAAAGGCAGTTAAGGAAGGAGCCGAGAAAGGCAAGCCCACAAACGTGATCTCCCAAGGTGCCATGAGTACCCTTTTTGTTTCCTATGATCTGCACCCAACAAACACTGCTTCACAGAGCAGCTGTGTGCAAGATAACAGGCACCCCTTAAGTCAGTTTGTAAGAATCCAGAAACACCATGGAAAAATGAAGATTCCACACAAAACATTTTAAAAATAAAAGATTCACTAATGTTTCAGACATTTGGGTAATAATTCCTACTACCCTTCAGTAGATATATAACAACAAACTAACCAGCTAATCATAAGCTTACTATTTGTAAATCTTTTATTGACATATGATAACATGCTTTACTTGAGATTACTTTGTAGATAAAGAAAAGTCACTAATTAAATATGTTAAATTCTTTTTCTTCTTGCATACTATTACATAAAATTATTTTTAGGATTTGATTTTTACCTTTAGCAAAGCAGCCACAGCTTCCTGGGTGGCATTGCGAACGTCTTCACCATTCACCATTAATATCTGGTCTCCCTGCATTAGTCTTCCATCAGCATCTGCAATTCCTCCTTTAACAATATCTGACACAAACACTCCAGTATCGTTTCTGCAAACAGTTTCAGTTTTGAATATTATTTTTCCTAAACTGTAAGGTAATTCCTATTTTGTAACTTTTTATAATGGAAAACTTGTATCTATTTTTAAATTTATTGCTACAAAGGCTAAGGAAAATTATTGAATACAGTTTGTAATAACAAATACCTTTTATAGTATTTCATAGATTGAAAATATTTTCATAAGAATTTATGAATTTCTCAATTATATACTGTGAATAAAAGTGAGTACTATTCTTTTATAGGCCAGGTAGCTAGTAAGTAGTAAAGATGGGACTTAAGAATTAGTCCTTGGGTATTAAACCTAATTTTTTTTCTATAGAATAAAGAGAACTTAAATGGATATTCATTTGTGGCTACTTATATATGTTTCTATTACCAATAACCCCACAATGCATTTGTCTCTCATAAACAGATCATTTTTTGTAAGAACATATTTCTTGTCCACTAGAAGAAGCATCTTTGAGGTCAGGAATCATTTTACTTATCTCTATTTCTCAGGACCTAATTATTTATTGACATTCAGCAGTTATTCTAAAAACATCAAAAGGTTTTTTTGTGGAGGACCTTCAAAATTCCCCAATATACTGACTTAAAATTTTTTCTATGCTCCATTAGTGAATGATTCAAGTATAGCTACCTGTAAATCTGAGCCACTGATAAAGATTCTACTTCAGTAAGGGCAAAACTATAAAACAGCAAACATTTTATAGCAGAAGTTAAACATCAATTAGTGGCTTGTGACTATGTTTATGTTGCTTGTCACATAGTTAAAACATTGTACTCAGCCTTAACTGACCACATCAGCTGCAACTTAGAGACAGTCCAACCTGACTCAGTCTGACCACATCCATCTGGACTGCCTGTACTGTCTGACATATATACATATTCTATTTTCAAGAACTGTCCAAGCAAGATAAACTAGTCAAGGACATGGTTAGTTTCAACCATTCCCTCAGCCTCCCTAATTTCTCCTGTCTTGTGATAGACAATTCCTTTTAAGTAAATCTACTTAGTGCAAGCTTTCTTGACAACACATGACTTAATTCATATAACCAATCATGTGATAATACATCACAGCCTTGTCATCAGCTTTGTATTTCCTTCTTGCAAAATGTATTTAAACTGAACTCTAAGCTGACTGGCAACTGGCTACTGATCTGAACTCTGATTCACTCCCCTAGTCCACCAGAGTTAAAAATAAAGTTGCCTTCCTGACTCCTCAGTGCAAAGAGTCTTCCATTCAGTTTAATATTGGCTTTTATGCAATAGCTATTTCCAAAAGATCCTTGAGTTTGTTCCCCCAGGCACACCTTTTACCAACAATGCTCAATCCTAGGCCTTTTCCTGGTTTCTTCTGCAGCTCAACAGTGAGGGCATCACACATGTCCTCCTCTTTGTATGGAGCCTCATCTCTGTAGAGTGTCAGGCGCACTCTCTGGGGTGTCTGTCTCAGGACATTGATTGCTTCATCATGGGTGGCCTTTCTCAAGTCAATTCCATTTACCTATTCAGAAATGGGATATGCATGGTGAGGAAACAGATGAGTTCAGTCAAAACAGGAAAAGAGGGAGAGGAGAGAAGAAAGGAAAAAAGTAAAGAAAGAAATGCACACCCTCCCATGGCCTTTCTCTATTATTTTTCAAGTTGAAGCAAGCATCTTGTACCTCTAAAATCTGATCTCCAGCCCAGAGTCTTCCGTCTTTACATGCTGCTCCTTCTTCATAAACTTCATGGATAATAATGGCACCCTAGAGACCCAAAAACAATATACCCAGGCTTTATCCCATTCTCACCTAGGAGCAGCAAGAAAATATTGAGCTCAAATGCACCCCACTTTCACTGACAACCATAAGAACGTCAAATATCATAATTCAAAGATATACATACAATACTATTTTTGGTAAAAGGCAATAAAAACTTATACTTTCCTAGATAAATTCAAAGAAAAAATATGACACATATAAATCATACACATATAGTATCATAATATGTATCACCATTCCTAGCTACAAATGAAATAATTTTATAGTATTTTTAACATTTAGAAAATGTTCTCTACAAATAATTCAGTTTTTCAGATGCCTCTCAATTTAGGTCTAACCTACAGTGGATATTAGTAAAACAGGAAATTAAAATATTTCAAGGACTGATAAACTGATAGAAACACTTTATAAACTAAAGATCACAATCATAAGATTAACAGAAGTTAGTGAGTCAGTACTGGTTTACTGAAAGTAATAATCCTAGTATCCTATTGAATATGTGCTGTATAGATTAAAATGATAATGAACTATATATTTCCTCAGACTTTATGTTTTATTTAATAAAACTGATAGAAATCTTCCTGGCCATGGTACTTAGGACTGTCTGATGACTGCCCACATGCCTGAGGCACCCGTACACAGTCACACTCACCAGTAGTGTGTCAGACCCTCCAACAATGCTCAGGCCCAGCCCTGTTCGCCCTTTGGAAATCTCAATTGTTGTTTCACAACCAGGGATAATGGGGCAGGTTGCAGGATCAGAAGCAAAGATTGCTGGTGTTGAAGACCTGCTTGTACCTGAAATAAATTAAAGAAGAACTAAAATGTAAATACGAATTGATTACAAATTTATACACCACACAGGTTGTATGTAAGCAATATAGTAGGAAAACAGGTCCCAAACTGGGAAACCAAGTGACTTCATATGTGTGCTGTCTTTTAGTTATCAATTTTTAATACCAACACTAAATCGTCATTGTTAATTTAAGCAGTGGATATAAAATTACCTCTTTCACTTTTTTTTTTTTTAACATTTTTCTGTATGTTAGAGACATGAAGGATTGGGTGTAAAGTGAAAACAAAGCGTTGAATGTTAAATTTCACTTTGATACTCTACATTTCACTAGAGACAAACACTATGAAATAAACATACGTAAAACTCGCAACTGAGATATGTGACAGGAACTTAGAAGCATGTTAGAAGACCACAAAACACATCATTTATTTAATTTGGTTACAGTACCTGCTCTTTCAAGCTTTCTATATGTTTGTTTTGCTTTTATCTTATCCGGAAGCATTTTTCTTTTCTTATGTAATCAATTCCAAATATATATATATAGGCTTTTTTCATCTTCACTTAATGTTTTTTTATTCACCTAATGTTTTATAAATTCTTACATGAAACCCTGGAGCATACAGCTCAAACTTGAATATATTATGAAAAAATAAAGAGAATATTATTCTACATTTTATTTTATGAAAGTTTGTTTATCATATCTTTCATTATATAACAAAGAATACAAGGCAAATCACATGTTCTGGGAAAGCACTTGGTAAAGCAGCATATGCTTTAGACAAGATGTTCTCTTATTAGGAAATCAGAAACAGACTACTTTCTTTCCCTGAAAAGGCAGGAACAGGTGTAAGATATTTTCTTTTATGTTTTAAGTTTTAATTTAGAATTTAATATTTTTATAGACAATGTTATTTAGGGACAAACATAAAATTGAAAAATGAGAACATTTCCATAGAATGTTTTAACACCTCAGTAAATTATCTATTCTTTCTAAAGATAGAACTACTTTTATCAGAGATCCTCATCCACTGCAGAAAAAGTGAATTTTGTTTAGATCACTTTTCAAAAATATCTATGCTGCAGAGCTTGAAATTAGTTTGTTGCACATCAGTGTTTCTTTGTACAATGTAACTAGAGGAATAATTTGCTTTCATATACTAGACTGGCAGTTTAATGCTACACTGAAGTTTCTTTCCATGATTCACATATTTCCAAGTGCACCAATGTGGTCGGTCTTTCAGTGTAGCCTAGTCACAGAACTCAGGTCTACAGTGCATGTAGTATGAGAGTTTGTTTAGTGGCAATCAGTCCCGATATCCTATCTGTTAGGGTCACTGTATATCCATTCTACAGATAAGAAAACCAGGTTTTAGAAAAGTTTAGTTTGTCAGTATTAAAAAAGAATCCACAAAATAATATGTCTAAGTCCTTTGTTATCTGGGATCACAGGTGGCTGAGGCTCATGGAAAGCAAAGACTCACTGGTTTTAGTGAGAAGTTTAGGCCAAAATGAGAGGGTGGGTTTCCTAGGACACTATGAGTAGTTAATGCATAGCACACAGATCTCCTGCCTAACAGTCCAGGATTCCTCCTTCAGGAGCCCTTTTCTTTCAACTATCTATTGTCCAAAGCACAACCTGACTAACTCCTTTTAGACAATGAACTACAGGCAGGCAGCCAGGGATCTTTTGCTGAGTCTGCCATATGTAGAGGACTCTCAGGAGCACGGCCCTTACTTCTGATAGACTCTGGTTCCACTTCTGGGGAGCCAGACTGTGAGATCACTGGAGACTGCGAGCTGTTCATTTTTTCTCCACTGGCTGCATCAGCTGCTGAAGGAAAAGTCTGGGAATCTGGAGTCTCAGCATGAATGGTCAGCTTTACTGTTGTCTTTGCTGTCTTCAGCAGGCTAATAAACTGCCAAGGTGTTGGTATAGAAGGGAAACAAAATTCAAAGACAAATTAGTAGACTTACATAGATGTAAGTCACCAATTTTACTTGTATCTAATTTTATCTATTGCTGAATAAAAAGAAACAGAAGGAAGTGATTTCCTTGTCATGATCTGAATATCAAGTACAAAATGGTTTTAGTTTTTCTGTAGTTACTCTAAATGCCTAAAGTAGATGAAGGCCACAGCTAATTTCTACCCTAAGTCCTGCTTTGACCAGATTCTTTCTTGTGTAAGTTGATGGTTTTCAACATTTTACATTTCTAATTACTGTCATGTATTTTTCTGGATGATTACAACCTTAGGAAATATAGAAGTATTTCACCTACTTCTTGATTCTAGAGAGAACTGGAAGCAGCTTACACAAACACTGAATACAATAGACATAGAAACACTTGTGTTAAAAGCAAGATAGGAAAATTAGAGTAACAAAAAAATCTAGGCAACTGGAAAGAAAAACATAGATTTACAGATTAAAGGGTACAACCTATAAAATTATTAAAACTGAATTAAAAATGGCTTTCAGTTTCCTGCTAGCCAATATGGAAATATAAATGTCAGTGGCATGTTTTTTCCCTCATTATATTGGAGAAAAAAGAAAAGTATATCTCTGGAAAAAACAAAGTTTTTTTCTAACACATATGACTCCCAGTATGATTAGTTTTGAGGCAAAAACTCGGATACAAAGAACTGCTCAAAATTAAAATCCATGTAATAGCTCAGTCTTAAAGTCTTTTCTAAGGCAAAGTATAACATAGATATGTATGAGAATAAATATTCATAAGAAAAATATCCCTCTCGGTCATAACATGAAGCGAGCCACTGTTAAATGAGTTTCAAGCTTTTTGTGAAATAAAAAGAAGCCACATTTATCAAAAAGTCCAGTGAACACCAAAAAAATCTATCCAAACAATAGTGAATATCTTAACTTCACTTTTATTGGAAAATTAAAGATAAGAATTGATGATATTCCCAGTAATTTCTTCTTTTCCCTAAGAATACTTCTAGTATAGGCACCCCAGCCCTAATTCCCAATGATTTCCTCCCCATATGCATACACTTCAGCCACATCCAAGGACGAGGTGACAGTGTCATTCACTTCACTGTGGAAAAGTACCTTTTCAGTGGGATAGCCAACAACAACTTCATCATCTACAGCTAAGATTTGATCTCCAACTCTGAGGCGTCCATCCTAAAAGGAAATGTAGCTGATTCTGAGTGATTTTCAGAAGCAATTCCCTTTTCCATCACTTCATGACAGTGAGAATGATAAAGCCTCACCTTGGCTGCTACCCCATGCTCTGTTAAACTCTTTATGATGACTCCATTGAGTGTGTCTTCTTCACTGATAGCAATACCCAACCCTCCTTGATCCTACAGAATGAAAAACAAGAACACAGTACTCAGAAAACTTGGAACAGATTAACTATATCTAAATGGAGAAGCATGTACCTATAACTTCTAAATATACTCTTCTACCAAAGGGCCACAAAGGCAACTAAAACACAAAGTTCACTATTAGGATGTCTTCTTAAGCAAACTTTTGGATCTTTCCAAAGAAAAAAAAATTTCAGATAGTAAAAATGTATTCAATAATTCATTTAAAACATTTAACACTTGCAAATTTAGTCCTGTGTAACTGGCTGTCTGAATTAGCCACTCAAAAACAACCAAAGTATCCTGCTTCCTCTCTTTCTGGAGCTTAAAAATAACAACCAAGTCTGACTCTTTCATTCTTTTCTGCCACACTTCCTCTTCCACAAGAAAGATGCAATTAGTGGTGCATACTCTGTCCTTTCTAGGATGGAACGCCAAGAACTTGTTCTCTATAGAAGAGCATTTTGATTTGCTGCAGAGTGAAAATGTCTCTGAGCCCAGAAACATGCCCTGGAAATCTGCCAAGACCAGAGAGCTACACCTACTTGGTTTATTTTTTTCCCATACTTTCTTTTATCAAAACCATATGTTCAGTAATAGTTATTCTTACCTTTCTTCAATGTTTGTTTTAATAAAATTAAAATAGAGTTTTGAATTTTCATTTTGGCTACAGCTTGTAACATTTTAGTTTTTATCCAGGAAAGATATGCAAAGGGAAAATAAAGAAAAGGGAATCTTGTCATGATTTCTCTGAAACATACACAAGAGCAGAGATTACCCTCCGATAGTCATGGTCATGGACTATGACATCAAGGTAAATTTTCATCATTATTTTAAAGATGACCAACACTGTTTTTTTCTCAGCAAGGCTATTAATACCTGCTATGTTTCAGATGGTTACTGGGCATCTCCCTCTACTACCTTCTTTAGCCAATCAGTAATCAGTGTAAGACAGAGAAGACTCAATGAGTTTCTTTTTTACTTTCTACCTGGATGAAAAAAATTTTAAATATGCCACTTTACATCTCTAAACCTTAATTTTCTTACGTACACAAAGCAAAATTTTATTATCTAAAAAAAATAAGTAATAATAATAATACCTGACACTCATAAAAGTTGCTTTTTGGTACAGTAGGCAACCATTTGCTGATTTCTTCCCTAATACACATTATCATCTTACCACTCTGGAAAAACAGCAGATTTTCATTGGAATATCAATCCCTAACCCCTGGCACCCTTCCCCTTCTGTCTCTCACCTTCATCCTTTCTCAGCTCACCCCCACTCTTTCGTCCATAGACTAGTAAGAGAGTAGCAGCAAGGGCAGAAAAGCACTCATTTGCTATTCCCTTCAAGACACCGCGTGCAGTAGCATGGGCTGGGCTTACAGGATAAAGCAGAAGTGATGGTATGTAATTTCAGAGGTAGCAGAGCTTGCTTCTTGCTCTTTCTCTGGGATCACTTACTGTGTGAGGGGTCAGCTGTTGTGTCATGAAGACACTCAAGCAGACCTGTGAAAAGAAAATACGGCCTCTTGCTAACAGTAAATTCAAGAAAATCACATTGGAAGTGATGTCCAGCCCCAGGCAAACCTTTAGGTAACTGCCCTATATGACAGTTTGTCAGCAATTGTATAAAAGATTCTGAGCCAGACCACCGAGCTGACCTGGTCCTACATTCAAGACTCACAGAAACTGTGAGACACTAAGTGTCTGTTGTTTTAAATTTGTTAAGTTTTATTGTAATTTGTTATATAATACTGCATAAGTAGCTCCAAGTGATGTAAATCCACCCTGCAATTCTATTCCCATGGCTGTAATCCCTAGATGAAGAATAAGTGATCTAGACTCATTTTAACTAGGAAGAGTTTGGGACTTTTGTTCAGAAGGCTGGAGCTGTGTCCCCCCAACAATATTAAAAAGAGGCAGCACATAGACTCAACTGTGCTTGCCAGCCATTCTAGAAGCAGAGGAAGAACAGCCTTAGGATCATGCTGACACTGTGCACAGCCGTACAGAGAGGGCAAGAACTGGTTCTTTACAATGTCACTGATCCCAGAATCAACTACTCCTGAAGACTGCAGGCTAGTTACTTGAGAACACAGATTCTCTTCTTTGATTAAGCCTGATGGATTTAGTATTTGGTAATCATTGTTTGTAATTTGCAACAGCAGGAGTCCTAATAGGCACAATAAGCTATGAAGCTGCATGCCCTAAATCCATGTAGTGTATTACAAAGGTAAGTATGTGCATACATATCTACAGTTTATTGGTATCAGAAAAATACCAATATAAGAATGGACATAAGAGCATTAAAAGTATGATTTCTTATCTAGTTCTTCAACTATTCACATTACTTCAGAGTATATACAGTTGTTAGCAAGAAAAGATCTGAAAAACACTGTTCTTCAGCACTAATTAAAATACTACCATATGCAGGATGCTTACAGAAGGAGGAAGAATTGTATAATTAAACAGAAAGAGTAAACGAGAATTAAACTGGGATTAAGCTAACCAAACTGTTATTTTCCAGAGGACCTTTTGAAGGCTGAAGATTTTCTAAAATTCAGAAGCTGTTTACTGTATTTAGAGGTTTTCACCATATAAAACTGCATGAATATTAAACAAATGTCTAAAAGGTATAGAAGGTTGTATCTGCTTTGCGGCACTCTTCTAGAGTAAACTGTGTTCTTTAAAAATGTTATCAACAAGTTAAGGTAACATTTCAGTCAGCCACTGAAGTTTTAGATTATATGCATAAAAACATTTTCTTTATACTTCTATTTTCCCATTTTCAAAGAAGTACAAGATCAGAAAGACAAAGGATATTGGGCTTGTCAAGAGCATTTCTAAAATGAGAAATGGCATTTTTGTACAATTTCCATTTTGAGGCAGTGTAAAAATCATTCCCTCTTCTTAACTCCTGATCTCAACATCTTTTCTTCTCTCAGTGTCCCTTCATCCTTCCTTCCATGTTTCCTCAGGGTCAGGTATGTGCACAACACCATGCAGTACAGGTGAGGAATTAAGTTTCTTCTCTCAGTATGTGTGCATGTGAGATGCAAAGAAAACATATCCACAGGGAAGCCACCATAAAGAGATCTGCCCTAGGTCACACATGGTTAAGCAACATGCCCATAAAGATATTAACAGTATTACATAAGCCAGAAGATCAAAGAAATATTAAAAAATAAACAGCAGTGATATTTAAGTTGGGTCTTGATTGTATGTGGGCTTTAGATAAGCTGAGAGAAAGGACAATTTAAATTGGGTCTGAGAGGGGACAGGGTATATGCTGTTTTAAAAAGATTTCAGTGAGGCTAATGCTGCTGGTTTGCAGAGCACGTGTCTAAGAATCAGGGAGCTGGAACAAGAGTGTGTGAGGATGTGTCCATTTCACTCCCACTCAAAGTACACATACCTTGGGAAGCTCCAGATAACGCACACTATTAAATGAACTGAGGTCCACAACTGCATCAGCAGCAGTAACACTTGGTTCTACCTGACAGAAGAAAAGAAATGGCAAGGAAGGCAATTTAGTATATTTTTAGGTCCACTTAATCAAAATTATTTCATATAGCACAATTCAGTATTCACTGCTTTAATATCTTATAGAATTTATGAGAACTATATTCTTTTAAAGCACTTAGGAGGAGTGATTGGACAGCAATTGTTTTGGAGCAAAAACAACCAAGCAGTTTGGAAGTCAGCCAGGATTTACCCCATAATGAAATCTAACAGCAGCCAGTTACCTAATGGAAATGCAGTGAGACACAGAACTCCAGCTTAAGTGCCATTATTAATCTTTCTGTGTCATCTATCAAGTGAATTCAGAAACTATTAAATGCTGTACCTGAAAAACTGTTAAAATACTCCATTTTCTTAAGGGTCACATTTAGAAAAATTAATAGGAAAATAAAAGCCTCCTTTATAAATCACCCGTATTACATAACAATGTTCCTCAGTTCAAACCAGAAGCAACTACAGTCAGAGAATGATTTGTATGTTTACCTTATATACCAATGTTCATGCATCCATTCAGGAAAGGGTGTTTTTGTTCTGTACCTTCCCCTACTGACAGTAAGCATGGCTCCTCTAATTTTAAGTTCTCTCTCCATTATTTTCACTCATTCATTTTTGCATGGTACCTAGGACACTGCCCTGAGCTACATCCCCAGCCCTTTTAATTTATATAACCATTAAGGTGTACTATCAATTTTATTGGCTCTGAGCTCCACCTATGGGGTTAGAAAAGTACATATCTAGTGTGCTGGGGGTGGTTCATAAAGATTCAACCTTAAGGTCTATGTCTGGCCCCTTTTTATTTGCGTTCTGGTTCTGCTTTCCTGTGTTCTCTCCACTTCCTGGCCACAATGAACTAAGCAACTTCATTACACCGTGTCCTTCCCCAGTGATGTCCCTCACTTGGCATCTTTTTCTTTCCTCTGTGGGTCTGTGCTCTATTCCTTGGTGACAATGAACGGAGCACTTTGCTCTGCCATGCCTGGATATGTTCTTGCCTTGGAGCCAGCCAAATCCATAACTCTGCGAGCCAAATTAAATCTCTTCTTTAAAATGTGGCTGTGGGCTATTGTGTCTCAGGTATGGGAAAGGTAACTAACACAAATTTCCTGATTTTCCAGCCTTAGCCTCCCAGAGTGTTTGGATTGTAAACATGTTCTTTTATCCCTCTTATACATGGATCTGAAGCTTATCAAAATCAAACCTATCATCAATAATCTCTTTCTTTGTTTCCTTGTAACCACTACTCTCTTTCTTTAATTTCATATATGCCATTTGCTTTCCCATAAATCTCTTTATTGCTTTCCCAATACTCTGCTAGTTACCCAATCCAGAGAATCTCCTTCATCATCCTCTTACTGGGCCTCTCTGTAGCTTGCAAGGCTATGGAACACATGCTTCCTGAAATATGCTCTCCTCTATTGCTGTATTACCTCCTAGTTCTTCGCTGAATTCTTCTATCCTTTCTGCTGACTGTCCATATTACATGAGAACATGGAAGCCCTCTTGTTTTTCCTAAATGATCTCTGTAGGCAACTGCTTCATCCCTCATGACCAATAAATGAGAAACCTCTACCTACTGGAATTGATCTTTACACTCTAGACCAAATGTCCCAATGTATACATCTGCCAGATGTCCCAACAGGCATTTCCTTCTTAAGCTGCCTCCATAAGAATGCATATGGTTTTGTACCATATGCATTTGCTGCTCTTTCTTGGTATTTTCTATTCTGGTAAGCACATCAGACACCTGCATAACCTGCTTTATTTATTTATTTTAGTCTTATTCTCATTCCTTCCCCACAGGCAGAACTGACAGGAATTCCACAAGCAGGAACTCCTTTCCTAATCATGCTATCGCCTATACTAACTCTAACAGCAGCCTTCACACAAGTGGTTTGCTTATTTACATAAGCATCACGTTTACTATGCTATAAATTCTTTTAGCAATAAATCATTTATCATTTATCTTTTCTAAGTCATTTATCTTTTCTATCCCTATAAATGGTATATAATGGTATATAATGGTTAATTGAATTTATAAGGGATATCATCAATCAAATCTTCTCAGTGAAGTAAACATTAGTACTAATACCTCCTTATTTTGAAGATTGTCTGAAGTATAAGGCAAAGGTTCTACTGTGTTTCCAGGACACACAGCCATCTGACTCAATGCATCTTTATTTCTAAAAGCAAAAAAGAGCATCAATCCAAAATGTCATAATATTATTTCCATACTCTTAGTACAAGAGTCAAATATTGGAAAAATCCGCTAACTCTAAAGACTACAACACTTACATATATACAACACAAATGTTTTCATTTTGTTTAAAAGAACTTGAGCCTAAATGTTAACAAAAATATCTGGTAAACCAGTAAAACAAAATTCTCACCTGATGAAAATTATTTTTACTTTAGAAGGGGCACATTTGATAATTGATGAGGCATTTTGATGACTTCTTCCATATAAAATTTGACCATTGATCTGTGAAAATTAAATATCATTGGTGAAGCCACAAATTTTAACTCTAAGTTTTTACCATTTTATCTAGCTAGTTTTTTCTTTAAAATATTTTATGTATTTTCCTCACTATAACATGAGTCTGACTTTTGATGTGAAAAAACAAAAGCTGATGTGTAAAGTCAACACTGAAATGTTGTGTGCAATGTCAGACATCCAGGAAGTATTGGCAGAAGCACCATTTGGATCAACAACAGGAGAGTAGATAGCAAACCTGCTCACAGAAACTGAACTCCAACTTGCTTTACAGAGCAAGGCCTATGTTATCCACAAAGACCATCCTGGGAAATCTGCTACTCTCCCTTTTCCAGTTGCTCTCAAGACTCAAGCTCCCAAAACAGGCCAATAGCAGAAGCAATGCTAGGGAGACTTGAAATGCAGGCAGCAGACTGTGCCTAAGCAGCACAGCACCTAACAAAAACTGACAGCTCAGTCATCTGGTTATTTAGCTGTCTGAGTCTACTAGCCCACAGGGAAAAATCAGGCACAGGGAAGAGTATAAATGTAATCTGAAGATACGTGGATGCTGTCAACAGGACAAACAGCATAAACAAATAAAATTCTAAATGATGTTAAGTTTGGTTAACAAGTTTATTTTGTTTGCTAGGCTGAGTTACTTCATGGGTTATTTTAGCCTTAACCTTGGAATCCACTTTACCTCACCTGCAGCACTTATCCTATCGGGATTCAACATCTAGAATGTCCAGTGGATTAACATCATGACTGGGGAATGGCTAGTCATTTTACTTTCCAAAAACTCCTAATGAAAATGCAGCACAAAAATGTTTCTGAAGTATGATTTTTATTATTGTCTTGAAGCAAAAACTGTTTCTGGTGCTACCAAGTCATGGCATTTTAGTGGAAATTAGTGGTAACTCACAGAGTAGAGATTTGGGTTAGCGCCAAATTGACTGCAATGCACCTATTTTATTAGGCCAATGACAGTTTTCTCAGTCAACACATGAGATCTGGGTATTTTCTAGAGTTTGGAAATTCCATTGTTCTGATATAGCAAGAAAAAATTCAAAGCTGTCCATTAGAATTTACCTCTAGAAGCTCATCTGCAATCTGCAATCGACCATCTTTTCCTGCTGCTCCATTTGGGTCAATTCCCACTATAAAGACACTCATTCGGGTTCGGTCTTTGTTCCCAGCAAGACTTAGGCCCAAACCACTAAGACCTTTCTCCAGCTCAATCATATGGAGTTTGCCTGTTAGGGTTCCATAGCGCTCGCTGATATTTTCTACACAGAAAGACAACAACAATACTATATGCATTGAAAGCTAGTTCATAGCGAAACATACTTTACCATGGTACACTGCTTGGTTTTATCTCAAAAACGTATTATTTGTATGAAAATGTCATCTTTAGGAGCTACAAGAAAGACTAGCTGCCTGGTCATGAGAACTAGTTTCCCAGAATACCCAAACTTTGAGGAATTTCTTTATATCAAGGGTGTGAGAGCACAATTTTTGGTTAATATACTCACTTTAATATAATTAGGCCCAAGAGAACTGATTATTCACAGTTATAAACCCTCAAAAGACTACAGTTGAAAGAGAAATGTATTTTATCACTTGTAGGGCAAAACAAATAAGCACGTAGGCCATCTGTATTGACTGATTAGTGGGAAATGTAAAATCTACATTATATATTATCTCACGGTGGGGAGTTACCTGGTTCATACATATCTGCAATGAAGGGAGTCAGTTTTCTTATTGAAGAGAACCAATGGGCCAGAGCACACTTATGTTACTGCTCCAGCTTTGAGATGTATCTGAACTAGATGAAAACATATGCATCTCCCACTCCACATCTTCAAGAGGCAGAGTTTATGACCTGCTTCTTTTCATCTAAGAGATCACAGATAGGTTCTCTGCTCCAATGCCCCAGATGAGTGAGCATTTAGTAACCACACTTAATTCTAGCTGTGTGAATGAGGCATCTCAGAGTCCAGGCCAGCTGACCAGGTCAACCAGAGCACATTAAAGTTTTGATTTCAAACATTACACTGTTACCATACTAGTACAGAAAATATCACAAGTTTCAGGTATAAGACCAACAACCAGTAGGTTTTATAAGGAGAAATCCAAAGCCTAGATATCCAAACCACGAGACAGCTGAGTCTGTTCACTGTTCTGAGAAAATGCCTTGTCCTTGTCAATTCTCCTATGAAGAGCAAAGGGGTTTTAATAAGCAATGCAGTTTTAAAGGAAAGGAAAAATATGACTTTATGGTTAAGGGATGTATGTTGTATTCAACTAAAACAAACAATATTTTTCCCCACACAAAATAGCAGTATGTGTCACTGATGCTGAAATGTACTATTCATACAAAAAAAAAAGTTTTTGAGAATCTTGGAGCTATTTTCAAACTACTAATAATTAAATGCATCACAAAAAGACAACTTACTCCAGCTGTAACCAAACTCATCCTCTTTGTCCATATCCTCTGAGGTTTCGCTTGCAGGTGATTGTGCATGATCACTGTTCATTTCTGTAAATGCTGAAGAAGAAGGTTGAAGAACATCACATAATAGAGCCTTCTCTGGCTCTGGGTCTGAGTGACTGGATGCCTGTGGGGACAAAAAGAATGCCATGAGTATGTGCAATCCAAGGAACATAACTTTAAGGAAAAGGAATAAACAGTACAATGTCAAATTTTTTTTAAAAAAATGGCTTAAAATATCTACCAAACCATGGAAAGCTCATGTAGGCATATGAAATGTTAAGACAGGATTCAGGTAAAGTTTAAATATACAAATAGTATTGAAACACAATTTATTATGTGCTATTATGCCAATGAACAATTCAATTTGAAAGTTTAAAGGACTTAAGATAGAAAATTGTTAAAACTTTCCCTGTCAAAGAAGATTCTCACTCAAAATTTATAAATACAAAGGGGTCTGCGCAAGATTTTGGTGTCTAGAAAAGTCTATCAAGAAACAAAATAGAGGAGCAACAGATTGAGGAAAAGGAGAAGGGGAAAAGCAGGAAGAAGACACCAAAGAAGAGGATGCAAAGATATTAACAAGGAAATTGTCCTTCAAAACTTGTTAGTGAGTCTGCATGTAAAGAAATCTTTATTGTTACCTGAATCCTCTCTCCAAATATCTCAACAAACCCGTGAAAAAGAGCACCCCACATGCAGAATCATCTACCAGGGAAGTTAGTTTGTCAGCAAAGAGCACATAGATTCAAGTCTAAAGAGGTGGGGTTCTAAGGGACAACACTATCTTTCTGTCAAAGTAGTTCACAAGGTAAATCAGAAAACACAAGAGAATACTTCACACAAAATCAAAATGTGGCATACTTATTGTCACTTAGGACCACAGGTCCTATTTTAAAAAAATGAATTTGGCATTATCAAGGTCATATATTAGATATTATCAAACAGAATGTGTCTGAAGTTCTTTCAGTCACTGAGTCCATGCATTTTGCACATGAACAATGTTTTTGAATCTGAGGTCATGAGAAGTGATATGTTTCATTCAAAAATCACCCAGTGGTACTTGGATTCTTTTTCCTTTTAATTCTTAATACAATGGGTGTACTTTGCATTATACCATACTATCTCCTCTAATTTCTATAGTAAGATAGCACAGGACAAGGGTCAGAGACACCCACTGATACATAAGCCCTTTCATTAATTTTAACAGATCTGTGGATACACACCTTTAAAAATCTGGCTGCACTATTTTTGGACTGCTATTTTCCTCAGGGACAAAAAAAACAAAACCTGATCATTTTACAAGTTGTTCAAGACCTTAGTCACACTACTTTCATACTGGTGACAAACTGAAATTGTGTACTAACCTAGATGATTCGCCACAAAACTATTAGCCTGTATTTATTTGAGGTACAATTAGGACTTCTATTTTACTACTACTGGAACCATCATTTTATCAAGATTATCTAACTTGGATGCTATTAACACTCCCTAAAATTTATTAAGGAAAATTTAAATCTTTAGCAAAGATCATTTAGCCTTTTTTTGGGCAAAAATGCAAAGTACATTTGAAATCACTCAATGACAGGTATGTACATAACATACACAAACTGCACACTTTAACACACCTATTTACAAAAATTTCACACTGAAGACAAACCTTAAATGGTGTGGGAGCAAAAGGGTTAGTTGGGGAACAGTAGAAGATATTTTTACTTGAATTCTGTAATTCCTACAGTAACAAAAAACATAGTCCTTCAGAAATGGCATCTTTGCTTATCCGTATTACAATAACAAGAAAACCTGACGATTATTCATATAATATTTCCTAAAAGAAATTATTGACAACTTTCCTCCTTTCCATGATCAAATTATGGTATATAAGTTCCTGTAAATTTTTGTATCAAGTTTGGTTTTTATAATTTTATCAGAATATAAGAATATATAAATATAGATTTAGGAGCCTTGAAGCAGTTAGGCTTCCTGATTTACTTACACAGACAGACACACTTAATGACTACCCAACAGACTCCTGCAAGTAGACATATACAACTATTTATGGAATGATTAACTCATATAAGAGCTTTTATGACCATCCTGTGGAACTCTGAAAGGTTTTAAGTCAATATAAGGTTTTAAATAAACTGTATATCAAAGTAGTTCAAGTATTTTCCAATTAGCAAAAATCTGAGTATCTGAAAATTTAAATCACAGCAAAATTCAAGAAAAGCACTGGATTCAGGTTACTCCTTTCCTCTTCAGAAAGGAGTATTTAGTTTCTGCTCTAAAAGTAATCTCTCACAGAAAATTTGCATGCCCACTCCAAACACACTGTTGTCCTTTTGTTTTGAATTTTTTCCTCCCCAAATGCAGTAAACAATGAACTGGGACAAAGCACAGCAGTAACAAAGATCAAAACATTTGCAAAAGGCAATGGCAAGACAACGGGCATTACCCAACCTTGTCAGCGTTGAACTGGAGAGAGTCAGCAAATGGGTTAGTGCTGCTGAAGCTGTACTTAGGGTAAAGGTTGTGCAGCAAGGAAGGCAAGGGGCATTTCTAAAAGGAAACATAAGAGGCGCTGAGGGCAAAGGAATGTACTCAGAACAACTCAATTTTTATAGCAAATACTTACTGATTTAAAGAACTGTCTGTGTGAAACTAGATTCTATGTATCTAGTACTTAATGGCATCATCTTCTTAAGTTTGTAGCTGAAGGTTTACCTGGAATGCCCTAAACCTAAACCTGAGTATAAATTAATCCACAAACTACACAAGAACTAGAATGCCAAACTGACTCCAAAGTTATTTTCACTGAATGGTTTTTCTATCATGGATATATATATATATATACACACACACACACGTACATATTTATATATGTGTGTATATATGTACATATATATATTACTACTATATATAACTACTTTATATATTAACTTATATTTCATGAATTTCAACAAACGTTTCAAAATTAAAGTCTTCAAGTTTCTTTTATATTTAAAAGCTAATTATGGGGCTAGGGGTTTAGCTCAGCAGCACAAGTGTTTGCTTGGCAAGTGAGTTCAATGCCCAGTACCAAAAAAGAAAAAAAACAAAAGCTAATTATGCCATTTTAAAACAGGTTTTGTATCCCAGTAATGCATACTGCATGGTGGTCTGCTAGTTCATTAGTAAACTTCATTATTCCTTTATTTTGTTTCCCTGTAAAGAAACTTCAAATTTCAACTAGATATTAAGAACAATAAATTTAAGAAGATATAAACCAATCTAGTGGTATTCTCATTTTTTAAAGGTAGGAACAGGGAGATTCATATTCTAAAACAAAATTTCTATGAAATTTCCTGTAACACTGGGGAATTTATGGGCTTTGAACACTACTTGCGGCCCTGATTTAGAGTGTTTCACATAGATTGTGTAGTTCCCTGAGCCAGGACTGTTAAAGAGTTGAATATACATATTAAAGGCAGGATGCTTGCCAGATAGAATTTAGCATTCTCATAGCTTAAAAAAAAAGTAATTTCCTTAGCACAATAAATTCTTCTCCTTTTCACACCCACTATCTTTTTCTTTTATTGACTATATCTTTCAGGGGAAACTGTAGACATTTAAAATTCATTTTGGCTCCAATTAAATGTTTGTGTTACTTTTCTCTATAAAAAAATCCCCACTGGCAGGCGCGGAGTACAGAGAGTTGTCACATGACACCATTCTGTGTGGAAGAACATTCTGGAAAGACTGTATCCTCTGCACGTCTATACTAAAGCTTATGCTACATTACCCTTTCAATCTGCTCTTCTTGCAACGCTTTTCCTATGGAGGGAAGACAGAGAGAAAGATATGGGCACAATGACATTTCTGCCCATCTTGACTTTCTCCCTCCAATTCAGTTTAAAATGTCAACTCCTGCTTTACACAAGAGAGTATCACAAATGCCAGAGAACATGACCATTTATTAAAGTGGAAAAAAATGACAGGGCAGAGAAGAAAAACATATCCTAGGGGAAAACAGTTCCATGTATTGAGGGTAGAGAGTATTTCCAATCTTCATACATGATATTTTTCAGCTTCAAGTGTCCTTTATAATTATGCAGAACAACAGAAACAAAATCATGAGGGCAAGAAACAGAATACTTAAAGAGATCTGTAATTTTTGGTTGCTTTGTTATGTTAAAATTTGAAGATCTTATAGGATTAGAATTTGGCCCCGATGGCAGAATATAAAGCAGATGAAACAGTAGGTCATTCTATTATTAGAGAAAGATAGAATCACATATTTTGCTAGAAAAAAAGTCAATGACAACGCTGTCTATATTCTTAAGAGCTGATAAGAAGAGAGACACTATTAATGAAGAAGTTTGAGGAAATCAAAAACTTTCTCTTGTCCATGTTAATCATATTCATGGAGACCACCTTAAAGTCAACAAGGCCAGACCAAAACCTGGGAAGCCTCATTCTGGTAGAATAATCAGGATTAGGCTGGAAAGGTCTGATTAATGAATAGTCCAAAGGTCAACAAGAGTAATTAGTTCATCAGCCTGTGTATAAGAATTCCTACAAGCTTTTTCCTCCATTCACAAATAACACATTTACCACTAAGAGATTTTTAAGAATGTACATTGTGATTTTTCCTTCCTTGCTTTATATTAATAGAGACATGATGATTTCCATAGGGAAGTAAATCCCTGGGAACAAAGTATATTTCATTTTAAAAGCAAAATTAATTCTAATTTCTCAAACAAAATATCCATAACAGGACTAAACATGTCACTCTAATCAAGATTTATCCTAGAATAATAACTTCAAAAATTAGATGTTATTATGCCTCAGATAATAAAACAGTAACATTTTCCAGGTGTATTAGATAATAGCTTTCTAGGCTCATTAGAAAATATGACTGGCATTGAAAGAAATGTTTCTAGTTTAAGTTTTTAAAGTAATATTAAAACCATTATTCATCAATTATAATATTCTCCCAAATGATGCAAAAGGTGGAAATTAAAAATAAAACAAAAAAAGGAATAAAATGTACCCACCTACACACACACACACACACACACACACACACAAAAGCTTTAACTTAATAAACAATCATTTACCAACATTGCCATGCTGTGTCTGTGTTTAACACAACAAATGGAAACAAATGTAAAGGAATTTGTAGTTCTTTAAACAAACTGAATGGAGTCTGTAAAGAATGCAGCATGATATAGTCCTACTATTTGGCAGATTTTCTATCTGAATGGATAATTATTACCTAACAATAAACAACTGAATGATTAAAAGCTGCAGCTGCTTATTTAAGAACTACTAAATTCACTCCTTAACGGGAACCAAGACCAGAGTTACACCTGCTTGAACAAAAGGAAGGACCAGTGAAATTAATCTGGTCATTTTGCTTTCCATGGCATAGAAAACTGATCTTTCACTTATCTCTTTCATCATTTGAGCATTAATATCTTAAATTCTTAATTTTAGTTAAATTCAAATTATTTTATACATAAAATTTTATTTTTAAACTTTAGACGGTACCTTTAACATCCTTCATAGATGTTGACATTTTTCTTTTAAAGATAACCAACCTTGAAGACAAGCAAAGCAGATAATTCACAGAGAATTAGTAGAACAGAGGTTGTTAAATCCATAAGTGGCAAATTGAGTGATTCAGTAAGCTAAGAAATTCTTGAAATAATATGAAAGCTTTTAAGGGAGCTTTCATACTCAATGAGCTTTTCATATACATGGTCACTCATGATTCTGAAAAATTCTTCCAGGGATATACAACAAAAATATATTTAGTAACTCCTGCATGTGAAATTTTTGTCATAGGCATACAAAATCAATAGAAAAAAAGAGTATTAAACATTGCCATTATTTTCACCTACACCATTATCAGGACATAGTAAATCCACAAAGCCTCATTTGAACTCTTCTTTATCCATGATGTTCACTACATGTGTCTGTATTTTCTAAAATATTTTCAAAGTTATTCTCTCTGTGATGCCTGACAGTAAAACAGATTAGTCGTTTTCTGTCTGTCCACAAGGAGCTATACACTGATGAACTATATAGTGATGATAGCTGGTAACAGCAATTATAAAATCACTTGTAATAAAACTAAATCCACTCTGTGAAAATGTACTGTTTAGTGGGATGCACAAACATCAGAGATCTGACTATGTGTGAACAGCAGGTTTGGTCTAGAGAATAAATTTAAAGGAAATATAGTCCTTCTAGCTTCCAAGCAACTCTTCTAGAGATCAGACTATTTAACCTGGATGATTATGCCACATTCCTTTGAACAATTTGTATAGTTTGTGACTACAATAATTGACCATATAGACACTATGATCACAAATAAATCCTACTTCTGCATGTTTTCAATAGACTTCAAGACTATTAAACATGGTGAAAGGAATTTCCAAGATAACTCAATGTTTAAAAGTGTAAAAAAATCTTAAGTCTTCTGAGACTTCATGAATCCATTATCTGCTCATATAGATAACTTGGCCCTTGCTACAACAGACTCCGCGCTGAGCACTGTTTGGATATGCCTATATTGCCCTTATGTTCGCTTACCCTTGGTCTGTTTACAATGCTCTGTACCATAAAGACTACAGGGTTGCCTGCTTTCCGAATGGCTTCCACAGCTTGTTCATGGCTTGCATCTCTGAGGTCCATTCCATCCACCTGCAATGAATGGAAGGCCTCAGCTTAACATTTGAAGAAGCTATAGAATAAAGAACAATTTGTGGATCTGACGTTTTGAGGACCCTCCATTAGGCTCCTGGAAAATTTGTTTCAGTATCTATATTAATTGAGACTATTTTTAAGGCTGCAAAATTTTTCATCCCACCAGTGGACTTGTGGTCCCTACTTTTAGACACGGGTTTCTGAAACAGTAATCAGTTGGAATGATGGCACTCTGCTCTGCATTCCTTACACTGCTCAGTTGTTGCTTCAAATTAATAAACCAGCATCAATAAAAAAATAAAAAAGGGAGAAAAAATGAAAAGGGACTAGCAGCACTGTCTAGATGAAAGTCACTGTATTCACTTTCTTCTAATTCATTACAGAGTGGTTTGGGAGGAGGCAAGTGATGCTTTGTATATTTCTATCCTGAGAATCTTCAAGTTAAAATCAAATTTCTGGTCTCCAGAAAAATCAGATTATAGTAAGGTTAGTTTTGTAAAAAGAATCTTTGCAATAGACACAACATGAGCTGGAAGCCAAGAAACTGTGCTCATCTGTTAGTAATTCTTACATGGACAGTTTGAGAGTAACAGTTATTTTCTAATTTTTTATAGACCATGGACTGTCTAGATGATGATCAGTTCAGCATATATACTACATGAACAAGGAGGAAAATAGTTTAAAAGGCCAAATGCTAATCCTACCAGAAAATTAGATTGTACTGGCATTTTATCATTCCCAATTATTAAGCCCAGAATACACAAAATTCTGGAAAAGAAAATCACTTATCAGATGTTGGCATATGATATTGTCATTTTTCAAAAATTACAAAGAATTACTAATTCAGTTGAAAATTTCCCTTGGGTTAATACATGGATGACAGAGCAATTTTTTTTTGGTGTACATAAAACAGGCTTTAAAATTTGTGTTTTTGTAAAACAAAAGTCAGTATTCCTGTCTACTATGTTTATCATATATTCCATTAGTGGGGCAATTTAATAGGATGCTATATATCTTTGCTCAAGTTCAAAGAACACTACACTCAGAACAGAATAGTACTTTTCAGATATCTGTTCATCTAATCTACACACATTTCCAGGTACTCTCAGCACAAGCATATTTGAGAATCCCCAGTATTACAGAAGCCTAAAACTTTCTTCTATAATGGAAAAGCTTCTACATATAAGGCACTATCATGCTATATTACAGCTACTTTTCACCACAGCAATATTCTTTCTTTTCTATTGGAAAGGCATATTTTAAGTCAATGCACTCAAATGATATTTTGGGTCAAACTATGATTAACTTTTATAGAAATAATTAACTTTATAGAAATAATTAAAGTTTTTACTTTTCTATTTAAAATAAAGATATCTATAATAAAGAATACACAATATAAACTTCTTAATGATGATCTAAAATTGAAAAATATAGATGGAATGCTCGAAGAATTATTTCAAAGTGGCCAAATGCAAAATCTAAAGAAAGATAAGGATGCAGCAGGGAGAAATAGCTTGTCAGTATTTCCCATGAATGATCGCAGTGGGTAAAAGGGACGAGTCCATGCTTTTCTCTCAAATCTCAATCTATTCTTTCTCTGGCTCTAAGACACAATAAAAAATAAGTAAATAAATTTGCATTTTAAAGTCATGATTGATAAGTGTAATCTAAACAATTACATCACTCTGATACATAAATTATGTAGGTTTAGAAAATGATGCAATCAGCTGAATGTATATGATAGCCATTATAATAATAAAAGTTGCATTTATTTTGAAATTGTCACTCTTAAGTTTACTCAGTAAATCAGAAAATCTGGGTCAGGTACCCACTTCTCTACCATTTTAAACATAACTGTACTGGGCATATTGCCCCAAGGGTCCAATTTGTCAAATCAGCCTCTCTTGCCAGGCAGGCATGATGTTTTATCTACTATGGGACAACCAGTGCCTGACACAGGCTCTGGAATGTGACATTTCCTCCAGGAATATTATTCATAGAGCAAATGAGTACATGATTCATGTGAGAAGAGCTGACTTAAAATATCACACATTTGTTGAATTAGGGATTAACTACAAACTGATTACACATTTCTGTCTCATGTGTAAAAAAATATATGGACAGGTGCACACACATGTGCAAACAGGCAGTGTCTTCAGTGGTCAATGCACATATTACTGAGCAAGAGGTGCACCCT
This sequence comes from Hydrochoerus hydrochaeris, assembly GCA_004027455.1. Lineage (NCBI taxonomy): Eukaryota > Metazoa > Chordata > Mammalia > Rodentia > Hydrochaeridae > Hydrochoerus > Hydrochoerus hydrochaeris. The sequence continues at coordinate 518,492 of PVLA01000194.1, read as the reverse complement.
CTGTACTGGGAGGAAAGTATGGATTCGAACAGTAATCAAGGTCTTAGCATTTGAAGAGTTTATAAAAAATAAAGACTTACTTGGAACAAATTCTCAGTCAACAAAGTTTTTCTACATTAAAATAACAGAAGTATTTCTTAAGATAAATCACGTTAAAAACTTCATTATGATGTGTACACTTAATATGCATATACTTATATATAATTTTAAATAATTCTATTTTCTCTAAGAAATTTGTTTTATTCTTAAACAGATATAATTATTTTATAGTGGGGCCAATGTTTTAAAAACTGACTGCTAATTATTTCTAAGCATCAGTTTCTACATTGATACACGTGTCATCATATATAAAAGAAAACTAAGGATGAAAAGAAACATTTTAACCCCAAACATATTTTTCTCTACCACTGAGTAGAGTAACCAGCACAAAGGTGGCAATTCCTTTAGTAAAGAAGCTGAGACAGGTGAAGAATGCTGACACAGAAAGCTCACTGAAGGGTACCTCTACTATTCTGTCTCCAGGCTTCAAGGTTCCATTTTTCCCAGCTGGACTATCCTCAAGGACATGTTTAATGAAAATGCCCCTCATCACTTCACCATTGCTGAGACGACTCCCCATTCCTCGTCCACCAACAATGCTGATGCCCAAAGATTTGCTTGGTTCTCTCCAAAGTTCAACTCTATAAAAAATAAATTTTTAAACCCTCAGAAAACATACAGGAAAAACTTCTTGATATTAGATTTTACAATGCTTTCTTGTATATACCACCAAAGACACTGACAAAGGAAAAAAAAACCAACAAATTGAAACATCAAAGTTAAAACCTTTGTATAAAGGACACTACCACAGAGTAAAAAGACAAAACACAGGAGAAATATTCGATAATCACAATCTGAAAAGGGAATAATTACCAGAATATATGCAGTACTTCTAAAACTCAATTATAAGAACAAACAAGTAGATTAAAAAATGAACAAAGGACTTGAATGGATATTTTTGTAAACACATTAACAGATGCTCACTATCACTAATCACTTCATGTTTGAATAAATACGCACTAACATACTAGCTCATATCTATTAAAATTTCAACCACCAAAAAAGCAAAAAGTAACAAGCATTGGTAAGAATACAGAAAAATTGGGAACCTATATATTTTGATGGGAATGTAAAATGGTACGGCTGTTACAGAAAATTCTACATTCTTTTAAAAATTAAAAACAATTACCATATGATTCAGTAATTCTACTTTTTGTTGTATACCCAAAAGAATTCAAAACAAGGTCTTATATAGATATTTTATATTTTATAAAAGATACTTCATGCTTTATAAAAAGCATTTTTATTCACAATAATCAAAAGTTAGGAACAACCAAACTACCCATCAAAACAAATAAACAAACAAAATAATATATAACACAACAGATTAGTATCCTTAAAAAGGAAGAAAATTCTGAAAAATATTTTGACATGGACAAATTCTGAGGAAACTATCCTAAGTGAAGGACAAGTATCATGTGAGTCCACAGATGTGAGACACCTAGAGTTGTCAAATGCATAGAGACAGGAAGTACCAATGGTGGTCACTATAGAATGGGAGGAGAGAAAATTGGAGCATTCTCATTTTAATGGACACAGAGCTTTAATTTTACAAGATGATAAAAGCTCTGCAGATGGATGGTAGTGTCAGGTGTATAGCAATGTGAATGCACTTAATGCCAATGAATGATAGCCTCAAAATGATTGAAATTGTTAAAAAGAATATGTAGATATTTTTAAAAAACAATGGTATACCAGTAGAAAACAAGACAGTTTAAAATATTTTCCTAATGATATGCTTTCTAAAGCCAGATAAATACTAATGTATTTATGTAGCTGATTTGTTACAAGTAAATATTGGACTCACACTTCAGGCTGGGGCACAGACCAATGTAAAAGTACCATTTTGTGGGCACTTTAATATTACAGGCACCAAGAAATCAGTAAATTTAGCTACCATTGAACAGATGGTAGCTTCTAAGCTTAGCAGCCAAATCCAGGGAAGAACACTCCTGCATACGCTACATTAGAGGCCTGTCTTTGCAAAATCTTTCTTGCCAAAACAGACCTGTTCATTAATAGTCGGGGCATGAAGAACAGAGGCTGACAAAATCCTATATAATCTGATTCTTCTTTTACCTCCCTAACCTACACTTTGCTCTCTCCAATCCAGCTACCACTTCTCCTTCCAGCTGCTTTTAAATTCACGGCATATGATCCTGCCGTGGGCTGTTGGCACTAGCTACTTCCTCTGTCTTGCATGTACTTCTCTACCCACAGAATAAAAAATGATCATGTACAATAATTATAAATAGCTGTAAGATTTATGAATCAATTTCAAGTATATACTTGTGAAAAGGCAAGTACGGAAGAACAAGTGATGTGCAGTGAGGTGTCTCTGGGATGAGGATGCAGAGCCAGTGCTGAGGGCCTTGTACTCTGCTCCATGCTTCAGAAAAGAAAGCAGTGATGGACAGGAAGTAGAGAATACAGAATGGCAAAAAGTGTCCTAGGCATTAACATTTGCGATGCTCCCAAAAGAAAGGAAAGGTCAAACAAGGATTCCTAAAAATTTAGTGGAGTCCCAAAAAGAAAAGACTAGGAATTAAAGTACATCATAGATAAAAGAGGAAGTTAGGGCTCTTTCTGGTTAGGTGATTTCCAGAATAATACAAAACACCCAAAATAATAGTTAACATTTATTAAGGGCTCATGATATCTCATCTTTATTCTTTTTTTTTTTTGAGAAAACAGAAAAAAGGGTAGAAATATAGAATTTAAAAAAACAATCAGAAATCACTATTTGATAAATTACATATTGTTATCTTAGAAGTAGTTGCTCAAGTCACAAAATCAAAGCATAAAGAGTGGACAATCAAACAATGACAGTACTGTTTGTTGACATTCTGTTGATGAACTAACAAAAACTTAGTATGGTTATCTAACTTGCCACTTACACATACAGTTATCGTTTAGAGCAGTTTCTTTGCCTTTCATTATTACAATATCTATTATACATTTTGGATCTTATTCTTTCTTTTTTATTATTATGTTTTATACTAGAGATATAATGTGATATTTACAAATGTGAGTCTGACTTATTTCAATTATTAGAATAGTCTCAAGTTGCCTCCATTTACCTATAAAAGCCTCAAGGTCATCTTTTTTATAGCTGAGTAATATTCTATTGTATAAAAACTTCACATCTTTTTCATCCAGTCTGTGGTTGATGGGCATCCTGATTGCTTCCAAGAGTTAGCAATGACAAATTGTGCTGCTATAAACATGGGTGCACATATATCACTGGGACAGCATTGAGATTTCATCTCACTCCAGAAAGAATGGCTGCCATCAAGATATCAACCAAAAACAAATATTGGTGAGGCTGTGGAGAAAAGGGAACACTTCTCCACTGTTGGTGGGAGTGTAGACTGGTGCAGCCACTGTGGAAATCAGTATGAAGCTTCCTCAAAAACCTAAGATTGGAAGTGCCCCTCAATCTAGCTATTTCTCTCCTGAGTATTTTCCCAGAAAAATTGAAAAGCTCATTACTATTCCTTAAATGAGTTACATTTTATTCTCACATCAATCTACAAGATGCACACTTGTTATTAGCCCCATTGTATAAAGAAGGAAAGAACTGTGGAGAGGTTAAGTAACCTGTGGACAAAAGCACCATGTTTTCTCATAGGGTTTCGCACAGATAGTAAAATTTTAAATAGGTTGCCTAGAATTAAAAGACACGAATCTTTAGCTATGGAGAAAACAACTTAAAGACAGCTGCTAAAATGACCAGAGTGTTGAGGAACCAGGCTCATTATTTATGGGACAGAGCATGGTAAATACTCCTGGGAAAGAAAATGAAGATCTATAAAAGAAACAATTTGTAGGATATTTTCATCTTGGAGTTAACTCCATAGTGAAAAAAAAAATGTGATTCTCTCTACAGATTTATCCATAGATTTAAGAAGAATGAAATTTAGAAAGGAAAGGTAAAACACAGCTCTGTTATACTTTCTGGGTAATGAATTATGTTTCTGAGTTCAAATCTTAGCCTACTGCCACTTAACACCGTAATCACTGGACAACAGGCATCTTACTTAGTCTGTCTCATTTTTTTACCTGTGACACAGTGTCGATAAGGGCCTCTACAGCAGAGAGCTGTGTGATGATTAAATTACTCAAAACACCCAAGTACCAAACAAACATTGGAACACAGTAAGCAAACAATAAATCTTTTATGATGATGATGATTCTTCTTCAATCAACATGACACATGAGCAGCTGTCTATCTCACCCAATTAATCCAGTTATGCTTTGCTATTTTTCACCCATCAGATTGATAAAACATTTCATAAAAAAATAAATGTGATGTAGTGACAAAGAATTGGGGAAAAGGAACTTATGGAAAGGATACAGTAATAAAGATTTGTATAACCAACACAACAACTTACTTCATATAAAGTGAAAATTAGATTTAAAACTATGAAAGTCAGTAATTATTCTTCTGGATACATACCCTAAGTAAATGTTCACATAGAAGTATAAATAAATAGCAATATTTATCACACAGAATTATTATACCAGCAAGTTAACTATTAATTACTCAAACATCAAAATGGATAAATTATGGAATAGTCACATGTTGGAATTTAACAAAGGTAAATGGACTGACTTAGAGATTTAGGTATCAAATATGGATAGGTCTCCAAACAGACTGAGAGGGAAATTAAGCTAGAAATGATACCTATAGTATGATATAAATTCTATAAATAAAAATTACACACAAAAATAATATTATTTTAGAGTTTTAATATTAATACTCTGCTAAAACAAATTCTCTATTTCCACATAAAACAAATATATATTGATCTAATGAAAGGATAAGATTAATTTACCAAAAGCTCTGGTGATTCTGGTAAGCTTCCTCATTGTTACAGTTTGTGTCTAGATGTTACCCTTTGCCTCATGCACTTTTAGATGGATTTTTGGGGGGCAACTGAATCTAGATTGATTCCTATCACAATGCTGGATTTAAGGATGCTGGGATTAAGGTGGGTGATTGATGGATTACTCCATCAACTGGACTGGTACCATCCTAATCCCAGAGGTCTGGATAAAAGGGGCAGAAAGAGGTTTGTCTTCCTCTTTTTTCTCTCTGTTGTTGCTTTTGGTGTCTTACACCACCATGTACTGTTGCCTCTCTCCCATGAGTCCCCCTGCCTTGGAGTCAGTCAATTAGGGACTGAAAACTCTATAAACTGTGATCTAAATAAACCTTTCCCCCCCCTTAATATTGAGTGTCAGGTATTTTGTCTCAGGAATGAGAAAAGTAACTAAGACATTCATTGTATCTTACTTTTCTCTCATTGTTGAGACAAAACACCTGACACTCAAAGTGAAGCAAGGGAAGATTTACTTCTTACTGTTCTTGGAGGTTTCAGTCCATACTCAGCAGGCTCCAAGGCAGGATGGCATGAGGCAGCTGCTCATGGCCACCGTAAACCACACAAGCAAACAGAGCAAAGAGGAAAGACACACTTTCTTCCCATCCTTACACTGTATGTTGGTTCCACCCCTGGATGGGTGCCCCACTCACCCCACCAATTCCAGTGCTAGACAATGAACCAATCAAGAACTCTAGATTCAGCCACATCCATGACTCCATGAGGCTTGGGGAGCCATCTGAACACAAACCATAACATATACACTCCCCCTCCCCGAAGTATAACATATTGCTTTTATAGACATTAGTGAGCACAGGTTATTTTGTTTAGAGGAATTTATAGAAGGTTCAAATAGTTTCTCTATATAACACAGTTGCTATCTTTAAAGATGTTTCTTGGGTTGATGTGAAGGTTAAAACTTGAAAAGAATATAGTTTAGAAGTATACTTTTCTTTCTCTTAAAAATAAAGTTCATACTGTTTCTTGTGCTCAGTGCTTCCTCTCTGCTTAGTTATTACTGTTCAGAATTATATTACTATAAACAGGACCAATCACAGGCTGAAGATTCATTCTGTTCAGGTCATTATGCTAAGGATTTTAAATGTGTTATCTTACTAACTTCTTTCCCAAATTTACAAAGTTCTGTTATTAGCTCTGTTTTAGTAATAAAGTAGTCAAGACCTAGCAGACATAAATCTGCCTTAGAAAGTATCAAAGCTCTTATTGATTACAATCATTTTACATACTCTTCATCCTAGTATGTTGTTCTTAAAACTGAACAATGTATTGGTTTTTCCAATCATTACAGTACAACAAAATTCATGTTAAATTATGACATCTGTTACAAAATAATTTCATCTAACTTACTTCTGCCTCAATCTACAAATACATAAGATACTTAATAGCTTATATTTATGCCACAGATCCAGAACTTGTATTCTCAGTATAAACTGTGCTTCTGGAAGATGTTGAAGTTTTTTTTAAAAAAAAAACAAACTGAATAGCTTTCAAAGCAATTCAAAACTCATTTTGGATGGATGGAAATGCTAGTTCATGAACAGGAACATAAAATGTTCTCTATACTTTGTTTACAAATAGAATGGCTGTAGGTTCAAGTTCAAGTTCAAGTTCAGTTTTTGTTTTGTTGTTGTTGGTTTATTTTTTGAGATAGGGTTTCATTATGCAGTTCTTGGTGGCCTTGAACTCACTTTATAGCCCAGGCTAGCCTCGAACTTCCAGAGATACTTCTGCCTCAGACTTCTGGCTGCTGGTGTTACAAACATGTGCTTCATTTTTGAGCAAAGAAAATACCATCACTGGAGCATTTTTTAGTCACTGTTTAACAAATACTTACGTTTATTACGATTAAGACATCCTCATAACGGTTACATTTAGGTCTGTTTTGAGGATATTTAATGATCACTTAAATTTCACAATGAATGCAAAATACCTTATATCATTTTTGTTTCCTGTGTCTCTATAGCTTGCATAGACAAACATATAATAACTCCTTGAAGGCAGGGTTTAGGTCTCATATTTACTTCCTGTTACTCACAAATCATGGCCTTTAGAACTCAGTGATGCCCTACCAAAATCAAGTGGATTTTACTCAGTCTGAGTATGTTAATGTGCTGCAGTAGTTACAATTCTAATTTTGGGACAAAATACTCAACAACTGCAACTTAAAGGAGGAAAAGTTTGTTTTCACTCGTAGTTTCAGAAGTTTTAGTTCATGTTCTGCAAGCTTACCCAGGGGAGCAGCAAAGTGCAAGGGCCTAAGCAGAGGAAAGCTGCTCATATGAAAGAGGGCAGGAAACAGAAGAGAAGGGAGGAGCCAGGGAGGCAGCTATACCCTCCCTTGCCGCCCGCCTCTTCTGCCCAGTCCCCACCTTCCAAGAGCACACCTAGCTGCTGAACTCATCAGTGGTTGCTTCCACTAATGAGTACAGCACCCCTATTTGACATACATTATTCTCTTCAATATACACAAGAATTACAGGGTTAGAAACATTAAATAACTTGCCCAAATCCAGTACTTGAAGCCATAATTCCCTACCTTTAAACAAATATACCCCCGAAGTGGACAGAAGCCAGAAACAGTCCTTACCTCCTGGGCTGATTCCAATTGCTATATGCTGCATTCTGAAGTTCACTTTCTTCTCCTTCTCCCTCTTCTCGCTCTGGTAGTTCTGGAATGTCTCTGGATAAAGAGCTTCACAATGAGTACTCTATACAATAATTGCCTTATATGTACTTAATTGCTGATGAAGCTGTTTTGTATTTTCACTATACTGACCAAGATACATAAAATATTTTTAGGGAAGAGGAAAAAAATGAAGTCAAATAAGAACCTTAAATTACAATCTACCAAAAAAGTTTAGAAATACTGAACCCTGAGTCTACCCGCTTTGTTTTCTAATAAAACACAGGAATAAAGGAAAAAAGTGAATATTTAAATTTTAAAGAATTAATCAAATATTTCCTAAACTGCTATCATTTGCCAAAAAACAAGAGGCACTATATAATCTACAAGCATACACAATTCTGCTCCACGCCTTGATACAATTAGGTAGCAAGTATAGGAGCAGCTTAGCATCTCTGTTTCCTAAGGATAGAACACCCTGTCCCTTTAATTTTTGAAGAAAGGTGGGAAATGCTTCTGTGGTTCAGCTTTAGCCCATCCACAGGGCTCAGGAACATAATACTCTTTTAAAATATACTTTCAGTTTTTGTAACAATTCACATTTTACCAGATACCAACCATATGAAAAAATGTGTCTGTCTGTTGACTGACTGTAAAATTGTATATCAAACAATTATATGAAACACTATTTTGTTTTTCCAAGGGTATATCTTGTATGAATAAAAGACACTGAAAAGCAATAAAGAACAATTAAATGCATTATGGCATGTCTTTATGCTATTGGTAAAAACTGGTTTTCTAGAGAAACATGTTTATATACTCCTTTTAAAGCACAGAAGGCTATAAAAGTTCTTATCTAGTAAGTATCTTCAGGTGACTGTTAAAACTGAAAAAAAAAAATCAAAAGAAGTACATGTTCAAAATATAACCATTCTCCACTGACAGGGGCACTGAACACTCTCAAATTAAATCATCTTTATATTTTGAGATCAGAAGTCATTTAATCCAATAATTTGTGTTTGAATGTGGTCATATTTCTGGAGAGGAATGGTTCAGGCTTCCTTAGAACATCTCGTCATTTCTTTGGCCTTAGTGGTAGAAAAAAAATATGGCAAGAAAGCAATCTAGCTGTTTAAGAGTCTTACCCTCAGTTTTGCATTTGAATTTCAAGAACATGCTCTGAATGGATCTGGCTGCCTGAAGTCAGAACCTGATAGGAGATAACAATTCCAAGAGGGGATTCCAAAAATGCTATCAAGAAGGTCACTGGAAAACGGTCCTTATCCAGAGGATGAAAGCAGCGAGGTGAAAACAAAGCTTTTAACCCACCGGAAATGTAACTGGAAAAAATTTGACAGCAAAAAGATGCCTGAAAGATAGATTTAGAGTTTGGGGGGAGTGACAGACATGAGATAGGGAGAGGTTTTAGCCCTAAAACTTATCCTGTGGGAGATACCAAAAAACACTTTTAATCATACTATCCGCCCCATGGTTCTGCCTTGAGAGAAAATAAATATCTTGCCTTGCTTGAAAAATAACGCCTATTCTCTTCAAATTATTCTAAAATCCTGAATTCTTTCACTAACCCAGACAAGCTGTTCTAAATGTTTTTAGTGTATGGTTTCTGGGACTCAGGGATCTTTAGAGCTGAATGGATCATTCTCATTTAGTTGTTCCCATTCGGCCAAGAATTGCATTTCTTTTTTCAGTGCTAAACTACTGACAACCAAAGAGATTGCTATCAACTATCATTACTAACTCTATATCTGCACATAAATGCAATGTAAAGTAGCTGGGGCAAAGTCACACAGTCATGCAATAGCGAGATCTGAATTGAAGTCATTCTACCACAAAAACTGAGCTTTTAACTTCCATGCTCTGCTGCCACTTATTTTTATGTAGCAAATGTTTTTATACATTTATGCAAGTCTTCCTTTTGATTCAATGTTTAAGAATAAGGAGTCCAACTGTTTTCATTCTAAGCACGAGACTGATGCTTATTAGCTGTGGGACTTGGGCAACTTCCCTTCACTACAGATTGTTTTACTCTATGTTAAACAATGATATTAATAGCGAACATACTTTCTTTATGGTGAAGCAGTTGGTCATAGCACTGGACAAACAAGGGCCTCTTTTCCACGCTGCAAGATAAGCAGTGTTGAAAGTGGCTCCCTGGGCCAGGGATTTAGTTCAGCATCACAAGTGCTTGCCTGGCAAGTGCTAGACTGTAAGTTCAATACTCGTACAAAAAACAAAAAAGAAAAAGAAAAAATTTGAAGGCCCCAGAATTTATGAAGACTAATATTACTTGGTGTATTCTTTATGACATTTGAAACATTTCAGAACAGTGGAATTTGTTTTCAAACTGTATTTAGTACCCTCTAAATAAGACAAAAAGCACTAGCAAACCATAATCAATTCATGCCATTAATCTTGTGTGGCTTAGCTTTGCACAAAATGGAGTACTCCTTTTCCAATAAACTTTACGAGGCCCCAAAGACTATACCATTCCATCTCTTTATTAAACATATAACATCCTTTTCCTTTCCCTGATACTGAAATTTGTAGGGGAAACGATGCAATATGATGATTCCTGCAGAATTACTGGCAACCAAGGTATTATGGGATGTTCTGATATTCTGTAAGGAAAGGCAACTTTTGATCTATAGAATGCTAAAAGAAAAATTTGGTATTCAGTCATTAATGCAACTGAAAAAAAGTCTATAACCAAGAGAGTACAATGGTACATTCACTGTGAAAAAGCTAATGTTCTAATTCAAGCATAAATGCTTATTCATGAAGATTTTCAACTCCACATTCTCTCAGAGTAAAATATATACATATTACAATATTAATGGATTTATACATGTTAACAAGGAAATAAAATTTCTGAAGATGCAGTTGATAATTATGTTAAAACTGCTATATTAGGTAGCAGAATTAAAGATCATTTTAATTTTTTGATTTGAATATTCATATATTCCCCAAATTCTTCAGGTTATATGAGAATTACTTAAGTAATAAGGAGAATATGTTTAAAAATATTGAAAGAAAAGAAATCCCAGACTTTTGCTTAACTTCTCTGATTCTGATTCAGATTCCTCTTTCACTTATTGTATCACTCATTCATTATAGTAAATTTAATGCTTTAATTACCTGCCAGTGTATGAAGAAAAAATATCCAATGCCATTACTCCTCCAGATTGTTGTCCCAAACGTCTTCTGAACTCCTCCAAATGTTCTGCAGGCACATAACTAATTCTGGAGCAAAACACAATCCATGAAAGCAAAGAGAAAGATTTGCCTGTTAGGAAAAGTTTCCAAAATAAAGAAAAATTGTATTGTCCTCTCATGCCTACTTTTTCATATGACTCTAATTGGCATATTCATCATATAATTTAAATTTAAAAAGATAAAAATATTCCTTTGGCAAAAATAATAACTGAAATTAAATTTCTAAATGATGCTAATACTGTTTCGTGTTTACTAATAAATAAGAAAGTAGCTATAATTTATATTGAATATATATGCAAACGAGAAAGCTAGCAGCAAGTTTTTTAAATGAGAAAGATTTATAAATCCTTAAAAAAATTGGGGATGTGGTTCAGTGGTAGAGCATTTTGTTAGCACATGGAAAGTTCTGAGTTTCCCAAAAATAATAATAGTAACAATTATTTCCTGGGCTACAGAAACCCATGCCACACTTTTCTACTGCAAATTTGTACTTGTACTTTAGCATCATAGTAGCCAGGTATTCCTCTCTTGGTTTTTACTCTTGTTACTGGGACACATCTCCCTACAACCAAAATGAAGGAAAGAAAGGTTTATTTAGCTCACTGTTTGTGGAGATTTCAGTCCATAATCAGATGGCTCCAAGGTAGGGTGGCTTGGCACTGGGGCAACACTTTAAGGTAGCAGCCCGAGCAAAAACAAAGGTGGGGAACAAGTTTTTTCTCCTCCCTTATATTGTACACAGGCCACCCCCTGACCCCAGGGCAGATATAGCACTAACAAAATCTCTGTGCCCTACTCCTGCACAGGATATTTACACAGTAGGGATCCTGGTTCCCTGCTGAGTTTCTCCACTAGACTTCTAAACCATATATCAACCATAACAGTGCATCTTAGTATCTGCATCTGGGGGGTACAGGAAGCAATCTTCCTGTTTCTTCAATTGGTATGAGGAATGGCAAGGTATGTGCACATGAGCAAAAGTGTGCTGGGATTTTTGCCCACATAATGTTCTAACAGGTTTTCAGTGTGCTTACCTGAGCATCACAGGTTAAAATGCAACCATATCACTTCTGTTCCATAAACATGTATTTAACAACAAATGTAATATGGTATAACTCACAGTAGCTGCATTGGGGGAAAGCAAAAATCCATCTAGGCATTTGCCCACTTGGCAGACACATGGCAAGGAATGTACTGGAGATCCAAAGCAGCAACAGGTAAGTTTTATCCATGAAATGCTCAAAGCTAAATTTCTGTGAATTTAGGATTTATTTTAAATGAAAGTTTTCTTTTGATTTTTCTGGTACAAGTAGCCCAATTCAGTATAATGGCACATGAAAAAACAGATTTGCAAGTTTTGTAGGAGGCTGAAAGTGAATCATCATGAACGATGAAGATGATAATGACTTTGATGCTGGCCATATGAGCCAAGTTTCCTGTGGCAGTGAAATAGAGCAAGAATCAACTAATACAGAAATAGGGAATACAGATCTCCTTGATTGAGATGACAAAGGCACAGCAATGTGAATACATATTTGACTAATAGAAATTTTACAAAATGGCCATGCAAACAAATGGAACAATCCAATGTTAGGACTATGTCCAAAAATATAGTGAGGATCTTGGCAAGTATGAATCTTATTGGATGGAATGCCAGCACTGCCATTCAATGCTGTAAATTGTTTGTAACACACAAAATCTTACAAGATGTTCTAAAATGCACAAATTCTGAAATACAAATAAAACGTTCTGTATGCACCAATAGCCATACTCAAAATGTATTTATTATGACATCTCACTAGCTAAACTGAAAGCATTCACAGGGCTGCAATATTTAGCAGAGCTTTCTCATGGTAATCACAGGAATGTAAAAGACTTATGGAAAAATAATAGGTATGGGTTTGTTTATAGAAAAATGATGACACTGAGGAGACTGGTTTCCTTCAAAATTGCCTGATGTTTGATGACAAAACCACCCATTAAGAAAATAACTGATGATCTGGCTGCTGTCTGCTCATAGTTTAAAAGATTTGTAAAAAACTGTCAAGCAATTTATATACCATCTGAATACATGACTACTTATGAACATCTTGCAACATTTCATGGCTGCTGTAGCTTCAGGCACTATATTCCCCAAAAGCCTTCAAAATATAGCATAAAAGAATATGCCCTTGTAGCCAGGTGTTGGGGCATTTGCCCATAATCCTAGCACTTAGAAGGCTAAGGCAAGAGGTTCACTGCAAGTTTGAGGCCAGCCTGGGCTACCTAGTGAGTTTAAGCCCAGCCTGAACTATACAGTGAAACCTCAAAAAATAAAATAAACAAAATTAAAAATTAAATAAAATTTTAAAAAATTATGCCCTTGTATATCCAAAGACTTATTATGCTTTCAATTTAGAAATTTATCCTGGAACTCAGCCACCAGGTGCTTATTTGCATAGTAATAAACCAAATGATGTTGTGAATAAACTTGTTCTCATGTCCCACACTAGTGTGAATGTGACACTGGACAACTGGTTTAACAGTTTATAATTAATGTTACATTTGCTAATTAAGTACAAGTTCACCAGTGTAGTACCTACACACAGGAACAAAGCAAAAATTTCAAATGATATGATGCAGTTTCAAAACACAGGATTGTATATTACAATTTATGGATTTCAGAAAGATACAACGTTCACCTCCTATATGCCAAAGAAAAACAAACTGGTACTGCTAATGTCAACATCATGATGGTTATATTGATAGGGAAATCGCAACAAAACAGAAGCCTGAAGACTGTCTTGGGTGTGACAATTGAAGCAAAAATTATTTATGTGGTAGCCTTTTGTTTACATTTACACTGTAGTTCATGCAGGTTTTTATTTCTGATGTTATCTTTTAGGTCTTGTCAGAAAGCAAACAGTTGATGGGAAAATGTTGATGTCTAGTCTAAGTACTCATTACATATTTGATATTGTTATCTTATTTTCCTAAGTGTACAATGTACAATATACTAGCAAGCTCCTGACAAAACAGCAAGACAAGAGAGGTAACAAGGAAGACCTGCCACATAGGAAAGGAAAACTAAGCACATGTGCTGTCAGGGAACATGAGATGTGTGCATGGAGCATGCAGCTGTCATGTGTGAAGACTGCCAATGGAAGTGACAGCTAAAGCAAAGCTTATTTTTGTTGTAGAGTTCTACTGATATTTTCACTGTAGTTCATTGAGGAATTTATTTCTGATGTTGTCTTTTAGATTTTGTAAATAAGTACACAGTTTATGTGAAAATGATGTTTATTCTAAATATACAATATATATTAAGAATGTAATATTTATTTTATTGATAATTTACGTTCCTGTTAGCTACACATTGTGTAATATAATAAGAATCTCTTGACAAGACAGCAAGACCAGTATGATGTCAACTATGTCTACTGAAAGGCCAGGAATGCCAAATGTGTGGTCAGTGTATGTAATGTGTATCTACAGAACATGTTATTATCATGTATAGACTGGTGTAATAATTGGAGTAAAGATTGTTCTTTTTAGAGTTCCATGGTGTTTTCACTGTAGCTCATACAGTAATTTATTTCTGTTATTTTTTAGACTTTGTACACCAAAATAGTTGATATTGAAAATTTTGATGGTGTTTTATAAACACTCAGAAATATTGAAAATTAAATACTTTATATTTTTTCCTGGTAAATACTCAGTGTTTAATATAATAAAATTCATACAATTAAAATAAATAATTCATCAGTTAAAATTGCTGAAGAATAAACATGAATAATATACACACTCACAATAATGCACCTTTATGACAAAATTGTTATTATGCCTTGCATGGTTTTTTTTTTGGGGGGGGGGTACCAGTAATTGAACTCAGGACCTTGTGCTTGCCAGGCAGATGCTATGCTGCTGAGCTATAATCTGAATCCCCACATACTAATAAGCTGTCAGTAATAATATTAATGTCTAAAGATATTTCAGTTTCCTAGCAGAAACAAATTAGGTATATTCTATTACAATATTGTGTATCCTAAATTACCTTACTTTTTCGACAGCATACAATTAAGCATGAGCATTAATAAGCATTATCAGTAACTTTGTGTGTTCTGTTTAATTATGAACTTTGAAGTTTGAAGTTAAACCACATAAATGTAAGGAAATAATTACTAACTTGTTGCAACTGCTTATGTTTATTTCTGCTTTAAGAAAGGCAGGCTGTTTTCATTTGAAAGTCCATTTATTAATTCAAAATACTGACTGAAAGTCTAATTGTCTATTAAGTAGAAGGTGCTTTGCTAGATATAGAAGTCATAATGTTTATAAAATGATATGTAAAAATTATTGCTGTCATATAAGCCTATTTACATGGTTGTTACATTTTTAAGTTGGCTGCTGAACATACATTACTTGATAAATAGATAAGGGAAATACTATACTTGAAGTCAGTTTGTCTTTTTTTGTAGCTAAGAAAAAAGTATATAACAGCACAACACAAAAATCATAAGTACTATTAAATTATCCATTAAGATAATTTCATCAAACCTTAGCACTAGAGGGCAAAGATATAAAAATTTGTCTTTTATGAAAGAAAATGAAAGTAATACCAAAGATATAATTTCTGGAGTAAGAAAGATACCTAATTTCAGATATATTCGTGATTTCACAGAAAACATTCAGTCTTTCACATCTCCAAAGTGTGGTCAACTTAATGCCAGCTGGATTAAAGCATGGTGTTGAGCGTAATTTTTCACCTGAGGAAAGTTGCCAGCATAAATGGAGATGTAGAGAAGAAGGAAGTGTGTTGAGGTATTGAGGTGTTGTGGGTTCTCCTATATGCTGCTGTTTGAGCCGTTGTTTCTCCTGGAGAAACTCTAGTCCTCACATTGAGCATTGCTTCCTGGCTCCGCAGGGCGAGACGTGTGCCGCTTGGTCTCCAGGATGAACTCCTCATGCTGGCTTCCTGGCATGTATTCAACTGTGCTTATCGTAAGAGGAGCTCAGGGCTTCCGTATCACTGAGGATGGCTGTGGTGCTTTTCAGGACAGCCCTAGTCTTGTTGTGTGTGTGACGTCTCGGCTCCAGCATAGAACCCTCAACCTATCACTACAGCGCCTTTACCCCGCTGGCACAGACTTTCTGGCTTCCACCACTGACCTTTGGGCCTTCCCAGCACGCATCCATAAAAGAGACTGGCGTGAGTCCTTCTTGTGGGCTCTAGACCTCCAGCTGGACTCGTGGGAGGCATTGTTGTGAGCACTGGGTCTTCATCTGGATTCATGTGGGACACTGCTGTTGGGATTCAGGCCCTTGGCTAAATATTCTATGTCTTTAGTGATGTGGATAGATTTCCTGCATTTTCTTGTGTTAACTCTGTGTGATCATCCTAAAATAATATAAACTCTATGTTCTAAATTCTAATTGTTTTCTGCACAACCCCTGACTACAATAGATCACTTGGTTTTGGGTTGTATTATCAGTGTGTAAGGACACAGGTTACCACTTGCTGAACCTCCATAATCTAAATCGCAATAGAGTGCCACTTTTTATGAGGGCACAGTAGGCTTAAAAGCACTGTAAAATGTAAGGCAGTGTTCTAGCAAGATAAAGTCTCTCTGTATTATACCCATAAGTTCTGCACAATGTATAGACCCTTTCAAATCTTTTCATGACACTTATGTCAAGGACCAAAAATGAGGCAGAAAGCACAAATCAGTGAATTTATGGCTAGCCCAGGTAAGAAATTTACATTCTCATTCTCCCCTGCCATAATTTATTCATCTATAACAACACATTTCCTAAGTTGTTACAAAAGTACTGAATAGTAAATTTGCTGTTATCTCTTCAGAATTAATGAGTCAGAATCAGTCATGGTAGAATCTGGGAGGCCAACCAAAAAAGCAAGGAGCCAGCCATCCTGGTGAGTGACCATGGCACACCATGGAGAGAACAAGTCAGCATTTCCCAAGAATCGGCCATGCTGGAACTTGGGGGAACAACCAAGACAGCAAGGAACCAGCCTTCCTGGTAAACAGCACAAGCCGCAGGCACGTGCCAAGGAGAGAGTAAGTCAGGGTCTCCCATGAACCTACCAGTGGGGAGGCTGAGAATCAAGCAGCCTGCAACCACCCCCTTCTCCATTAGCAACTGTAGGGTTTCCAGGACAGCCAGAGTGGACAGCAACTAAGGTACATAAAGCAACTAAATTCTTGTACTGTTGGGTTGATTATGCTGACCTGGGGCCAGAGGTCTGAGCATCTCTTGGGAGGATGACAGTATACAATATAGCACATATGGGGGATTTCCTTCTATCTTGTCTTTGAAGGCCAATATTGTTTTCACTGTTTTGCTTTTTGTTCTGATTAACTGCTTTGCTCTATTCAATATTTTGTCTTCACTGGTTTTATAGTGTTCTGTTTTGGGTTTGATTTTACTTTACTTGATTGAATGGACAATTGTGAAAATAACAAGATATACTATAGTACCTACTACTGTTATCCCGGTATCCCACTCTGAAGTTCTGTACCAATTTCACTGCATTGTTTTGATTGGCTTTGTTCTGTCTTGTTTTGTTGTATTTAACTATCTTTAAAATAAAATTTTAAAAAATTAATGAGTCAATGTATACATTATGTCAGGAAAGAGGATTACAGTTTGCATGCATACACACAAAAATAAAGATAAGCCTAAAACTGGTTTGAGATAAGATGTTTCTGTCCCAATGTTGAAAATGAGATTTCTTTTATATTGTTTAAAGTTGTTTTTCTTTTATCAAATGGTAGGGAGTAAGTGGCTTTACAAATATTTTTCTCATAATTTTGGTAGCAGGGAGAAAGAGCAAAAAGGCAGCTGACACCAATATTTAGCACAATGTAAACAGTGAGGCTTTCGAAGGGAGCATCCCACAATGCAACATCACATGCAGTGACTCACGAGGCCACCCAAAACCTCAAAATCATTGCTAAAGAAAGCTGAATTGCATACTTCATAAACACTCCAAAACAGTTTGAGAGTTGTATTAAAAATTCTGAAATATAAATTAACCTTTGGTAACATGTGGAGGAGAAACAAAAGGAATATCATTAGTGATACCGAAACATAAGATAGCTACTAATCTAGAGACCATGTCCGCACATGCAGACAGGATCATTGCCCTACAAAGAAGCTTGATTTTCAAATGCATTCCCAGTAATCACTGAAATGTGAAATGTAACAATCTCATAGTTCTGCTGGAATTTATGTTCTTATATAAATGAGGGACAAAAGCCAAAATGTATACACTAAATCTATATCTGGATCTATCGTTACATTGGGATGTTACAAAACCATGAAACGGTTTTCACAGACAAGTTGTAACACACAGCCATAATGAGCTTTTGAATCACCAATACTCACACATAAAAGGGGGCTTGATCGTCAGCAGGTGCTGCAGAAAATCTAGAATGTGAAGCATACGCTGTGGCATCTTTTTACAATGGTGTTAACAAATGTCAATGTCTTGTGCAGAATGTGAGATGCATACATATGTAGTTAGAAGTGGGTGCTTCTATTTTTTTTTTCATTTCCACCTCCCTCTAATCTACACCTCCCCCAGAAAAGCATCTGCTCTTTATTGGTGTCTATAGCAATGATTATTAACAAGCACAGAAAAAAATGTAACTGCAATCAATCTTTTATTCCTTGATCAGGAATTCATCCCACACTTTGGGTTAAGGCAGGTGAATTTCAATTCAGCTCAGTAATTATCTGGCAGATGTTATAAGCAGCTGCTTCTAAGCACAAAACCCTGGCTATTATTACAAAAATGTAAGAGCTCATGGCAAGGTGGAGTGAGAAGTGAAACAGAATGCATCCTGGTGAGGCTTCACATCTGGTTTTCCATAGAAAATAATAAAACCTGGAACATAAACTGGCTGTTCTTGAACTCTTGAAACTCAAATTATCAACTCAGGCATGCATAAATTCACACACAAAGTTCCTAGCTATCTATTGCAATAAAGAAATCCAGTACATTGTCTGTATAAGCAATGCTTTCCCTGTAACCAACTAGTTATGTAACTGAACCAGAGTCTTTTTTGTATCCCCACAATCTATCTTTCTACCAGCACTCCAGATTAAGTAGGTTTATAACAGGAAGGAAAGAGAATGTAATCTAGATAGAATCTAAATCTAAGCCATGAGTACAAAGCTTAATTGGCTAGACAAAGTGTTACGGTTCCATTCAGAATAATGGAACAACTGGGCTACCCTTTTAGGAGGACTATTTATGTAGCTTTCAGGTAATTCTAACTCATTGCTTCATTAAAGCCAAGTAAAATAAATGAATGGAGTAAAAACCAATATATGCAAAAAGACAGTGACCCTGCTGCTCAAACTTGGTCAATCTAAATGGCTATACTGTTTCACCATCTAATATTTTTCTCTAAAACAAGTATCACACAAGAGTGATTTTAATTTCCAACATTTACTCAATGAGTCAAGTTATGACCAGCTGAATCAGGGTCTCATTGGGACACTTAAGAACTCAGTGTGCTTTGTTGAGTACACTTGTGTGAGTGCTCATGTGTGCATGCATGCACTACAAACATACGCAAAAGAAACCAACTAGTTGACTTCCAGGGGAGGTAAAGTTGTAGGATTCTCCTTTTGGTAATGTAAAATTCTACAGGACATTTTGACTCCTGAGATATGAAAGCAATTACTTATGAAGCTATTTTTAGATATAACCCAAGGTCATAATAAAGCCACTGCCCACATAAATGGGTAATTCTGATGGGTCAAAAGTTGGGAGAAAATATACACAGTGTGTACGTACACACAATGAAAAAATAAAAGAGAGGAAAACACACTTGAGCCTGAAAGTGTGCCTCAAAAATTCTAGAATTCACTAGATACATGACATAGCAAAACAATGTTAACATGATCTTAATTAGCTTTTGGTCACTTTTTAATATGCAGGACATTAGAGCTGAGGAGTAAGACTAGTACCATGCACTGAATCTGGTGTTGAGTGCCAAAAACTGGGCAGAGGAACCTAAAGCAATACATAGAGTACAACATATACATTATAACACAAGTCAAGTATCAGTCACAAGAATATTTGGATTTCATACTGTATCTAATCTGTGTCAGCTAAAGTCTTTCCAGCAAGTCTCCATGTGGACCTATATGATTTATCTTTTAAGCAAAAGGAACACTGATTATAAGTAGTAAGGAAAGCATTTAATTTTCATACAACAGAGAATCTGAAATTTTTAAGAATATTTATATGTATCTTATCACTGTAAAATAATTAAGGAATATTAACACGATCACCAATCTGCTCAACTGTAAAAGACAAAAAGAAATGCAAAAAATATAAAAGACCATTAGTGAAGATTCTGCCTAAAATAATATCTCATGTAAGATGGTGAAAACCACTTAAAATGGTATTTTTTTGCTTTTTATGATGGCAGAAAGAAAAATAGGTTGTAAATGTAGCTTTCTTCACTAAGCTCTAGCAGTACATGCCTTGCAAAAGAACCAATATTACACAGTGTTGTCAGTAAAATATAACATTAATACAAAAAGTCTCCTTTGCAATTTAAGGTAAACAATCTTTCCCTGAGCTCTTATTTTATAATTTTTTCCATTATACATTTAATGAATAATGATACAATGACATGGATGAAGTATGATGATAAAGTCATAAACTTGTTTTATGATGGCTCAAGGAATGTTAGTGACTTAAAATCACATCTTAATGTGCTTTTAAAACATTATGGGATTATGGGAAAGGGAAATTCTAAGCACTTTCTGACAAAATATCCTACACAACCTATAATTAGACTACACCAAACATAATGGAGGAGCCCATATTTCAAGAGTAGTTCAAAAAAGGGTGAATTATGGGTCCTGCCTAGATGGACTTTTTCACAGTTGGTTCTTATAGTACTGACTTGATTCTCAAATTCATACAGGGCCATTAGGTAGTGCACAATTCTCTACACTGAAACAGACTCAAACTTGTTTCTAAGAACCAAAGAATGGTTTGAGCAACTATGCATATCAATATCTTGTAATCTGAACAACTACTTTAAAAATAATGATATGTAATACATTAATCACTATTAATTTCCTATTATCTTACTCTGAAATTCTGTATCATGTGGTTTTCATTTTTTTCTTCTCTTTTAAATGAATAAATAAATAAATGTTACAACAGAAATACTTGTCTGCTGGAAGATAAAATAGGTAAAACTTTTGAAGATATTGGCACAGGAAGGGACTTTCTAAACAGAACCCCAATTGCACAAGAAATAATTCAGAGAATAAATGGGGTAATATCAAATTAAGAAGTGTTTTCACAACAAAGGAAACAATCAAGAGATGGAGACAACATGCAAAATGAGACAAAATTTTGCTAGCTATTCTTTGGTCAGAACACTAACATCGAGAATATATAGAGAATTGAAAAAAAATTTGACCACCTCCCAAAATAAAAGACCCAAGGAAAAAATGGTCAACCTAAATGAATAGATACTTCTCAAAAGCATAAATGGTCAATAAATACATGCAAAAATGTTCAACATCCCTGCCCATTAGATAAATACAAAATAAAAGTACAATACCATTTTACTCTAGAAAGGATGGACAGCAAACAATAAAATGACAAATGCTGGCAAGGTTGTGGGGAAGAAGGAACTCTTCTACACTGCTGTTGGGAAAGTAAATTACTGTAATTGCTATGAAAACCCGTGTAGTTTTTCCTCAAAAAAATAAAACTAGAAACCCCATTGTTCCAGTTATCACCTTGCTATGTTTTTTCCCAAATGAGTTAAAGTCATCATAATACAGGATTACATGATTATGCATTTTTATATCAACACAATTTATATTAGTTAGATCTTGGAAAAAACACATGTGTCCAACAGATTAATGGATAAAGAAAATGTGGTATTTATATATAATTGGGGTACTATTTTGCCATAAAGAAAAATAGATTTGAGGCTGAGGATTTAACTCAGCAGAACAAGAACCTGCCTGGCAAATGTGAGGTCATAAGTTCAATCCCTGGTACCAAAAAAAGGGGGAATAGAGATTTAGCTCAGTGACACAGGTGCCTACTTGGCAAGCTGGTCGTAGGTTGGATCCTTAGTACCCCCCCCCACATACACACACACAAGAAAAAAAAGAAAGAAAAGAAAAGAAAAAAAAAGATTTAAGGCATCTATAGGCAAGTGGATTCAACCAGTGAACATGTTTAGTGAAAAGTCAGATGCACAATTTTAAATAGCACGTGTTTCTCTTATATAAGAAATTAAACCAATACACAAATATATGTAGGTGCACATGCATACACACATACATACACACACACACAGAAAAAGGGAAAGAGAGATGGAGGAAGAGCAAGAGGAACAGGAGGAGGAGAAAAATGAATAGAAATTAGGGAGAAATTCAAGTAATTCCCGAAATTATCAATTCTTGTGTTTCAAAATTATTTTAAAATGCATGCTAATTTGTTTTATTTATACTATTTGTTTGTTCAGGGTAAGGAAAGCTTTGTCCTTTTGTTTCTTTTCTGTAAGCATCTTTTAGTGCTTGACTTATATTTTGAGTAACATTTGGTCATTCTTTTAAGATCATGATGCATAGTGTACTAACTATTGCTATTCGCTAATTATTTTATTGTTAAATTTTGTTTTATTTTCCATTAAAAAAAAGAACCAAAGAATGAATACTCTGCTTTGTGAAAGATGTTTCACATATCTCACATATGGAGTTGTTATAGAAAGCACTGGAGAAGTAAAATTAAAATCATAAAGCTATGTTTTAGAATTTTCAACAGAATGATAGTCTTAGAATATATTTACAATAAGTACTATTCAAAAATAGTTAATACTGGAGTAATTTGCGTTGAATAAATATGTAACACTTTTGTTAATAAAACAAAAATATGCACTAAAGTAGTATTTTGATCAATTCATTAAAATTGTTAAATTTCACAAGTAAAACAGATCTAAATGATACATACTTTATGTCAGGCCCAATGAGAGAATGTCTTCTTAACATGGCTCGTGCCTGGGCACTGGTTAAATTGATGGTAGACTCCTCATTAACAGACAAAATGCAGTCCCCAACAGCAATCCGGCCATCTCGACTAATGGCACCGCCATGAATAATGCTTCGAACAATCATTCCCATGCCATCTTTATTACCACTGACAGTCATCCCTATAGGAAAAGAATAAAGTAGGTATGGATTAAATATATTCAAATTCATTTAATTTAATAATAACCAAGGAGTTGTATATTAAAGAATATGATTAACATTTTTGCCAATAAAAATAACATAAAAGAAAGTTTTCTAACATGAAGTGTTTTAACTTTTTTTTTTTTTTTTGGCCCTGGAGATTGAACTAAGCTAAATCCCTGGCCAACTAATTTTAATATGTCTGTGAAATTGTAGATAAAAATATTATATGTCTAATATGTTAGAAAGAAAGCATTCTGTGCTATAGAATGAATGTAATTGAGAACATTTGATGTTATGTCTTCTAAAATAGAAAGTTTTCAAAGGGAGAATATTGTAGCAGCACCAGATAATTTCACAATAACAAACTATCTCATACATAACAGAATAAAAACAAGACTATGAATGGAAAATTAGTTCTATAAATTGAAAAAACTCTCTATTATTACCTAATTCCAGATCATTTGTTTATTCACAATCTATGTACCATATAGTTGGTATTTGCCAAGTACATATGTAAATTGCTCAAGATAGAAAAAAAGTACACAGTACAAAATTTCTAACATCCAGAGGCTTATATTCTTAAGCCTCAGGGCTACTGTAATAAATAATATATAGAAGTCTATTGATCCGAACTAATAAGAACTCAATATCAACATATTATCATTTTTATTTCTGCATTCACTGAGGTCCCTAATGCAAGATCCCTTGACATACCCAATGGATTTCTCATAGTAAATACAACCTTAATGAAAAAGATGATTTATTTGTCACCTCCTCTTACTTCTCCATTGTGTTCACTGTTTTTGTTAAATTGCACTATCATACTACCCACCATTGCTCAAAACAAAAACACCAGAGTTATTCTTGACTCCTGCTCTTCTTTAATCCCCTATATTTAATGCCTAACATAGCTGTCATTTATCTCTCCAAATTTTATGATGAGTCCATTTCCTTTTCTCCATTTTCACACTAAATCTAGATCAAGTCTTTACACTCCTATCTATCTTTTGCAACAGTCTCCTAACTGGTCACCTGGGCCTCCAAAATCATCCCTGCCAATGTATTTTTCTCAGAGCAAACAGACCATTAAAAAAAAAATAACCCCATACATCAGCCTTTGTTTGAAACCTTTCAAGAGTTTCCTGTTATGCTGTATACAAAATACTGGACTAGCACAATTTATATATAGGGCACAGCAGACATGGACTTCCCAACATGCACCCTTATTCTGTGTTCATACACTCCTTGAATTTCAGACACAAAAACCTTCTTCTAAACACACGTGCTATCCCTTTTTATTTTGGAGTCCTTGCCTCTATATATATTTTATTTTCTTCGCAGTTCTTATACAACAACTTCCTCTTATGTTTTTTACTATAATTTCTTTTTTAAAAGACCTGTTCAAAAAATTCTGAATTAATATTTCTTTCATACCCTAATCTCATCCTATCCTTCAAGACATAAAATCTTTGATGTTATTTCACTTAATATGAAGTAGTAAAATGTTCTTCCAAAACAAGATCACATAATTAAGCAAGATAAGACACAAAGCTATCATATTTTTAAAACCTTTCTTTGACAAAAATCAGATTTCTTTTTAAGTCTTTTTGTGCTTAAATAAAAAACTGTCCTAATATTAATGCTAATTATTTAAAGTGAGATATGCTATCTCAACAATTTTTAAGAATTATAATTAATATTTTGGCCCAATATCTCAGGCATGAATATCCGGACTTTTAATCATTATTTCTGATAGAAATGAAACATTATCAAATATATATAAATATTTAGTTAAGACTCACTTTAATGATCTTTAAATGTATTGTTATTAAGAAGACACTGCTGCTTTACATTAAAAATGCAAAGATGTATACAAACTATTTTATCTCAGATGAGTTGCTTATTGGTGAACAGGATGACCCTAATTGTGTCAACAGGTACTAAAGTTTACCCTGACAGGCACTCTTCCCATCAAGATTCACCAAACAACTATACCATGTTAAAATCAAAATGTGTGATTTAATAATTTAATCCAGTGTTTCCTACTGAGATTCTAAAGTATCATTTTGTTCTCATTCCTGTCACACAATCTACATTAAAGCAAGCCGCAAACATGAAACATGTCAACATGAGCTATGGTCACCAAGACCTTCAAATTCACTTTAAGTAGCATATTCAAGTCATGACTATTAAGTCAGTCATACTACTAATGTGTTGACAGGTCATATTGACCATATTAACCAAGAGGTTAGGTTAGTTCTGGTAATATTTTCCTTTTCCCTAAATGAGGATTCCTGGGATTAAATAACTTGAAGGAAATATAAATAACTAGATTTTGGTTGTAACTAGTATGATATCTCAAACTGAGGTGTAAAAGAGAAAAGTATAATACTCCAAGTCATGCACTATGGAACCACAGAATTGGTCACAAATCTAAATTCACTACTTCCAATTCAGGTGACCTTGGGCAACTGTCAATCTTACACAGCCCCGCAGTTCACTCACCTGTAAAATGGGGTAATAATATCTACAATTCGTGTGTAACGGTTAGGGTTAGGGTTAGGTGTCTACTATTAATATTGTTTGAAGAATTAAGTAAAAACATACGAGGAGTAACTTTCAAGCACTTGACACAAAGTGCTCAATAAAGTCTAGCTGAAAAACTAAAAACAAAACTGAAGATAAACTTAAAATGTACCTCTATCCCAAAATAAAATACACTGCTTTCTAAAGGCTAAATGCAACCTTAACTCAACTTCAAAATAAAGCCTGTTAATATAGTAATCGCAATGTACTTTTGAGTAATTCAGGTACTATATTAAATATACTGTATTATATATAAGAATCAGATACAATCAGATTTGAATCCTGATTCTACCTACTGAGGGCTGAGCACTTTCAGAGAAATTCCTGAGTCTGTTTATACTTCTATACTTAATCACTGAAGAGAATGTAGTATTTTCTTCTTCCCTCTCCACCTTCTGTCTTAAAAACTTTGGTTTCTAACTTCAAGCCTTCATAAAAAAACAAAAACAAAAACAAAAAAACCTAAGCAAAAAACTACAGATGGGTAAAAATCAAGATATTTTTGAAAGTCACTATATGCATGTTTACAGGTGTGTATCTCTGTATATAACAATGCCATCCTAAATTTGACAAGATTCCAGAAAAGCTTGAGTGACTTATGAAATCCAAACAAAGGGATTATGGAAGCTTTTACAGAAACCTATCATTTCTCAATAATTTCTTCTGGTTCTCTCTAGAGAAATGAAAAAAATTATCCAAAGAGCTTAAAACTTAAAACCTTACATAGGCAGAGTGCAATGATAGATTTCTTCATAGCAGGCTCCTATATCCACACAAAACCAAGCACTACTTAAAAGCTTTAAAAATATTATCACACTTTTTGTTACTAAAAGTTGTAAAAACAATACCTTCTTGCATTAAAGTTTAACTGAATGCTATAAATGAATTATTTTAATGTCTTACAGAATCTATTCTTAGGACCTTAATCAAGTATCTGCTCCTCTTTAAAACACTTAAAATTCCTTTACATGCAAGAAAGTAGGAATGAGCTATTCTCTCTCTTTGAAGTCTTCAGTGTTCTCTATATGGATGTCAACTG
This sequence comes from Hydrochoerus hydrochaeris, assembly GCA_004027455.1. Taxonomy (NCBI): domain Eukaryota; kingdom Metazoa; phylum Chordata; class Mammalia; order Rodentia; family Hydrochaeridae; genus Hydrochoerus; species Hydrochoerus hydrochaeris. The sequence continues at coordinate 491,776 of PVLA01000194.1, read as the reverse complement.
TAGGATGTATAATATTTTAATGCCTTTAAGATTTTGTTAATTAACGTACTCTCCAAACTTATGTTCCTTATTAAAAAAGGCTTATATTATGGTACCTATATATAGTGGTCAGCATACAAAAAACAATAAGTAGCACTTTAGTAATCACAGTAGAATAAGGTTTCTCAAATAGGAGTTTTCTATCTCAAGAATTGTGCAGAAAAATAAAATAAAAATGTTCCATGGCCATTTAAATGTGAAAAAATGCTACATTCAATAATCTCTTCTCAGCAATACAGAATATCAGAGTATCAAAGATGCTGAGAAATAAAACAAAAAGAAACTTGTCAAATTTAGCACATCCCAAACCTTTAAACCCACTTACAATTCCTATCAATATCCTATAATGTATCCAGATATTAACAGTAAAATGGCTTCAAAAATACAATAAAAATAGATGAAGTAAATCTGACATAAATTAGATATTTATACTTACCTCATAATTAAAGTTATGGAAATATCTGCAGCCTAAATTTTACATCGTTCTGTTAAATACAGTACGAGTCATGATCAAACACTATGATAAATATTTAAATTTTTAAAAATTTAATATAGATAAAGACACATTGCCAATAATCCCTTCAAAATCCATCCCCTGCCCGCCACATTAAAAGTAATTCCTGTCACTTTTTTAAACAGTCATGGAATCTTTTTTCATGAGTGTCTTTAGTTACACTTTTATGGCTGCCTCAATGTAGTGAATAGATTCTAAATGTTTACCCTAGAGATAATTTTGATTTTGGGGAAAAGAAGTCACTTATTCATTAGCTAGAGCTAATGAATGAGCACCCACCACTGTTTGTATAACCTGTCCTTCCTCTGAATGGCACTGCGTAGCAGCATTCCTCTAATGACACTCACTGCTTCAGAGAGTGATGAGAATACTGGGATCAGTATGTCTGAAGCAGGGTGGGAGATATTTTGAAGATTAATGACAATGTGTCTATACTTACACATCATACATTGAAATAGTGCAACAAATTAGAAATCCTCTGCTATAGTTTTGTAGTTAGCTGCTTTCATAGTACCCAGAAGCCACAAAATAGAATAGCTAGGAGACAGCTGCTGCAGTCTTATCAGCTAAATACTGTTGGACTCCTCTGCAAAGGCTAGAATTCAACAAGAAAACTAGACCTTGTGTGCCATAAGGTATTAATGTGAAAAGTGACTTCACAGAAGGAAGGATGCCTGATACAGAGCAAACTAGTGTTGGGCTACTGGCCACTCGGAATAACTACTCTGTCTTCCTGTTATCAGCAAGGAGCAGTAGGAATAGAACCGAGTCATATGATTGCTCATTCAGTGGCAGAACAAATATGCACTGTCCTTGCACAGTTTTAGGTATTATAATTAGGATTTCATTTCCATAAGAAGTCTTATTTGCCCAATTCAGTGGGTTTTGTGATTATTAACCAGCTGAAACAACTCATGAGTAACAGAGGATTTCGAAATCTTGCCACCTGGAAAGAATTACTGAATAACTTGCATTCATATTTTGGTAGTGGCACACCTGTCTGTTTTTAGTCTTTATTTTAGTGAATGAAAGAGATTAAATACAAACTGACTTATACATAACTGATTACATTCAAAGAAACTAATAATTTACTTTTCCAAAGAATTTAGAATTCCAAATTCCTGACTTTTCATTTTCTAAGAATTCCTTTTCTGATTTGCTGTTTCATACACAAACAATTCATATATCTTTCACTTGAATGTAATTAAAGCTTTTCATTACTTTGAAATAATTGAGAGAATGAGAGATTTATACAACTATGAAGAAAACAGCCCTGTTAAACATTTCAGGAAAAATAATAGGAGCATAAAAAGAAAACCCATAACATCTACAAGAAAATTTCTAAACTATATTTTCTCACATACAGCAAAAACCATATTGAAACCTATCATGTTCAACACCTCCTCATTTCCAGTGGGTTGGAGAAGCGGTGGTATGTAGAAAATGAGGAACTTACCTAGGCTAGAATTGCCTTTTGCTATAGTAATAATCCTCTCAAAAGATTCTCTGGACATATTTTCCAGCATGATACACTTGTCATTTGAGGCCAAAGAGCTCTGTTCAATTAAGAACTCAGAGCCCTGAAAGAAAAAAAAAAAAAAACAAGTTATGTAGAAAGGAAAACTAGACTTTGGAATATGTTTCAACATTACACATGTGGTCTACCTAGTTATGCTTTATTCAGCAAGAACCTATAACCAAAACAAGTTCAGAAGTTGCTTTAGTGTTTCAGTGTCAGACACGCACTCATTCTAAATAAATACAGTAGCCAGAACACACTAATTCTTCATTGTCTCATTGTATGCGAGCCATGTCTTTACAATATTACCTTTCCAGTTGAATCAGGTACCACAGAAGTTAGTTCTGCACTTGATATAACCTCACTTGGTAACTGAGATTCAGTCCAAGGCACGGTGCTTTCATGTCTATATTGTTCTATAGGATTTTCAGGCGAATAATCATTTATGGCAAACCCAGAAGCAGATCCCATGCTCAAGTCTACGGAAGCTGGATTCTCACTGTGCCGCTGTAGGACACTTTGGGCATACAGTTCTTCCAAGGACATATGCAGATCTTGTACTGGATCAGAAGAATTTTCATCAACATCCTGATGATTAAGAACAAGATTAAGTAATTACAAGCAAACCTACATCAATTTATTTTATGACTACTTAATGAACATCTATTTAGTGAAAAATCAAACACAATTATCTAAAAAGCACTAACATAAATTATTCATGTAGCAGACTTTTGGCATATTTATTTTCATAAATGTTTTAATATATTACCTGCAGATCACACATCTCATATTCTACTGGTTTATATGTACACAACATATCATGTATAAAAATACAACCCAACATATGGGCAGAAACTATGGTATAGGTTTAAAAATAATTTTTAAAAATTTATTACAGTAAAAACACAGAGCCAGGGATTTAGCTCAGCAGTGTAAGTGCCTGCGTGGTGGGTGTGAGATTGTGAGTTCGATTCCTGGAATTCCCCCAAAAAAGTAAAACACAGTACTATTAAGTCCCTTTCAATATACACCTTTTTACACCTTCTAACTCTCAGCACAATTTCATGTTTCTTGCTACATTCTGAAGCAGTTGTGGAAATACTCTTTTGTGAATGTCTTTTTGTAGCTGCCTCAATATCCCAAATTGATTCAAAATGCTTAGGAAACTTCTGCCACATAAAAATAGTATGTTGTATCTTCATCAACCTTGTCCACCACACCTGACACCTTGAAACTTCTTCCCCAAAGTCAAAGTGACCACGAAAGGTAAATATTAGAAGTCAATTCAAGAGCACATCCTGACAGCTGTGATAACACAACTAAAGACATTCATACAAAAGGACTGCCAGAACCATCCTAGGAAGAAGCAAGAATGGTGAGGTAAGTGTGTTTGAAAGGAGGAAGGGTTGGCATTTTGAGGGAGATCAATAGCAATACCTTTTTTCTACAGTGATATGTTTTTAAAAATTTAAACATGATAAATCTTTTGATCACACTTGTATCCACAGATACAGCTTTTTGGTTTAAACTATACAAAGATCACAAATAATTTATATTTCAAAATCTCACTTATGGTGTCTTAAAGTGTAGTTCATTTTCAATCAGTCTGAAATTTCTATTTACTATGAGGTCAAAGTATTCAAATTATGTTATTTTAAATTCAAACTGAATTTAAAACAGTCTCTGAGAGAAAACTTCTGATAAGCATTTATAGGTATTTATGGAGAGGAAAAGAAAGTCTTGCAATTTAGATCACAAGAAATTTTTTCATCAATGTTTTATAAGATATAATAGAAAGAACACTAAACTGGATTGTCACAGTTCTAACCCAGACCCTGTTTATCAGAAATCTGAGTATCAAGAACCTCTCTTCAGCTGCACATTAGACACTTCCTACAACTGAGACTAAAATTTTATAGCTTTATATAAATACATGTATCTGTACTTACAGCAGGTAAGTTGTGTTAACTTACACGCTTACAGCTGTTTTACGAACTGCTGTTGAACAAGCCTGTAAGTTTTCTCCTCAATTTTTAATTGATGTTTTTAAAGTGTGAAAGTAGCATATAAACACATCACCCTGTGAAAGAGTCAAGCTATAGGGATATGCACTGTGCACGCCTAGAGTATAACTTGAAAGGCTTCTCTCATAGCTCTTACTTCCATGAGTAAAAGTTGGCTGGCATCAATTAGCTATTTATCTCTTCTAGTTTATGTATTTACACAATATGTACACACAAGTATACATAAACTCCCACATACATGCTGAAATATAATACATTTTAAAACCTAAACAAAACCAATGTTAAATGGTACATTTTACTTGTTCTTTTTTCCCCAGTATCTTTACACCCTATGAAAAATTTCCCTCTAAGGAAAAAAAAAAAAAAAAAGCTAATCTTCTTATGGCTAAAATTATTCCTAAGTAGAGAAGGCACTGGAGTATATTTTCTAGATCACAGGTAATTAACTGAGCTTTGGCAAGTTACTACACACTTCTGGTTTTACTTTGGTTTTCTTACCTATTAATTTGGAAAAATAATAGGATCTAACATAGGAGTATTTGGAAGACAAAGCTAATATCCACAAAATATTAAAAACAGACCTCACTAGAAAGAAAATGTTCAATAGTTTTAAGATTTTGCAGTTATTTATATTATACAACTTCATACATGTGTGAAAATGTATCTGCTATGAACTACTAGGATTGGAGTGGAAGGTCCAATGATATTCAAACTTAAAATGTTAATATACATTGCCAAAATATCTTGCAATTTTCTCCCAAAAAAGAGAACGTGGAATACCTATTAACTAATCTCAACAACTAGAGATTAATTTGGTAATCTGTTCTGTAAGAAACAGTATTCTGTAGTGTTTCACTATAATGCTCCTGACAATTAGTCCATTCATGTATATTTCATGAACATTCTCTTTATATACTTCATCCACTTTAATTTTATGCAAAAATAAAACAAAATTTCATAACAAAATAATAAGACAGTAAGAATAGTCAATACACTGTATCATTATCTTTAAAGTAGTTACTCAGAATATAAGACATAGCCAAAAAAAGATTGTTACAAAAAAGAAACATAATAGCACAAAACTTTCTTTTCAATGAACTAAGAGAAACCAGTAGTATAAATGCAGCAAATAAGCACAAATATTAAAATACTTTTGAAACAATTTATCAGGTGATTTTTACTTGTTATAGTCAGTAACCTATTCTGAATATAGTGTTTTATTAGTTCACTGCAAATATTTTTTCTGTCTTTTCTTTTAAGTTTATATTCACAACATTTTGGTCATGTAAAAATTAAACTCCTTATATAATCAAATGTGTAAATTTTATCTTTTATTCATCAGCTTCCGGGTTATACATATTGATTCATAAATTGTTCCTTTGCACAAAGTAAATAAAGTATTTCCAGCATTTTTGTTATAATTTTACATATGACAGTTTTTCAGATTTAAGTCTTTTAAATTTATTTCACATTTAGTATGAGAAGTGGGTCTCTTTTTTATAAATGATCAATTTAACTGCTACAACACAATTTATTTACACTTCTTTTCTTAAATGCAAGATATTATCTCTGAAATTATCAAATATTCTTGGAACAAAGAATGGATGTGGTTAGTCTATCGTTTGAGTAATTAATAGCTTTATACCCTTCAAGAACAATTGATAGCAAAGTCATACGGTCTACATTCTCAGAGCCTAAATGAGCTGCTGTCTCATTGACCTAGCTCTTATTTTATTCTTAAGAAAAATAACAATGTATTTGCTAAAGAACTGGTTACCTTCAGTATTACTAAATTAATTGTAATAATTAGCCATAAATCATCTCACTCACACCTCAAATGAAGATAATAAGCAAAACTGCTTTTCAAAGAAAAAGAGGTCAAGCCAGCCTTGTTAGCTGGTGTTTGCTGAAAATGGTCTAACAGGAATTTCCATGTAATATTCATGAAGGAGTTAACACAGGCTCATAAAAAAGAAATAGCTAATCAACACAGTAGACAACATACTCCCACTACAGAAACATTTTTGGTTGCTGAACAACCGAGTTTTATTTTTAAAAGTCTTATGATCCAAAAGAAAAACAAGTTCTTCTACAGAAAGTACAAAATAATAATTTAAATTTTCTAGTGCATAATACCTAAACTGAAGGCTTCCAAAAGGTTCATACTAATATTTGCCTCCACATGATACACAAAGTGCGATAAAAAATACAGTTTACACTTACATTTTTAAAAATTATTATAATAAAAGATAAATTGCATCAATCAACCACAAAATATTCCCCTCACTTTGAACACTTATTCCATCTGTCTTGCTACTTTCTAAAGCGGTTGTGGAGGATCTTTCTTGTGTCTTTAGTTGGGTTGTCATGGCTGCCTGGTCCTGAGGCAAATTAAAACATTTACTTTTCACGGTCATTTTGAATTTGAGGAAGAGCCAGAAGTTACATGGTGCCAGTTCTGGTGGATAAGTGAGTGAAGTCACAACATAATGTTTTCACCACTCTGCCTTTACATTAGATGGCATTTTGTCGTAATATTCACTGTACTTTTTATCACACCTCCTAAAGACTCACAAAGAGAACTTCCAGACCTAATTCATTTGGCAAGAATGAGGTAAATGTTTGAAGTCAATGGAAATATTTTGAGGGGGAGTTGATGGCAATGTGCTCTTACAGTAATTATTTTTTAAATTTAAGCATTTGTCATACTGTATCTGTCAACCACATCTTGCATTTTTGCTCTCAGGGATAAATAGGGGAGAGATTAGATTAAAATATCAAATGTAATATGTAAAAGTTCTATTGCTTAAGTGAAATGTTTAAGGTTATACTTAGACGCCTTATTAATCGAAATAATAAATTTATACAGAATAGCTAACTACTACTACCCACATTTTTCCAAAAAGCAACAGATGAGAGAATTTTTGTTACACTTAAGGAGAAAAAAAGACTGCAGGCACTACTGTTTCAGCTTACTGTGATTCTCTTCTCATTGTGAGATACGGTGCACTTCCTTTACTCATTATCACTGACTCCACCATGAGAAAAGGCAACATCTTTTATACCTGTGACAGCCTCCAGCTTTGTCAGTAAGACATTTACAATCAGTACTCATTTAATTGGAGTGGTTTAATTAGCTTTTAGATATTAACTTTTCAAAAAAAACCTTCAACATTTTAAAGCAGATGTAAAAACAGTAATTTTTGTTAAAATAACACTCAGTAAAAAATTGTATTTTGGTAGCAATTTTGGATTTACCATTGGCTTCTTTTGAAGTCTTTTATTGCACACATTGTTTTGTTTTTAATTACTTCTATTCTATTCTGTTCTGTTTGATTTTTACTATGTCCGAAGTTATCTGCAGCTATTTTGAAGATGTCAAAAGGCATTATGGTAACTATTGTTGATTTTGTAATGTTTTAAAGTCCTGTATCTCTTACACTGGTTTGTTTTGATTGGTTTTATTGTTTTGTCCTCTTTAAAACTAAAAAAGAAATGTGTTACGTACATGTACCAATTTTACACAAGTAATGTAAATGTTATTTACTATAAACACACACTAAGAAAAATTGTTTAGAAAAGCAGAGTGGACCCTGACTGGGAGACTCGTGGTGAACAGGAGCAAAATGAACAGCTATTCCTTGCTGTTTAAACTTCTGCATAGTCCTGAATTCTACACTGAAGAAAGCTGCAGCTAAACATGACTTATGCCTGTAATCTCAGCACTCTGAGAGGCAAGGAGATCATAAACACAAGTCTATCCCTGGCAATTTAGCAAGATTCTGTCTCAAAATAAAATATGAATAATCAAACAAACAAATAAGAATTGGGAATGTAGCTCAGTGAGGTTCAGTGCAAAGGTCCATGGTTCAATCCCTAGTATCACAATCAATCAATCAATCATCAATCAGTAAACCAACCAAACAAACAAATCAAAGGCTTCCCTCCAAGTAAGTCCATGCTCCCTCGCTAGCTCTTACAATTTCCATCTTACAATTTCCCAAGGTCAAAAGATCTCTCATCAAGAGACAGGTAAAATTATGTATCCATTCAAGGCCACATGATTGTATTTAACAAAGTCACAAGTCTAATAAAGAATCGCTGAAGGCCCTCACACTCTATTTTATCCTTTCAAGTAAGTATGGAGATAATCTTATTTTCTTAAGAAATCCATGTATACCATATATTTAAATAATTATATATACAATAGTTTTATTTTATCAATTTAAAAGTCTTAATGCAAAATCATTTTTCAAGAAAGACAATTCTAAATTCCATAATAAATCATTCTGTCTTTTAAGGTGAATCCAGTGCAAAGATATAGGAAGAGTACTTTACATAATTTTTTTATTTGGATAAATTCTGTAGTAAATATGTAAATACTTAAAAAGGTGTAATCAAAATAAGAAAAAAACACTGGATCTGCTGATACATCATGATGCAGGAAAGAACAGTCCTACTTTCTAAGAAACAGTACACAGGAGTTTTACAATGTGTTTTAGAACACTCTCATTAATGCTTTGTTGTTTTGCAGTTTAAATCTTTCAGTTGTTAGACCAGCTTGCCAAATTTGCTTCGACAAAAGAGTAAACTGCTTAGGGGGAAAAAATGAAATAAGAGGCAAACACAGTTCAGTAAGCCAATATGTTGTGCTGCATACAACCAGCATTTGTCCTGTAAAATATATGCTTCTCAGTATGCACATTGTGTAATCCCTTTAAGTAACAATTACTAAGTTAAACAAAGCAATCTGTCCCACTGGCAAGAAGAAGTATGCTATGCTGTGGATTAAGAGATTCCATTAGGAGATGAACTCAGCTTCGAGCCTTGAGGCCAGTAAAGGCTGAACATATTCCAGACAGGACACAGCCAGACAGACAGTCTCAGGTGTACTAGGAGAGAACAGCTGCTCTACTCAAGATTATTCCTTGCAAACCAATTCAAGGAGATTGCCCAGCATCATTTGTAAGGATAACAGGTGCAACTTAAACATAAAAACAAAATGATTTCAAAATGTTCTGGCCCAAAAAGTACTTGTTATTTAGGAAAGGGAGAAAATGCACTAGACCTATAAAAATACAACTTTCTAATGTCTTCATAAATGAGACTCCCATAGTTCATTTAATCTATGCAGAGAAAAGTATATATTTAAGAAAAAATGATTGTCCAATCTTTTTATCTTAAAGTATATTTATAGCATATTTCCAATATAAGAAAAGAAAATGTTTCTACATATGAACACTTCGCCTAGATTAAACAGATATGAACATTACCTATATTTTATTCACTCGTATTTTTTCTTAAAATAATATGATACATACAAGCTAGGCATGGTTGTGCACACCTGCAATCTCAGCACGTGGGAGGCTGAGGAAGGAGGATTGGTGCGAGTTCGAGATCAACTTTGGCTACAAAGTGAGTACAAGGCCAGCTTGACCTGCATAGTGAGACCCTGTCTCAAAAAATAAACTAACAAACAAACACATAAATCAATAAATGATATATATGGCTAAGTTCCCATGTTTCTTTTTTTTCAACGAGCAAAATTTCTTTACTGAAGTTGAGAAATATTGTGCCTATATATATTTAGATTTTCAATATACACTTATACACACACTTGTAAAATATGTATCAAATTGCTCTATGCATTAATTTCCAGATATATAAAATACTCAAGTCATCTGAAAGATAAGTAACCAATATAAAAACCAATATGAAAGATTGTTAGTAAAATGTGAAAAATAAGTGGACAGTATGTGGAAAAGTACTAAATTGCATTAGTTATCAGTAAATACATACTAAAGTAGGAAATAGCATACCATTTTGCATTTAAAAGATTAGACAGGTTTAAACTATTATTAAACTTTATAAGAGTATGTAACCATGAAAATAGATAGCGTTGGGGCACATATGCTAATAATTTATTTATTAAATATAGATACATCAAACAGAAATAAACTTCATAAACATCAAGTGATATAAACATACTCTGTTATATGACTTTTATATAAATTATTATTTGGTATCATTGTATATAAAAATACAGAATTAAGTTTGCCTTAGCTAGAAAATTTTAAATACATAAAATATTTTACTATACAATTATGCATAAGTTTTACAAACATTTAAAAAAATGTTATTCTTGTAATTTTTCCATTCCATAAATACTCTTAAAACTCTCAACTTGGAAAATACTTTTCTTTAAATTTTTTCTTTCTGACATGAAAATTCTAATCAAAACTTTGAACCTTTGTTTCGCTCTGCCTGACAGATATAAAAATTAAACAGTCATACTAATCTGAAAGATAGCCTATCAATACTAACTGAATGAAACTGTACTTTAATCTGATGGTGAATCCACAGCTGGAGAAATATAATATCTCTTAATATGCTACCCACAGCTTGCCCTTAAACTCTGGAAAATTACATACAAAGGCTCCTCATAAATAAAATGGCTTTTTCTTCATACCTTGGAAGGAGATGATGCAAGGGAGGGGCCATAGTTCAAGCCATCACTGCCATGGAATGATAAGACAGAGGTGTGGGTAGAATAGACACTGTCATTATCAGGAGAGTACTGGGACTCAAACGTAGATTCATCTACTATTTCAGCATCATGTGTATCCACCTAGGAATACAACAGTATCAGTAGGGAATTCTGTTTTTCCACAAAGTCTTACAGTCTCTAGTTGAGACTACAATGCACCACTGGTATCATTCTTTTTTCTATCCTATTTGCTACATGACCTTTCCACCCTCTTGGGCACATCAGACCGACCTCGCAGCAGAACACAGACAAGCTGCCCCCTCTAGAACAGAGTGTTGGCATTGAAGCCTATTTTACTTTTATTAGTAAAAGACTAAAAGCAACAGTGAAAGGTCAGAATCAATTTTAAATATGAACATTTTTAAAAGTTAAAGAAAATAATTACTTTTTTCAAGTTCATATGACCAACTCTTACTACTTAATAAAATGAGACAAAGTTCTCGCTTCTATTCAACTAAAATAAACATTCAAAAACCCAGGAAAGCAATTACATTTTTGAACCTTTAGTTAGTTTAAAACCATTTGAAGTTATACAAATGAAAGGAAAAAAATCTGATGTCATGCTAAAATTATTCTAAGGGGGTCTAAGTATCATCCGGTTACGATGAAGCTTTAGGCTACAATCACCTATTAGGAAACTCGTATAGAATGAGATAGGGAATTTCATCAAATATTATCTAAAAATATCTCTTTGGCAGACCTAAGGAAAATTTGACACTTCCAATTTATTCATACTCACAATTTCTGATTTATCAGCATTTTCTGGTTATCCTGATAGTAAATTCCACATATTCTATTTCTTTGTTATTTCAACTCATATGTTTAGAAGACATTAGAAGCACTATAACATTATAGCAGGTACTACTAAAAAAGCTATTAAAATATAGCCAGGCTACTTCAAAGTGATCTTCACTTGAAATAAATTTCAATGGCCTGATTACATCGTTTCAGTACATGTTCAGCTCACTAGTGAGTCACTAAGTAGAGGTTTATCTTTTATTAATGTATACTATGTGCAATAAAATAGATAATACTTATTATTTGCTATTGTGATAGATGGTATAAACTATCTTGTGCCATGATTATAATAGATAAAATTTATTGTAAATAATATTTAAGAAAGAATAGCTCAATATAATTTGTATACCTATTGCCTCAAAAATCTTAGGAAATTGTAAAACTCAATTTGCTTTGTTGTAGAGATAAAACACTAAGGTTCAAAAAAGATGAGTGACCAGTCCAACATTATATAGCTGGTAAGGGAGAAGATCCATGATAACTATCATTAGTATAAAATGTTAAACATCCATAAATGTGGGCATACTCTTCTCTTTGATTGACATTTACTTAAAGAGGTTCAAAGAAGCCATGCAAACTGTACAGAGAATATTGCTTCTTGGGATATTTTAAAGACAATGAATGATATAACTGTATCCTGTGACATTTCAAGAATAACTTGCTATGACTGGGTATTATTTAACACAATAGTAACTTGTACAGCTCATAGCATACTAAATTATGATGACCACTGTGGGTAGGGCTAAAAATTTCCTGGTATGTTAAGTATTGTAATGTGAAATTACATTTAATGTATTTATATACTGCATATAAAACTTTTCGAAGAGCTACTTCAAGAGCTTTTAATTTAAAAAGAATAACAAAAATAATTAACTCCTTCAAAATTTGGCTTACCAAAATATACACAGTACAAGAAATAGGTCACAATCTGGTTGAAAGGAAGATATACACAATAAATTTTTAAAATAGACAGAGCAAAGAGTATGTTAAGTTTTATTTAGAATATCTGGAAAGGCAAAGTAAGATATACAGGAATTTGAAAAGAAACCTGGATAACTTGTGGCCACTAACCAGAGCCAAGTCAGCCCTGCAGAGGGCTTTGGCAGGCAGACCGTGCTCCTTGCAGGAGAGTGGTGGGTAGAGAAAGGGGTCCTCCTTAGCAGAAACATAACCTTCTTCTGGCGACAGCTGCTGGAGAATGATGTTTAAGTACCAGTTGATGGGGAAGAGAGTAGTGAGGAAGAAGAGAAAGAAGGAAAGAAGTCAAGGGGAAGAAAAGTGAAGGAAGAGAAGTAAAAAACAGGAAGGTTTTCAAATGATCCCAATGACTTTAATATAGAATGATAAGTATAAATTTGACAAATACCCATGTTCAATACTTTATTTGAAAAGATTCAAAAAGAATATTCTAGTATAAACATCGTATGTCAGATGACAATCTATTTTTTTCTCTTCTTATAAAAGACTATCAAAATCAACAACTTTTTATATTGTAATAATCTTCTGGTCATTTAAGCCACCAAATAATGAAAGGCATATCTTAAGTTATTAAGACTCAAAAACGGGTGCATAGAAATAAAACACTAAAAAGAAGAATCGCCTTGTCTCTGGCACCCCTTTTTAGGGTATCACTTTAAGGAATGCAGTTAATTTGACAAAGAATGTTACTGAACCTACAGTGAAGCCAAGCAATTTAGCAAAGCTTGTAAGAAATAAAACAGAGCAAAAACAGTACAAACACACTATCAGCTTAAAGTGTAGTTCTGAGCTATTATACTGTAACCCTGAGCATACTGACTGAAAAAACTTTCATTCTGACCTCCAATAAAATGGGTTAAAATATTAAGATATATACTTTGGTATATAAACTCATAAGTATTACAGGAAAAAAAATCTGTTTCCAAAGATATGAGTTTAATATGCATTAAACATTACTTGAAGTCATAGATATATTCATCCTATGTTACAATGCATATTAAATTTCAAATATCAAATTTGTATTATAAGTAATTTATTTTGGAACTAGCAAGAAAAAGGAAAATTGTGCTTTAAAATAGCACAATTTCTCCTTAAGGGCAGTAAAAATATATCTACTGAATCATGTTTACAATTTCTTTTATCTAACAGAAAGATCAGAACCAAATTTGTGGATCAACTTTAATAAATCTGCAGTCTCATAATGGTCTGTCTCATTCTTACATTACCCTTTTTTGGATCTTTTTTCATGATTTCTATAATTTTTGTTTTATTTCAGAGTGGTTTACCATATTCTTCATTCTTTTCTCCTTCACTTTTACTTTTTCAGAAGTACATTTTTATGGGTTATTGTAACTCTGTGTGGAATGAAATTGGTACATGTAATAATTTAACTTTAAAATACATTAATGAAGCTTATTTAAATCTTTTCACAAAACAATAAATCTTTATTGGTAATTACCAATAAATCTTTATTGGTAATTACCAATAAATCTTTATTGGTAAATATATCTATGTGTTTGCATTTTATTAAGAGAAAATATATTTACCCTTTCATTTAAAACTAAATTATATACTAAGAAAAAAATTAAAAAATTGACAATGTGTCTAATATTTAATTGCATTACAGTTCCCAAGCATTAAGTACCATGTTACTGTGCACCTAACAAAGCATACTGCTTTATGTAGTATAAATTCATTTGCTCTTCTTAATACTGCAATATACATTATGGGAACTACTCCTTTCCAGGAGGTAGGCCACAAACTGATAAATCAATTTGCAAAGTTCAATTTCCTGCTCTGCAATAAGTAGATAACAAATGTGTTAAGATCAAATTAATCAACTTAAGCCACTGTCTGAAATTCTATTTTGCTCTGCTATTATTAAAGAGTCTACTTTTAGTTGTTAAAGGCATTCATTTTCAAAATCCTCAATACATTGGTATTTTAATATTTGAATCCATGTTTCTTGAAACATTTTATTTTACCTTCATTGTGATTTTATTACTGAATTTAAACAAGGTTCAAAACAAAGCCACAAAGCAATGTTTCAAATTTATCTGTGAATATCCTGGCTGTTTTCTTTCCTTTACCCCCTTAAAAGTAACACTCAAAATTAAATCTGTATACTTATGTAGCTAATAACCATGTCGGTAGAAAGTACATAAAATGGTTCACTCACAAGAACACATGAAGTTAAAAAAAAAAAAAAGGCTTAGGAGTCATTTTTCTTACAAATATAAAAGGAAAGCACTAACACCCAAATTCTTACAGGTAAAGGCTTGGCCACTCCAATCCTCACAGTTCCTGGCAATGCTCCCTTCAGGGCTTCCACTGCCTCTTCCAGACTGCTGTGTTCTAGGTTAATGTCATTGACAAACATGAGGCGATCTCCAGGAAGAAGTCTGCCATCCTTTTCAGCAATGCCACCAGGCACCAAGGAACGAATTACAATCACTGTGCTTGCTGGATCAACTGGATCCTAACAAAATGAAACAGCAACGAAAACACATTTCCTTTTTACACTGAAAAACTATTTCTGGGTCACCCTGTCAATTGTATTTGATAAGTAACTGCTTCTAGTACCTTAAGAACATCAAACAAAAAATTCTATACAAAATTTCTAATGCATCATTTGGGTAACAGTCGTCTATATTTCATATTAGGGAGTTTATAAAGAGTTTGTCAGAAACAATAGCACTCTCATTTGCTGATGATCCTAGTAGACCTCTTCTATTATACAAACAACTTAAAGATTATAATTTTGAGACATCAAATTGTATAGCTCAATTGAGGGCTAAACGTCAGATATATTATTATTAACAACAGCATCTGTTAATAGGAATTACTAGATGTGAGTGTACTAACAGTAGCACCCATTCTTTTGAAATGAAATGCAGGGAAAAAAGGTCCTAAGTATTTGGCGATGCAGTATTTTCATTTACACAGCAATCTCAGCATTAGAACATGATAGCAGAATCAAGGCCTAGGATACAACTCCCTGGAGTGAACTGAGCCAGTTCTCTGTCTGGTATTGTACAGGGCAACTGCTGTGCTCTGTCAGACAGCATTTCCTCAGTCGCTCATCACAGCACACAGTGCAGGCAAGGACAAGGCTGCACTTGAGCATGTTAGACATATGTGTAAATTTAGTGCAATAACTGGAATATCACCATACTATAAGTTTATTTTGTACATAAGACAAAAATGTGTATCTAATATTTTACGAATTGTAATTAAATATGATCCATCAATCAAGAACACAGAAATAGACTTCTCAAATAACAAAAATCTGTATTTCTAAAATGTATTCTGTGTTCTCAAATTTCTAAGAGTTTATAAGATATCTGAGTGTGGGGCTGGAGATTTAGCTCAGCAGTGTAAGTGCCTGCCTGGCAAGCATGAGGTCATGAGTTTGACCCCCAGTACCAAAAAAATAAATAAAATAAATAAAATAAAATATCTGAGTGAATTCAAAGTTAAAAGAAATCCTTTATGATGACCAATGAATCATATAAATTACTATTTTAAAAAACTAAAAACAAGAAAATATTTTAAACGACTGTAACATCTTTCTTTGCTATCAACATTATACATCTGAGTATATAGCATTATTTAAAAAAATTCAAAGTAAGTAGATAATACTTACCTGATAATCTAAAATGCTAAAACCAAGGCCTCTGCTCCCTTTCTCCAGTTCTATGTGCTGAACGGCAGCCTCCCACATGGTTAAAGACGCTTGAACCTCTTCTGTGTTCTCACTCATGTCAGTCATTGGCAGTATCGGATCTTCTGTCTCTGAGGACCCAATGAGCTCACCTAGATCTACATGAGGCTAGGTAAAAGATCAGACATCTCTCACTGCAGAGGCACTGGAGTAGCAGACACAGACACCAATATGGCCAGGAAAAGATTTCTTTAACAATTAAGGTATAACTTGTTAAAGAAGAAAATCACTAAGTTGTAACCAGAATTAAAAATGTAATAGTTGAAGGTTTCTTTTAGAATTATACAATGGTTATACATAGTAGCACAATTATGGGTGATTTTCACTTTTTCTATCATTTCTGTGTCAGAAAAAAGTAAGTAAAATATTAAATAAAATTCTTATGATATAAAACAATTCGAGAGAAATTAAGATATGTGTAAAAGTTTTGTACTTTATGTAAGTAAGCCTTTTAAATTGTTGTTAACTTAGGCATGAGACTATTTCATTAATAAATTAAATAGTCCCAAGTCATTAGATATGAAGTCAGAATTACTTGGGTTTGAAAACTGACTTCATGATTTCTTAACTGTGTTACCTTAAACAATACTCAACATGAGCTTCATAGTTACTCATCTCATAAAAATTTTTGAGGATCAAACAAAATAACATTTATAAACACAGAAATTAGGACTCAAACTGTTAACTCCTTTCAGTAAAAATAAAAGGAATAAAGGTTAATTCAAGTTCATAAGCAGGTATAAACATATCAAATTTAAGAAAATTATGTTGATTGGAAAGAAATTCTGATTTGTATACTGTCTTTGTTTTAAATCAATTATGGACAACAGAGGACCATAGATCCAAATCTCTTCATCTATTTTACCATAATTATTTCACTTATACTATATTAAAATGTGCATGGATATGTATGATTCTTGCCTTTGATGTATGCATGATTTGGAATTATGTTTTCTATTCTACACTATTCTTATCAAACATTAAATTATTAACTTTATACTTTAAAGCTTACAAAAATTATTCCATTATTCCTTCAGTATAATGTAAGTCAAATTCTAACATCATATCTCATTCTATTTTAAATGAGATTTAGCTAGGCTATAAATTATGCATAGCCCAAATCTTAACTTTAGAAATGTACTATGCATCCTCCAAAAAGCTGACTAACATCACTTGACATTTTGATCTGAAAAGAAAAGCAGACAGGAAAATGAATGTGTCCAGATGTCACAGAAAATTATTTGACATATATTATGTGCTTGAATTTCTTATTTTAAAACTAGAGTGTGCAAATTAGTAAGAACTCTATACACTGAAATGATCTGTCCACTCAAATTTTAGCTATTCCTTCTGTGCCAGGCACAGAATAGATATGAAAGTATCTTTTTCTATATGTGCACTATGTATACTATACTTCAGTTTTTTCTTTTGTAAATGAGGATAAATGGGTATATATTCCATAGAAATATTGTAAGCAAATTATGCAAATGTCTGTATGTGATAATATATAATATTATTACTTGTATTAGCATCTAGAGCAACTCTTTGAGTCAGGTGACATGACAAATGTTATAGAAAAATGAAAAACAAAAAGATTTTGCCCAAGGTCACACAGCTAGTAAGTGTCAACTGTGATTCAAACTCTGGTCTGTCTGATTTCAAGATCAATCCTCTAATCATGAGGTACACAAAGAAATCAAATATGGAAGGAAAAACATGGCTTAGATGTTTAGCATAATATATCCTTTCCATTATATATTTAGATTAGCCTCATCTCTAAGTTTTATACCTTCTCTGTTAGTTCAATGTCACTTAAGTCCAGGCTATCCAGTTCTGACTGGGTGGTGGGAGGTACAGTTCTACGACAGCACACCATTGTCACTTCTATAGGCAATTCTTTCAAAATATTGACAACATCTTGATGATTTTCCCCAAGCAAAGTTATGCCATTCACCTATAAACAAAAATGTATTACTCAAGTCAGAAATATTTACTAATATGACTATTCTTCTGAAAACATTTTTTAATTAAATACAAATTCTACTGTGGTGATGACCATAGTTCTGCAATGCCCAGAACTGTAGTTAGATGTGTGAAAGTACTATCAAAGGCAATTTACACACAAGTTTAGTTTTGCTGTAACTGGAGCTTTTAAAGTATTCTGAAAAACCATTAGGTTTCATCCACATTTTATTTGCCAGTGTAGGAATCTAGCAAAGGTAAGCTAATGAAAATATCCACAAAGGATGAAGGAGAAAAGTCATTAAAAACTGGCATTAATTAACAAACTGCATTCATTAAATAAAAAATGGAAAGTGGCACAGACTGGCATGGTAGCACATGTTTGTAACCCCTCAGCATGGTAACACAGGCCTATAATCTCAGTACTGTGGGAGGGTGTGTCAGTATTTCAAGTTCAAGCCCAACCTAAATGACTTAGCAAAAACATGTCTCAGAACAAAACTTTTATAAAAGGTCTGGGGAGAGACTTTTCAGTGTTTGTCTTTATATTTTCTGTTGAAAACTGGATTACTTATTCTAAAATAAATATATTTTTAAAACTCTTCCAAATAAGTTTTATAAATTCTCTGGACTTAAAATAAAAACCAACATAAAATAAGATCTGAAGCTCCATGTACATACAGATTTGAAATTTCTGCTTTGGTGGACTTTATCTGTTATTCTCAGGAGGAGAAATTTAAAATAAGATTTATAAATTAATCATATTAAGCCCCCCAGAAGCCTTTTTAGTTTCATCTATGGAAGAAAAGAAAAGCATACTTCCAAAAGCTCATCTCCACTGAAGAGTTTCCCACTGTGTCCAACAGGACCTTCCGGTAGGACAGATCGGATAAAATGATGTCCCGCAGTTGCCTCCAGACTTATTCCCAATCCACTGTTCTCACTAAACTTGCTCACATGAGCCACCTGAAAGGGAAAAAATCATCACAGTTTTTAGGTATTCTTCCTTTTCTTTCTACTCATGCATATATTTTATGTTCATTTCAAAATTTTCAATTTTCTAATAAAAGCTTCAAAACCTGATAGTAATCCTGCAAATTTCTGAAGCTTTGCCTCTGAAAGAATACTGATGTCTACTGTTTTCTTGAACCAAAAATACCAAAGATCAGCAGCCAGCTGCAACCATCCAACATGTTTTTCAGGGTATATAGATGCTCATAAAATATGGCAGACAATAAGAACTTCTTCAATGCCTTGGCCAAAACAAGAGTACAGAAAAGACATATACTTAGCATTTACTACTATGTGCCAGGGACTGTGCTGATTCTATTTCATAGATTATCTCATTTGCTTTTCAAATACAGGTATAATTTTTCTCTTTGTATTAAAAAATATAAAATGAGATTCAGAGAGGTTAATTTAACTAGTGTTGTCCAGGTAGAAAAGGACTATCAGACAATCTGACCCTACAATGCTCCTGATTTTAAGTTGTTGTAAGGGAAAATAATCATTGAAAACATTAAAAGTGAATAAAAGCTTCTTATACTCACTAATGAATCATGTCTGGAAATTATTTTTGCAAAGAATCCAATACTTATATTAAAATCAGTATGCATGCTAAAGATGATTAACTTTGACCTTTTATTTCCAATTTAATGAAATTGATTTAAAAAATAACTCAGAAAAGATGGTTTCCTTAAAAAGAGTCCTTTCACATTTTAATGGTAACTTACATAACGTCACTTTCAGAAGCGAAATCATCTGACTTTGAAATGTAATGCTGAATGAATTCTTCTCACCATTAAAACCCAACTTAGATATCACTTCCTCTGAGAAGCATTCCAGGACCCTACTGATAATGTTCATCAGTCCTCTCTGTTATACCATTCTCCATTATTTCATTTATGCAGCATAACTAATATCAAATAATGTGAAGTTAGATCTATGTCTCATTTATCCTTGTTGGCCCAAGGTCCATAAACAACTTGCTTTTTTTTCTAGTGGAACACTTCTGCCTTTGGCAGACTACAAGGAGTACCACCAGAGAATTATGTGCACAAGGGACAGAGATGTTTGGTGTTAGTTCTGATGGCTGTGACAAAATGGCTAAAAATGGACTCACTTCATTATTCAATTACTACCTAAAGAATCTCAGTCTTAGTTATACATGCCAGCCCTCTTAACCCTACCCCACACAAGTACTTGCTAAATTAATCATTTTTGAGCTGAACCTTAGGGAATTCTTCTTTAACTCAATTAAAATATAATAACAGATCTACTTACTTAATTCTCCTTTGAAGATTAATCATCATAAATGTTGAAAAGATTATTGTTATGAAAATTAAAAGAATACTGCATAGTAAACAAGGGCTTGAGAAGGGCTAATTATTAATATTGTATATTAGTATCTATTGTCTTTTATCTGTTCTGACACATAAATATAAGCAGTAAGGAAAATTCTATATAAAAGAGTGTTTCATTTTTCTTTTTGAAATCCCTAAAGTAATTTGGTATATATCTAGAGGTGAATAATTGTGTCAACTTTATTAAACTTCTCTTTAGGATAGCAGATTGTGATAGTTCAACTATATATACAAACTTTTTTAAGCTATATGTGACATAAAAAAGTATTCTGAAATAATTTCTTAAAACATAAGAGTAAGAAAGAAGGTGAGGAGAAAAGATGTTCTTCAACTCTGTTCATAGGTCATAATGAGTTTCATATTATTTTTAAGTAAACACTATCACTCTATTTTGATTCTACATATCATAGCCTTAAGAATTAAAAAATACTTGTGTCTATATTATTTATGCTAACAGAAATAATGAAATATTGACAAAATTCTACTCTGTTGATATCAGCTCCTTGGTTACTCGGGTAACATTCTCCATCTCAAATTTTCTAAGACCTAGATTAGCAATTGAGGTCACCTTTAAAAAAACTAGGTATTTGCTAATCCTCTGGACTCTTTCTGATGATTTTTATCAGGTATGAATAAGAAAATTAGGGAAGGTAAACCAACTTACCACTATTTCATAGTTAATCCCCATAATCCTCTGCCACTTTGTCAGCAGGGTGCTTTCTCGGTGTACATCTTCTGTTTCTTCTACCTCATCTGAGAGCAATGGATATCCTAAAATGGTCAAGACATTTAAGTGACAAATCACAAGCTCTCTACACATTAGCCTTCTCTACCAGATGCAGTGATCAGAACCTGTCTGCTGTGCCAAGTCACTCTTCACGCTACAAGTGGTACTCTTATTTCTATACTTTCTGTAGTAATTTAATTTAGAACTATATTCTCTTTTAATAGATATCTTTTAAATCTTAACTATACTATACTTCCATTAAAGTAGTCAGATATTATCTAACTTTTATTTAAAAAAATGGGGACTCAAGGTAGGTCTAGTATTCACTTGGAAGTCCTTTGGAGGCTCTGATAAAAATCCATGTCTACTCTATTTTAGTTTCTCACTTTAATTTCCATGTAGTACTTCAGGAGAAAAAATGGTTCTGCTATTACTGAAGAACAAGAAATTAACAAATAATATACAAAATTTTGCATACAATAAGAAAATATATATTAAAAGAAACAAATATTGAGACTATACTCAAAATAAAAGCCTATAACTAAAATCTCACTAACTGGAAAAAAGGAAAATCAAAACAAAAAAGAAAAACTATCTTCAAATTGCATAAAGAATACTGAATCCAAAATGTTTATCTAAAAAAGAAACTGTAGAAGAATTATAAATTCATACAATTATCCCTATATTCATACACAATTATTCCTATATTCATATTTAATTATCCCTACATTCATTTTCAATTAGTCCTATAAGAACCATATTAATAATGGCTGCCTTTTAAAAAATCTTTATTAAGCAGTATTCTCTGATTTTAGCATTCAAATTCCAAATTTAAAATGTTCCAAAATTCAGATTTCTCATGATCTGCATCCTTTTAGTGGAAATTTAACTGTGCTTACTCCAGGCATTTTCTGACCATTTGTTATGCCCTAAGTTAATAAAATGTTTTCTTTTATCATCAGAAGAGACTGCATATGAGATATTATAATTTCAGAAAATTGAGAGTAAAGATGTAGCTCAGTGGCAGCATGTGTGAAGTCCTGAGTTCAACCCTGTGGCAACAGAGACAGAGCAGATTACCTGCTCTTCAAAATAAGGTTTTTCTTTTCAAAATTAAATTCACTACTGAGAGAGATATCTTTGAAGCAGAATCTTTAAATATGATTCTGGGAGAAAAAAACATGGGTCGTAAGAGTCCTACTATCTCCAACAATTATTTTCTTGTGTTACGCAGCTACACAAGGATTTAAGGAGGGTGAGATTAAGGATAAACAATGTAGAAAATCAGTAAGGCACTGATAAAAATTCTCAAGTTCATAATTATTCAACCAACCTATATTAGTTTTTTAATTTTATTTTAAAGAGAATAAAACCTAACAAAATAAAACAGAATAGAGCCAATCAAAACAAGATAATAGGAAATCAACAATGGCTACCATAAAGCCCCTTGTTATCTTCAAAGTAGCAACCAACCTATGTTCATAACCATTCTGAGCTCCCAATGGCCTCAAGACTGGATATCAGGCAAGACAGATAGACAGACAGTTCTGTCCTCTGACCTTACTGAGAATTCAAATGATTTGTCCACTTGTGTACTAGATCAAACTTCTGTGAAAGGGGCAATGACATCTTATGATGTGTCTGAGACATATATAAGATCAGATGCATAAGAATCACAGAGTTCTATTTCACTTATTTTATTTAAAAGAGATTCTGGGACTCCTGATTACAAGTATAGCATAACCCCTCCTTCAAACATACAAATTTCTCATTAGATGTCTGTACTAGAGCAAAATAGATGGCCCTGAGCTTTCAAGATAATCCTACACCCATCTCTACTTACTATCTTAAATTTCATGCTCTGAATATTTTTATTTTCCCTTCTATTCTTGACATTCACCTTAGCCTAAATACTTCTTTAACTATTACTATAAAAATGGTAGAATATGATATGTGTGAACCCTACACATCTCCCTTATGAGATACTCTTTACAAATGAATATCCATTTAAAGTAATAACAAGAAATCAAAATTTAAAGCAGAAACATTTCAGTGAGGGGGTAGGTACACTGAAGAGCTGAATTTTAATAAAGGGTACAGTTCACACGAAGGGAAGGAGCTCAGTCTTAGACTCTATTGAGTGGATTTAAGTCACCAAAGCACACGAAGCAATGACTCAGGTATAGGGAGACCCTGACATGTGGTATAGAGATGGCAGCATCATTCCAACATGGCTCACTTAACAATGCTGCTACAAAAAAAGTGTAAGCAGCTTGATGGACGAATTCTCAGTACAATTATTTTCCAAACCACCTTTCCAATGTTAAATCTTTTAAAAAGTGAAAAACAACATTCTAAAATTGGATAGTTTACTCTTATGAACTTACAAAGACTTACGTTTATCTTTAAATACCATATTTTATTATTTATTGTTTATTTGCTCAGTAAAGCAGAGACATGTAATTTATATAAAAACAAAAGGATTAAGTTTAAACTATATATATATATATATATATATATATATATATATATAACCAATTCATTCCTAAAGAATCCTGTTAAAAAAAAAGTAGAAGAGAAAACAGACCAATTTAGCAAGAAAATATACCAGGTATAAATGAACTATTTCAATATATGAGAGCAATTATTTATATCAACTTGGATAAATAGGGATTTATAACCTCCACTTTTTAAAAGATTTTTAGTAACATACAGTACTATCCATAAACATTTAACTTCTGTTGTAACAACCATTTCCTTAAAAATATAATAAAGAACATCACAGCCTGTCTCTAAATATTTACCTTCTTCTTCAATTGGTAATATATTGACATTTCTCCTAAAAGATAACAAATCTTCATCTTTTTCACAATTTTCTAAAGATAAAAACATTTTAATAGTTATTTCAGTAATATCATCAAGGACTTGAATTTTCTAAGCCACTGTAGTTATTTGAACACCTAAAAGAAAGTCTTTTTTATTTATTTATTTTTAGAGATAAATTCCATAGTAATTATGGGCAAAAGAAAGTCCTTCTGTAAATGGACACATACTCTTCTGTGATCTGCTTCCCTGTCTTCTAGGACTGCAGGAAGTATTTATTATACAGCATAAACACCAGAATAGTTAACAGCTTTGCAAATAAAATAGTACTTTCCAGACAGTAGCCTGACATCTAACAATAAACTCTCCATCAGTAAGCAGTATGGAATTTCAGTGATTTGCAGAGACAGTCAAGTAGTAACAACTTATGAATGGCACAGCATTTCCAAATGCAGAATTTAAGCTGATCCCTTCAAAGAAAGAAGGTTATTTAGAGTGAGCATTGGGCTCATCTAACCACTATGATGACATGCAAAGGTAAGGGCTGGAACAGAAAGGTAGATGATACAAAAACAGAAAAAGAAATGACTGGTTTATAACTGAGAAATGGTGACTGAATGGATACAACAGAAAGAAATCAGTATTCAGAAGCCCATTATATAGTGTGTGGACTGGTTGGCAGTTCTAGCTAGTTTCAACTTCTTACTTGGTTTATTATAAATAGTTCAGGATAAAAACCACTCTTTAAATTATTTTAGAATTGGGAACAAAGTCTATGCAGTACAAACGTCTAACTAAACATGAGATTAATTTAGCATTACCTTTGCTCATCCTGGGATTAGCTAGAGACACATCAGCATCTTTGGTGACATCCTCCCTTGGCAGGAGCTCTGTCTCCTGCTTCATTTCTCTCCTCATTAGCGTCAGGTGCACAGTTTGTCCTGTGCGTCGCAATACCTCTACTGCTTGTTGGTTGGTAAAACCCTGAAGGTTGGTGCCATCTACCTGTGATCAAGACATGTTAAAGAATAAATGAATATTTGTATTGCTAACTCACAAAGCACATATTTACTTATTACTTATTACTATGAAAAAATGGGAATTACTTATTACTATGAAAAAATGGGAAATAAGTATTTCTCTAATTGGGGGATAGATGATAACACCCTAACAGTTGTTTAGGCAACCAGCATTAATTTAGGTGCACTATAATCTCTTGAGAAGGCTTTGTTTGTTTTACTATGGATCCAGAGGTAAGATCTCTAGAAATTATGAACCAACAGTTTCAGAGTAAATCCAGACTTCTATAATTCTTAAAATGTTCATGGGGGCGGGGGTTTAGCTCAGCAGCATAAGTGCCTGCTTGGCAAACGCGCGGTCATGAGCTTGATCCCCCACACCAAAATAAATACATAAATAAATAAATAAAATGTTCCTTTATATTCATCGAGTGATCCTGAGGCATGATCAAGTTTAGAAACCAATACTATAAAGGGTATAAATATATAGAAGGCAATGCAAAAGCACTCACTGAGGGCACAGATGTACTCCATAAACACATTTACCCCACCTCAAAAAAACGCAACGCAAGTGTCTTCCCTTTTAATGTGTTTGTGTGCCTGTGTGTGTATATCCTCCTTTTCTAATTCACAAAAATGTATTTGAAAACGCCTCCATGGTCTTTCTAAAACATCAGTATGATATTTCGACATCTCAACCATTTATTCTATACAGTACTGCTTAAGACAACATTTCAAACCCCAAAATGGCTTATAAGGTCCTCACCTCCCATAAATGGCAGCACCCTCCATCGCTTCTTCCTTCCTGTACAGTGCTGTCTACAGCCACAGCAGTTCATTTCTAATCACCTGACCTGTAAGTTCCCTTGAGTGTACTCTGGCCCATGCTTTGTCTCATCACCTCATCAAGAAAACAACTGTAATTGCTTTAGACCTCAATTCAAAATTTATTTACCATAATTACTTCAATATCCCTGATTACAAAGATCCCTTTTACCCATTTTCCCTCATAACATTTTTCAGAATTTTAAGTTTACACTTCCAGTCATGAGGTGGTTTATAATTATCTGTTCTATGTTATTTTTGTTTACAACATAGTCACTAAAATATGGTACTAGCTGCACAGTATTCACCCAAAATGGGAGCATAGAGCCACTGGATCATCCATAGAACATTTATTTGGAAAGAAAGTAACCTTTAGGGTAGGTTAAAAACCACATACTACAACATCATTTAAAAAAATTCATAAGTCACAAGGAAAAGTTTAGAAAAGTAGAATAATAAAGTTGAAAATCACAGTCAATGAAAATCTTCTTGAGTCTGAAATGGAATGTGAAATGGCTGTGTGTGATAGGGTTTATAAATACAAGGCTAGCCAGACTAAGCAGTCAAGTGTTTACTAAATGAATGAAAATAATGAGCTCTAGATAAGCGTTTTTCAAGAAGACAAAGAACACTTACTACAGAAGTTTCTGGAAGAATATAATAAAACTTCAAATTATACATTTAAAAACTCATTTGTTTTACATGACTACACATGTATGTATGTATGTATGTATATACAAATATATACAGATATATCTGGTGTTAATATATCAATATATAGAATATAACAACATATTTTAATACAAAGATGAAAATTTTTAAAAATGAGAAGCTAATCATTTTCATTAATGAGATATTAAGCAAAAGTGTAGAAAGTTGGATCTAGATGAAGATCCAACATTTTGTAGGTCCTTTAAATTGTGTATGATTCTTGTTTTTTATTTTAAAGAAAAAACGATAAAATGGTACAAAATTTTAAAACAAGATTGTAGGAGAGACACAATGGTTAATATATTGTGCATTGCTATCTTCAAAGTGGTTAAGTAGTTGTGCATATTACAAGACACAGTCATGAAAAATTGATCAAACAATACAAGGACAAACCTAACCAATGAACTAATAACATTTAGTAGTATAACTATCTTAACTATTTTGTGTATATATATATATATATATATATATATATATATATTTTTTTTTTTTTTTTCCCTTCCTTTTCTCCTTTCCCTCAACCCAGTTAAACCTTACATGATTCTTACGAGCTAGAAAGAAACTTGAACAGAGGTATCTTCCTTCTTTCTCCCTATATTCACCATGTTGATTCCCTTCTGGAAAGACTCACAAATTATAATAATGGAGAAAATACTACAAAAAAGTCCTTGGAAATGAATGGAGAACAAAAAGATCCTCTACTAATAATTGGGGAATTTCTACTACAAATGGCCTGGACATGACCAGATTAAAGACAGGCCAGCTGAATCTCTGTATACAAAGGAATAGGTTGTCTGATCTTTGAGAATAGAATTTAGTAAATAACAAACAACACTGCAATGATGTAGTCAAATGATAAGTGCTGCTTCTGAACAGTAACCCTAAGAAACAGGCCAAGCACACCTAGAGAGGAGCACTCAGCAGCCTGTATCGTCCTAATGATTCCTCAGTCATCTAAACAAAACACACACATTCTCCATTAAAACCCATCTCAAATCCAATTTGTACAAGTACAGATGTTTGTGAGAATGAAGAAAGCTCACAAGATATGGAATAAAATGGTAAAATGCCATGGAAGCACCAGTACACTTATGAAACACTATTTCAGTGAACAGAAAAAAAAAAAAAGTTATTTCCTGAAGCTTTTTCCTAAATGATTCAGGTTTCATTGTACTTAGGGAAGTAGACATTACAGTTACAAAGAAACAAGTATCTATCAAAAAGCAGGGATGGGGACAAATTCACAATTTTAAATACCATAAAAATGAAGTCAGGAAATAGACAGTATTACATGATTTTCTCCATATCTTGGAAGAAAACTTTTCAGTAAAATAGACATGTAGGCTAATCTTGGGAATGCAATATACTTCTGAAAGGAATTATTATAAGAGGAAAAAATGAGGGA
This sequence comes from Hydrochoerus hydrochaeris, assembly GCA_004027455.1. NCBI lineage: Eukaryota > Metazoa > Chordata > Mammalia > Rodentia > Hydrochaeridae > Hydrochoerus > Hydrochoerus hydrochaeris. The sequence continues at coordinate 463,798 of PVLA01000194.1, read as the reverse complement.
AAAATAGTATTAATTAGGGACAAAGAAAATTAGCCAAGTCTGAAAGTCAAAGAGGAACATGTAAAACCAGAAAATAAAAGAGAAAAAATTAACACTTGGACATATCCTGGTAAAATGCTCTTATTTCAAATATATATATATATCTATTGGCCTCCACACAGCACAGAAAGCAGACTATAGAACTGTGGTAAAGAAATTACGAAACTAGAGTTTTAGATTCAGTGTAAAGCAAGAGAAAATGGAAACTGGTTGAAATGCTAAGACTATTGAGATCATACACCAAAATAATTTGTAAAAAGGGTCAATCATGCAGACATTTTACGTAGGTGGTAAAGAAGTACAACTCACATTTACAGCATAAAAAACATTGGGCTATTTAAGCTTAGGAAAATTTAAGAAGAGAAAATGTGGGAGAGGAGGGGAGGGGAGAAAAAGGAGAAAAGGAGAAGAAAAGGGGAGAGATGAGGAAGAAGGGAGAGGTAGAGAGAAGGAGGGGACCAGGTAGAAGAGAAACAGCTCTGCAAGTCCTTATCTCACTGACTTCCAAGTCAGAAAAGTTCTATCATCTGCAGCAGAGAAAGGACTGTGCTTCACTCCATCAGTGTGGGATTCCTAAACCTGGCCTCCATTCTAAGATAATAAGCCATCCTCACATTTCCGAGTTAAACACTAGGGTTAAGCTTCTGTTTAGAGATAAATTGCTATTTCCCAGCCTTCCCTGGCCATCCCCTCCCCCCACACCGCGCAGTATGGGACCTCCCACCGTTGCTTGGTAACCTGCTGACGTCAAGGGCTCTGGCTTCCTGCGCTTCCAAACAAAGGATTCCCCCACTCCGGAACACTATATATTGGCGCGCCTCCCCTTAATAAACGAAACTTGATCAGAGCTTTTGACTTGTCTCCATTTCTCGTGTTTCTTGTTCCTTTATCATCCCCACTCCCCTTCTAGGGCCTTCGTTGACTTACCCGCGGGTCGGGACACATCAGGAGGACAAGAAAATGTTACTTAGCTGCTTTGAGAGTAGAGTAAGACAAATGTGCTATTAGGCTGGGATCCACTCAAATACCTTTGGTGTGAACAAAGCTGAAGACCACACATATGACAAAGCCAGTCTCCAGTCAGTCCAAACCTACCCAACTGCTCCATTCCCAGGGAGTGATGAGACTCAAAAGAGACAAGCTGTGTAACAGACTGTTAATAACTAAAGCACAAGGAAGAAGAATCGATGGAAAGTTGCCAAATATATCCATGGGGGCACTCCAGCAACCTAAGAAGGAACTCAGAAACAGCTTTAACCACTTCCCAAGCTCTCCCCGCACAAAGCCATCTTGCAGCACTATCAGTCAAAGCCAAAGTGTCCCATAATTCTGCGACAGAAGAGGTTCTCAGATATGGAAAGTTCAGAAAGTCACTCTTTTCTTACAAAGTTTAAAGAAGCTGCTAAGTGACATTAATCCAATTTAAATTCAAGTAAGAAACTGGGGCACAGAAGGTCTATTACTAAGCAAAATATAAGTAAAATACAAATCTTAATAATATTATTACAACAAAACTGAATTCAAATAATTCAAATCATAGTCCTTGAAGGAGAAGATATATAAAATGGATGGTATATAATAATCTGTTTAAAACAAAAAAACAACTGTAAGCAATATAACTGTCTTTAAATAAGCCTGTTTAAATATATCACAGTAGATTCACATTTGCTTATTGACTATACAACCAGACATTTTTAGTGAAACCAAAAATATAACACTATTTAAATACAAATACATGGCAAATTTTTAAATTTTACTCCAACATTTTCAAATCTTATATCTTGAAATCTCAAAGACAAAACCTACTCTCATAATACTGTAAAAATAAATAAATAAAGCAAAAATCCCTACATTGAGAGTCTATGAAAATTTTACAATGGCAGAGCTTTAGGCTGCAAAGATTTTACTTGCAATAGGTTTTCATCATTTGAAATGTTAAAAAATAAAGTTTTAAGAAAAATATAACATGTATGTTTTTACCTATTAACAATAAAATTACAGTATGCAAAGAAAAATGTTTTATTTTCAAAACTTAGTAATATAGATTTTAAAACACACTCCTCATCCAAATGCCAGAAGACCATTCTAGCACTTTAAAAATTCCCAAAATGAAATAGTCACAAACTTATCTAAACTAGACTTCAGTTCAAATTTTACAATATCTTTATCTATAATATGGAAATAATACCCATTTTCTCAGAATTACAATACAAGGCACTTTGCCCTGAAATACTCAGAAGCTAGGCTGATTAGCAACAGAACAAAAAGTGCTAAACATGAAAACCCTAATGCTTCATCGTAACAGTTTATGTCCAGTGTGTTTATACCTATGACGCATATGAGTCACAGTCACCAAAACCTCAGTCAGGAGCTTCGTGAGCTAGCTCTGTACTGTCTTGATCCCAAGACTATCTGAGGTCAGTTCTGACTTACTGACACTACAGACAACACTGCATTTGAACTAGGTACAATGGCAGCAGAGTGCCTCTCACAAAAAAGAAGACAATTACCACTTTTATAATCAGCAAAGTCAATACCACAATTAAGAAGAACAGACACAGGGAAGAAATGCTAGTTGGCACAACTCACAAACATGGTTTCTTAGCACACTCAGTGCACTTTCCCAAGGCCTACTTCAACCTGGCCTGTACCTATTAACGGAGAATCTGAACCTATTAACAAAGTCATAGAATAGCAAAGGCAACATGTGACACTTTTCCCTACTGATATGCTTATTGAGCCATTTTTTATCAATCATAATTGTATACTGCTTTTAGCATGAATCACCTACTACTGAATTAAAAGAGTAAGTGTCTGATGTTATCAACAAGTTTGGTTAACTAATTGAAAAAAAAGAAGCATAAGTCCTTTGTCAAATATTTGTTATACAGAACACCAACACATAAAAAGGAAAGTGGGGAATAGAACCATTCTCTTTATTTTCTGCCTCTGCAATCCCGGTAATGAAATCCTAGGATCTACAGAACACAATTTGTTAAAAAAAAAAAAAAACTGTAACAAGTAATTTTAAACTGCAAAGTAACTATTCTTCAAAACAGAAATTTCTTAATCTTCTCAGCATATGCAACTGTAAAAAAAAGACTATAATTTCAACAGCTACTGTCAAAAGAAAAACAGACTACAGTTGTGAAAATGCAACTGAATGTGGAGAACTCTACTATCAATATATCAAAACTCCACAAGATGGTGATATTTTGTATAAAACTAATGGAGGGACAAAAGCATTGTACAGTGTTCCCCAGGAGTATGAGGTGCTTCTCACTTTAAAGTAAAAGAATGCTGCTATAAACACCAGAAATGAAAGTACTGATAACAGTGAAGTTATTTTACTGAAAGAAAAAAATTTACTTCTATTATTACAAGGTAACAATTTCTTTATCAATGAATTGCTTGAGATCCCACTTACATAAAATGAAGATAATGATAAGTTTAGGAGTAAGCATTTTGAGTCTTTTTTCAATTACATAACCATTTTAAGCCCTACGTGAACATCTCTCCAGAATTAATAAAAATGTATTTATGTACACATGCCAGATACTTTAAATAAAGATCTGATTTAATTCTCCTTAAAGTCCTATGAAAGAAGTTTTCCTATTGGTGGTAATTTGGCGGTAAAAAACTTAAGAAGTTTGTTGAAGAGTTAAACAAAATTATCACAAGATCTAGAACTTCCACTTCTTAGTATAGAACAAAAAGAAATCAAAACAGAAACCCACATAAAAAATTTCACATGAACGTTTATAGTAGTGTTGCCCATGACAGATAAAAAGTGAAAACAATGCAAATACAGTATTCATCAACTGATGCTTCACAGTAAATGTGGTAATTTCATAGAATATTATTCAGCAATAGAACAAAATGAAGACCAAATACATGCTACAACATAAATGAATCTTGAAAATAGGCTAAGTGAAAGAAGTAAATCACAAAACGACCAAATTTTCAATAACTGCATTTATAGGAAATGTTCCAGAAGAGGCAAATGTACAGAGTCCAAAAGTAGATTAATGAACACCTAGGAATGGGAGGATGCGAGAGTTAGGAGCTGGCTGCTAATGGGTATGAGAAATGAAAATGTCTTAAAATTAATTACGGTATTGAATGCCCTATACTGTGAATATAATAAAAGTCATTGTATTACAAGCTTTAAATGAGTAAATTTTATGGTATGTGAATGGTATATCCTACTAAAGCTAAATCTTTAAAAGTTTTCTAATGAACTAACAAAGATAGTTGAAGGAAGAAAAACAAATTAGCTGTTTTAATTTTTAATTCAGCATCATATACATACTCCAGTTGTACAACTATTCATTCTCTCTCCCTTTTCCACCAAATATAAAAACATACAGTGACTAATTTTCACTGCATGATAAATTCAGACATATCCAGGAAGTTCATTCCAGCAGATAACCAGATTGGTTTGCAAGCTCAATTGACATGTTGAGTAGACTTGAAGAGATGAGCAAATATAAAGAATTTCACAGCACCAAACTCAGTAAGTCTCAAGGAGATCCAATGTACCTTAAGAGGCAGATATAAGGGAGTCTGCTACTTTAAAAAAATGTAACAGAAAATTCACTATATTAACCATTCTTAAATGGACAACTCAATAAAGTACACTGCTGTGTAACACACTTTCAGAACTTTTTCATCTTGCAAACTGAATCCCACTAGACAGCTTCACATTCACTTCTCTTCTGTCACTGGTAGCCAACATTCTACCTTCTGTGTCTCCCAAGTAGGGCTGCTTAGATACCTCACTTAAGTAGAATTACACAGTATTTGTTTATGACTAGCTTACTTCACCAAGCATAATGACCTTGACTTTCACTCACATAGTAGCATACGATAGCATAAGATTTCATCCTTTTTAAAGACTGAAGAGCATTGCACTGTGTACAAACCACATTTCATCTATCCATTCATGTATCAATAAACATTTGAGTTGCTTCTCTAAGTTGACTACTGTGTATAATAATATTGCTATGACTGAGGACTCATTTTAATAATCTATCTTGTTACTACTGCTAAGCTTTCAAAAGAGCAGCAGAGATAATTAACAATAATAAATACCTATTGAATAAGCATTCCCCAAAATGTTTTCAAGAAGATTAATATGTATCTGGGGAGGGAAGACTTTGCAATTAGAAAAGTTTAAGAAACACTGAGGTAAAAGAGGTAAACAGATTGCCATAGGACTTCTCAGAGTCTTCTATTTTTCGGTATGCACTATGAGTCCCTCAGAAACCATATTATAAGCAGTTTCTCCTAACCATAGCACTTGGTGAGGATCTTGTGAACTTGAGTTTCAGGGAATAATTTGGGCAGCCCAGTTTCCACTGAATACTAAACTGAAAGTTGGATTCTTTCATGCTCTTCCTCAAATAGAAATATGCTTAGAAACACACTGATGGTATTACCATATGATGAGTTAATCTAATAAGAAAAGGTGAATCTATTTCTTTTATTTTTGAGTATACTTAGAACTGAAAGATGCTTCATCCATGGAGTCAATAGTTATACTATCATTTGGACTAAAAGTATGTACCACAAATTCAGATTCAGGTACATTAAAAAGTCATGACATCTGGACTTTACCTTTGGAGTGTCCACATGTATTAATATAATATTAATATAACAAATTACTTACAGTTAGAAATCTAATATACCAGATATTATTCAATAAAAACTTTCTTCTTTAGAATTGAGATCAGTAAAGCTTCCTCTAATGCTTTATTTTGCTTCCATGAAATAAAGAGAAAGGTTGTCTATGTTGATAGCCTCAAGTTCAAAGCAAAATTATTAGTTAATTCTATTTCTCAAAACTAAGTAAACTAGGAGAATAAAATTCTCAAACATGAAAATTTACCATGCTACTATTAAAGATGACTTACTGCTATAATTTGGTCTCCAATTTGGATTCTTCCATCATGTTCAACAGCACTGCTTTTTGTAATGCTCTTTACAAAAATTCCTGATGGTTCTAAGATTAGAAACAGATTATTTTTCACTACTTACAAAACACACTTAAAGAGTATTTATCTCCCATTCTCCAAATAAGAAAATTTCTAATTCAGAATAAATCTGTATCAATAAGTCACACAAACAAAAATTGAAACAAAAGATAAGACAATTATTCTGTCTGTCATATCAGGGTCATCTATACTATTTCTAAGGAAGTTTTCAACCAGCTAATCCAAAACCTTCAAAATATGAAATGCTGATTTAATATTTCATAATAGATAGATATTAGAAGCAATGTCTGTATTTTTAAAAAATGCTTGAGGTTTAATTTACCTAATTTTTTATCTCCAATATAACCAGCAATAGTAATTCCTAATCCTTGAACGTTTTTAGTGAGTTCCACATCAAATGTCTCACTTTCTTCACTTTTCTGAGTAGATGCATCAACCTGAAATAAAAGTGTATGTATATATATATATATATATATATATATATATATATACACACACACACACACACACACACACACAACACAAAGAAATAAAAAACAAGATAAACTCAAAAAGTGATAGCTTTTATTGTACATTTTATAATGTGACATAATAAGGCATCAGAGAAGTACACTTGAGATTACTTCTTCAATGGTAACAACATGAATTCAGCATCACATTTTTACACAGAAAGCAATGTCAAGAATAAGGCTGAATTTCCCTTAATAGAAGGTATACATTATTGGTTACAAACTCAACATTTTAAAACTTATGAATTTTCTTATTAAATTCTGTGTTCAGAGTTGGTTTATCTTAATTTCTGAAGGATTCAGGACATTGTCAATAAAAGAACTCAGATTTTGGATTCAAATAAACAAGTTCAAATCTAGCTTTGCCAATTACTCATTCTAAGCATCTCTACACAACTATCTGCCAGGAAAAGAATAAAAATCCCCAGTCTTATCTACCATTTATTGAGGAGTTCCCCGACTGAAAGGCACTTGATATGTCTTAATCTCTTACTTCTTACAGCAACGTAATATTTTTTAGATTTCTCACAAGCCAATGAGGCAGGTGCAGCTACTCTAACCATCTTTTTCATTGTTTCCCTAAGGGAGTGCATCATTCCCAAATGATACCAATACCAAGTCAATGAGCACAGTGGGTGGAGCACACCTTTAATGTATTTGCCAGCTCCAAAAAATGTATTAAATATACTGTCATTAGATAAAGAATGTATCAGATATTAAACTGATAAGAACATATACTACACTTAATGAAAAGGCTAAGAAGAAATTTGTGTCAATTATTATCTTGAGAGAATGAGTTTACATAAGGACAAAACAGCTAAAAATATCCTAGTGGTAGCATTCAAATCTAAATAGTCTGGCTGTAAGATTCCTTCTCTTAACTGATATACAATATGTAAAGTCTCTAATAGAATACAGGGATCCCAATATCTACATGCTAGTTTATATTTTATCTTAAATTTATAAATGAATTGAACTATATTACAGTTATGTTATTAATAGGCTGATGTACTATTTTGAAAAGCAGTAAAATGCATCAAGGAAATAAACTGCCCTATATTTGTTTTGTGGATTCATTCTGTGAAAAACTATTCATAAGAAAAGCACATCTTTCTTCATTAGTATCTTCCCTTCATTAGTACGGTTGCTAGACCATTAGCTGGAAGGCTTTTTTCTAATATGAGTGTTATTAATTGTATGGACTTAAAAGCGAAGGTCTCTAAATTAAACATCTGTGAAGTGGCACAAAATGTTACCAATAAGCTATCGGTTGCCAGGTGTGGTGGCTCACGCCTGTAATCCCAGCACTTGGGAGGAGGATTGTTGTGAGTTCGAGACCAGCCTGGGCTACAAAGTGAGCTCGAGGCCAGCCTGAACTGCATAGAGAGACCCTGTCTCAAAAAGCCAAAAACAAAAAAAAAAAAAGCTATTGGTACTAATCATTAGTGTGAGGTCAGCAGATTCTATAGAGAACCTTAAGAAGAAAATGCAAAATTAAAATTAATGCGTTCTAAAGGACATGAAGGCTGCAGTTAGTTGGTAATATTTTCTGATTTTCTTTCAACAAACTAAGTATATGTAACTGATGTTCCACCTAAATGAGTTACAATTTTACAGTAAAGTTTGATTTATTTTTCATTGCACATAATTATCTGTGCAAACTTAGCAAAAGTTTAAAGTTTAGATAATTACAAGAAAATGACAGGATGAAATCTGCTTCAATTGAAACAAATGCGTTTTCTATTTTTAATAAGACTTATGCGAGTGCTATTTTAGAGGGTGGCAATTTGACTCTCGAATGGTTTTAAAAGGGGCACAAGCTTCAGAAATGATGATACACACAGAATAGATATTTTTCTAAGCTTTCAATTACATCAAGTGGTTTTCGGTATTGCATTCATTCATATATTGCTGAATAAAATGTTTTGTTTATCACAAAAGAATGCCATTTATACACTTTCACAAACAAAATTTCTTTCTTCTTTCTCTTTGCAAAGAATAGCAAGCAAACTCAGTTCCAAAAATAACAGAATCATGGAAATTTCAAATGTTTTAATGAAGTTTTAAGGCAAGTGGAGAATTTATGATTTAAAAAAAAACTGTAGCAACTGGTTAAAAATAACTTTAATAAAAGAAAACAGAAATTTTTGCATCTATGGAAAGGTATACAGGACTTACGTTTGTGTAAAGTTTATCAGGAAGAAATTCTCTGGGTGAAAATAATTATTTTGCTGATAATACGCACAGTAGTCCTGTGGTCTCTAAACCAGTTAAGATAGCCACTAACTTCCAATAATTCTGAAGTTTTCCAGCTTTTTTCATATCAAGTTAAGAACAAAGATAGAATGCTATACTTATGAATAAAACTTTTATTACAATACCTAAACCCCAACTTTTGTTTTTAAAAATTACATAACTGTGCCAGTTATTTAGCTCAGTGGCATAAGCACCTGCCTAGCAAGCACAAGGTCATGAGTTTAAATCAAAAAAAAAAAAAAAAAAAGGAATATCTAAAAATTACACAACTGTGTCAACAATATTGATTACTTGTTACAAATTTAATCACAGCTCTGAGATACACCTTAAAATAATAACTGAAAAATTCTGAAGCCACATTTACTTCTTCCAAGTCTGCTGCCACTCTCCAACCTTCACACACAGAAAACAAAAACAAAAGGACTAAAAAGAAAGTTGGTAGAAGGGAATGGTTAGAACTATGAGCTTGTGGAAAGTCTTCTAATTAAGATAAAAACATACATGAGCATTTTAGATATAAGTAGCAAATAACTGTTTGTAAAATATTATCCATACTTCAAAACCTTCACATCACAAATGAAGCCGCTTAGAAAAAAATATAAAATTATCTAGCATTTTAAGCAAATTATATTTCATCTTTTATATATTTGTAATTATAAAATATTCTTAGTGCTGAAGCATATCTACATTTGATTTTACACATTAACATTTATAAATGAACATTATTAAATCTAGGTTTTAAGTAAGTGTCACCATCATCTCAGTGCTTTTTTCTCTGACTTTCAGAATAATGATTTTATCTACTTACCCGCATCTCTGGTGTAGAAGAGGAGGAGGAGAGGGTGAGGCCCAGAGAGCTGGATGCTGTGGTTTCCTCAATGGCACCTCTTGCAATCATCAGTTTAATCCTGTTTCCACATTGCCTCAGGACCTGTGCTACTTGCTCACTGCTCATTCCTGCCAAATCAGTGTCCCCAATCTTTAGAATATGGTCTCCACTGCATAATCGTCCATGCTATACACACACACACACACACAAAAAGGTTAAATAATCAGGTTACTGTTCTTATAACTAAATCAGAGAAATCCTAAATGAGGGCAATAAAATTGTAAAATATGGCAATGATGTGCTACTAAGGCAATCATGGGACATTAAACATCTCATTGCAGTATTAGCTGCATCCTAAACCAATCAAGCATGATCCAGTGTAATAAAACATGAAATTCACAAACACTCCTTAAATTAATATTTGACAGGAAGTTTAATATTGATTCATACCCACTGAATGCAACAAAAACTTTTATGACTGTTTTTGAGGGCCAGAAAGCAGAAATACTATCAAGCAAAGATAAAAGTATGAAGTTACCATGCAAAAATATATATAAATATAAATATAAATATATGTTAAAATGCATTACTATCTACAAAATAATATTGCTTAATCCCATAGTTTTCTCTCTGGCTATTTCAATTATAAGTAGTCCAAAAGACTGCATTAGCAGATGAAATTCTAGTGAGGTAAAAATTCAGATAGATATGAGGTATGAAAAATAGTGTTCTAAGCCTCTACAAGTGCTGTCTAACAAAACGTTCTACAATAATGGAGTTATTTTACACTGTCCAACACAGTAGTTACTAGTGGAACCTAGCTGTGTGACACATGAAATGTGGCTAGTCCAAGTAAGAAACTAAATTTTTAATTTCACTTAATGTTATTTAATTAAAATTAAATTTAGCAGTACTGGAGAATATAGCTCTATATAGAAGATAAAGCATAGACAAATATATAGAGCTATTTCTCATGCTTACTAATTTCATTTGATACTGCTAAATGTCTAACATTTTAAGAGAAAATTTTATAAATTTTTGTTACTTTTAATACCTCTATTGAAGAGCTTGCTAGTAATAAGCCTTTTCATTAATGAATATGAGAAATGTTTAATGAAGCTGATTTTGACTCTGAACTTCAAATAAACATGCAAAAACAATGTTACCATGAAGACAATTAACCTAGCAGAACTTTTTATAACTAATAAGTGCATGAAATACTTTCACACATATCTTAATCATACATATCTTAATAACAATTCTTTAATTAACTATTATAGGTGATAAAAACAGGCTACATTTCATATCCAAAGATGATAACTGTGACTTTTCACTAAAAGGCAAGATGAATTTTGTTCTTTTCCTTTAACAATTTGTCCATAGTGACTATAAAACAGCCAAACAGGTTTCAAACATATGATCATAAAATAAAGAAAACATCAATCAATAAAAGCCATAAGCTTGATTTTGGCTTAGTCTGTGGTTCTAAAGATTGCTAAATTCATTGTCTGTAGCAATAATCTAAGATTAATGTTTTTTTTAAAGTATTTCCCTCCCCATTCTGTAAGAATATTTCAAGAATAGTCCAATAAAACAAAAGATCCTCCCAAAAGATCCAAATCCTAGGTTTTCCTTTTATAAGAGAAAATATAAAAGTAAAGCCATTTTACTGGGTAAAACAGCATTAAAGACTTACTGGAGTAGCTTACCTGGTCAGCTACTCCTCCGGGCAGAATAGTTTTGACTATCACACCAGTTGCCTTTCCTCCTATGATGCCAAATCCCAGACCAGAGCCATCATTCACCAGCTCAATGGTTTCTACATGCTGCCAGTGAATCTAAAAACAAAGCTCCCATATGAAGGTGTAAAATTTCATAAAACACTAAAATTCTCTATTAAATAGATTGTATGATTACTACTTTATTGGTATTAAGTAACCGAATACAGATATGCCAATAAGCACCAAAGAATCCCTTGCATTTTGCACATTTCTCTTCCAACAGATGATTATTCCTATTGATATAATTCTTCTTAAAATCATCAATATATTATTTTTTATATTTGCAAGATTTTTATACAACTTATGGAAAAGAAAAGAAAAAGATCAAGGGGAAAAAAAAAACTGTCATGTCAAAAATGTCTTCTGTCTAATCCTGCCTCAAGGAAAGATTTTGAATTAAATGACTTTGAAGTCACTGGAAGCTAACTGTAACAATATAATTGTATAATTTACAAAGCAAAGTCAAGACTGTATCTGTCTACACATAAATACATTTTATATATTTTTATTTATTTATTTAAGAATAGGAAAATTTATTGGAAAAAGGAATGGAGAATAGAAATAGTTCCTGAGAGACTGGAGAGGTCCCGAATATTCTGTCCAATAAATTTCAATTTTGTTAAAGATTTACTTTCTTTTGAGAAATGCTGTCAAAAAAACTAAAGACTGTTAAAGAAAGTAAAGACTGCTTTAGAAGCTAGAAATGTAATCATAATTAAAAAACAAATATTCTAGCCTAAGGAATGATAAAAGAATAAAAGACAAATTCAAGAAGTACAAAGAACCTACAGGAACTAGAAAAAATGTGTTTTGCTCTTTCTCAAAATTTGAGGCACTCACAGGGTTAGAATGAGCTGAAATGGTGCTGGCTGCAGATGGAGACCGGGAAACTGAGGTGACCTGAGGCAAAGAGCCCCTGGCGATTACTAGCTGCACAGTGTCTCTGGCCTTCTGCAGGATGCTGATAGCCTGCTGATGTGTAATTGTCTGATCCAGTGCCTGTCCATTGATAGCCAGGATCTGATCAGTTTCCTTCAGTCTTCCATCTCTACCAAGGATGAAAAAGAGGATGAAAAAAATTACATGGCAGCTCTCAAGGAAACGACAGCTTCTTGGTCATATACACGTAGGTTATTTTTAATACTATTTCTAAATTTTATTTTTTTAAAGTTTTCCCTGTAGTTCTACTTTTAAAAATATACTCTGAGATAATTCAACTGCTATCCCTAATCAAGATTCCATTTAGAAGGTTTAGTTTTTCTTTGTAACTATCCAATCGATATATATCAACTGTATATTAGTCTTATTTTTTAAAAATGAAAGTACCAATGTATTATTTCTTTAAGTATATTAATATAGTTCAAATTACCATAGGTCACATCTAACACAGTAATCTTTAAAACTAAATAAAAAGAGGTCATTTTATAGCAAACAAAAATACTATTTATTGAAGTCAATTTTTTCTTTCTTTACTAAAAAGTGGTTAAGTTAAACTATTTAAAAGATACTTTCATTTCAAATGACTTGCTTTTCATCACAGCAATGTTAATGACTTCTAAAAATTGATTAATACCAGATAATGTTCAGTTTAATCTTTGCTTTTCTAAATTTCTCCAAAGAGATCAAAATCTTCTGAATGTGACATCAAAAACAGAGGTGGCACTGACACAATCTCACCTATGAGCCACACTGCCCTCTTGTATCTCTTGCACAAATATTCCTAGTTCTCCCCTGTTTTCACTTCTGAGCCCTACAACACTGAATCCAAGGCCTCCACAGGAAGGTTTGAGGAGCTCAAAAGCTTCTACCTGGCGACCCTGTTCAGGAAACAAAGCAAAAAATAAAACTAAAGCTAATTACTGTAGTTAACAGTCATCTTACTACTGGTATTACTTTATTTACAATAACAAAAGAAGGAACTGAAAAAGCTTCCAAGATAATTTTTACTCATTACCTATATATAGGTCATTTACAATATTTCTGGAATACAACATGTAATACTGAATTTAAAACATAATTTAAAAAGAAAAATATAATAGAAAAGTCTCTGAACCACCAATCTCTGACAAAAAAACCTTCTTTTTCATTTTAAGTATATCAGATATTATATATGTCACTATATTATCCAGGACCAACTACACTCTTGTGTAACATTTTATCATAACTAACAAGAAGAAATGCTCTTACCTGAGCCATATTTTTGATCAACTGATCAAATTCATCACAAACAGGTTTCCCATTGATGTGAGGAGTACCAGGTCCTGTAAATGTCTCTTGATTCCCATTATATGAGGATAACAGAAATGATTCATTTTGCAGAGTAGGAATTACAGAGGCACTGAGATGAGGAGTGTGGCCATACTCAACACTTGAAGTTGTTGAAGCTGCAGTGCTTACCTAAGAGTAATACAGAAATTAACAGTAATATTTTTTCCAGTGAATTAAATTATCAGAGGTGGGTTGAGAAATTCCCCAAACTTTCAACTTATGTTAAAAGTGAGGATGGTCCTGTAGCTACTTTGCCCTTTTAAATGGTCGCTGACCCTTAACTCCATTCAATAATTGTTAGCAGTGTGGGCAGAGTTGGCAGTCCAAAGAACTGTGCATTCTGTAGTGTAGCCAGCTCTGAGGACAGAGACGTAAGTAGCAATAGCAGACAACAAAGAACTGTTTCATTTTGCAATAGATATAGATATAGATAGATATAGATATAGATCTTTCTGTGTGTTTGTTATAAAAAACTCCAAATTGAAATTACGACTTATAATTAATAAAATACCAAGTCTATCCTAACTTTTGAAGGGTGTCAGGAATGACATTTTATCTACAATTATATATCATAAAGATTAAATCAATGAAGTTAAAGGATTTTTCTGACCTTGTTTCCTAACACTCTGATCCTTACCTCTTAGCTCCAGCTCCAAGGACATCCTCACTGTTCTTTAGAACTGCCAAATTCTCACTCCACCTGTCAGATAACAGCCTTTCCCAAATATTCCATGTGTACCACTTACTTTAATTCAAGTATGCTCACTCTTGCCTCAGAAAAGCCCTCCCTGACAACCATACACAACACAGCACCCACCACCATGCTCCATAAACTGGCCCTGCCCTTTTTCATGGCACTTATCACCACCTGATGAACCCTGTTGTCATGGAGTTTCTACCTCAGTCATGGAGACAAACTAGAATGCAAAATTATCTAGTAGAAGAACTGAACAACTTATTTCCTATAAGGTCCTTATTATCTAGAAAAATATCTTTCAGAGCTGGCTGTCAATAAACATTTGTAGTATAAACATTTAATTATCCATTTTTAAGGACCTAGTCTGATCCAATCTCCCAAACTCTCTTTGCAGATGTTCAAAGTGCACACCTAAAGTATACACTTTATGACCTAGATTTGCTATGGTTTCTTTCATCTATGTATTACATACAAAGTATAAAGTCATTTGAAATGTAAGATAGGAAGTAAAGACTCTTCATTGATAGAAATATCAGAATATTTTAAAATATGTCACTAATCTATACATATGCATTTGTTACCTATCTTTAAAAACAAAACAAAATTAATTAAGTTACCAAAGTTACCAATAATTCAATAATTATATTGGAAATATATAATCACAATAAAAAAGATCAATGTGTTAAAGAGATAGTTTTGGGAATCCTTTCAAATGCTTATTTTAAAATCTACAGCAGGCATGATCAATTATTATTTTTTCAAAAGCAAGCTTCTCATGCCAAGATTTTTTTTTTTTATCCTGATCCATGGCAACTCTAGCAAAGTCTGCCAGCAGAAGATACACAGCTCAGGTTGAAGCAGATGGCAGAATTAAATTTGTGACAGGCTGAAGATCCCACACACCAAGACCTAATGCCTGTGGTATGTTTGCATAGGAAAAAATATTAGGACTTCTACCGTGGCAAGCCAGAATGAACAAATCACATTCCAAGAATAGACAGTCTATAAGAAATTTACTGCTGAACTAGAAATTCTGATAGTATGAAAGACTAGGTGTGAAGGCATTCCAAGAATAAAGTTAGTAGGAGTAGAATAAACATAAGATTACCATATGAAGACTCATATATAAGTAATATCAATTGTCTTTTCTCAATTTATTAAGTTTGAAGAATGCCAATGATTTCACCTATTTTTCTCTTCCTTGAAATGTATACAAATATGAAACCAATTCTTTTTTAAATTGGACCATGTATTGAAAAATCATAATTTATATTATCAAAAGTCTTAATTATAAATTCAAAACTTTATATTCATAAATAACAAAATATATTTTAATTCCTATAGCAACTATTTACTATTATGGTTTTCTGAACTACATTCTCTCAGAAACAAGAGTAAATCTCATTTGCTTTGATAGATCTGTTCATAGCAGACAAACTATAAATGTTTAATAGAACTAGACTCTCATCCTTGGTTTATAGAATATAAAATAAACAGAAGAAAACACAAATATCTGGTTATTTTTACACACATATAAACAATCTGTATTATTTATGGGAGTTGCTAGTAAATGAGCAAGAGTCACCAAATAATTATCAGTTCTCTCTAACTTCTGGCTGAGCACTTACATCTAGAAAAAGCTTTTACATAATAAACAAACATGTATTAATTTATGGATTTTAATTAGTGCTATTATCTGGAACAGCATTTGAATGAAGATTATGAAAGTATCATTTTAAGGTTTCAGATTCTTTGTAGAAGGACAGGATATAATATCATCTCAGAATTCAGATGTATAGCTAAGACTCTTACAAAATGCAATCAGAACTAGTAATTGAGCTACTCTAAAATAAAGCAGAAAGCATACCACATAACAAACACATAATCTGTTTTATTTTTAATTTAAAAGTATCTATACAATTCATAAACATCCTGCTATATCGATGAGATTTTTTTTAATAGAGCTCCAAAAATGAAAGGTCTTTATCATCTTTTTTTATATTTATTTATCTAATTTTTTTGAGGGAGGGATTAAACTCATGACCTTGTACTTGCCAGGTAGGTATTTATGCTGCTGAACTAAATCCCAGACTATATTTATTTATTTTTTATTAATAAAGTTTACTGGCACATTTTAGGTATATATAATGATTACATTCATTATAGGAAATTTGTACCTGTACCTGATATAACTGGATTCTTTTTTATCCCCACATGCCCATACTCTTCCTTTAACCCCTCTCCCCTTCCTTATTTAAAAGTTTTGTTACATTTTTTCCTTCTTTTCTCATCATTCTCCCCCCCCAGTTTTCATTCCCATTTGGGCATTTTCTTTCTATTTCAACAATATATGTTAAAACATTTTGGTCCTTATTTATACTTTCAGTTTCTTACAGCAGAGAAATAATGCAGTACTGATATGTGTCTGATTTATTTCACCACTAGAATATGGTAAATGTCTCAAGCTTATCCTTCTTTATGGTAGAGTAGTTCTCCATTGTATAAAAAATATTCTTTATACATTCATGAGTTGATGGGCATTTGGGCTGTTTCCAAGATACAGCTATTTAAAACTGTCACTATAAATATGAGTGTGCATATATTGCTGTGATATGATGCTTTAAATTCTTTTGGGAATATATCAAGAAGAACAGCTAGGCTGAAAAGTCACACTCATGGTATACTGTTTTATTTTTAACATTAGCTCTTTAAGGTGAAGTAGCAATTTGAACAATTCAAAAACTAATTTTATTGAAAAAAATATTTTAGATTTTTATGAGGTCTATCCTGTTTTAAAGTTTGGTCAAACAAATTAATCCACCTATATTTGACATATAGTTTTCAAAATTTTTCTTTTCATGGAAAAAGTCATAAATTTTTATATATTCATAAAATTATAAAATTAAGAATAAAAAGCATAATGCACTTAGAAAGCAACTTTTGAAAAATGTACCCACAGCAATCAGAGCTGAAGAAGTATACAAACAAGGGTAAATATCAACTATCACACCTATGGCAGACACCACACATGACAACTGGGTGTTCCGCACACATGCCTCACTTACACTGATGACAGCACACTTGTCTTCCGTTTTTGGTTTTCTTTTTTTTTTTTTTTAACTGGAAATCAAATTCAGGACCTTGCATTTGCCAGGCTGTCACTTATGCTGCTGAGCTATATCCCCAGCCCTTAAGGTTACAGTATTTAAACAGACAAATGTTTAGTGTCCTGGGCATTAGTCAATATCCCTCACAGGAGACAGTATACTTTCACCTAGCAAATTCTTGGAGCTGTGCTAATCCACTGTTTCTGTAATATATCCCAAGAAAACAAAATTCACTTTAGTTCTATACATAACTAAGTGCCACTTTTTTAAAAAATTTAAAGATATCAAAAAGATATTAAGATTCCTGCCCTATTATTCTGAATCAAAGCAAACAGTAAATCCAGTACACAGTAAAGAAGGATTACACAAGAACATCAGGAGGCAGAGATTATTGCTGTCCATTTTAGAGGCTGACCACCACAGCTGAAAGCCAAGACAAAGAGAAAAATCTTAAAAGCACAAGAACACAAAGTCACCTTATCTTCAAAGAAGATACAACAGCTGATTTCTCAAGCAGGACCACACAAGCCAGATACTAACAGAATGAATAAGACAACAACAACAAAACCACTTATGGATGAAACACCTAGCTAGCATCTCTCTCTCTGTCTCTCTCTCTCTCTCTCTGTCTCTGTCTCTCTTTCTCTCTCTCTCTCTCTCTGTCTCTGTCTCTCTCCTCTCTCTCTTTCTCTCTCTCCAGATCTACACAAAACAGCAATGTAAATTCTTACACAGAAAGAAAATTATCTTACACAGAAGATCCCAAATGCAGAAAAGATTGCAAGTACAAAAAGGGTTTAAAGTGTAGGTGAATCAGGAGTTGTTTAAAACAACAGATAATCTAAACTGTGAAGTTTTAAATATATATGGAAATACAGTAACAGTTTCACAAAAGGCAAAAGTATAACTATTAATGAGATTGAATTATTCTAAGTCCCTTGAATATTCCAGGGAATAGTAACCAAACTAAAGCAGGCTCAAATCAGTCAAAGACATGTTATGTGACAAAGGATTCTTATCTGAAATATATTAGAAAATGCTACTGCTAAAAAAAAAACATTAGAAAACGATTAAAAGAGACAATTCACCAAAAAAGATGTATCAACAACAAATAAGCACATAAAAGATGTTCATCATCATTATTTATTAAAGAAATGTAAATTAAAAGTATTAAGGAATATCACTCAGTATACACTCCTCTGACTAGTGAGGAGGTGGGAAAACTGTTTTGTTCATATAGAAATGTAAATTATATAGCACTGGTGAAGAACAGTGAAAATTAAATACGCATTTACCAATCTACTCTATGTTTGTTGTGAGAAATAAAAACCTGTGACACCACACAAAACTCTATAAAGAACTGTTCACAGAACAGCTTTATCTATAAATCAAAAAATAAATAAACTGGAAAAATAAAATCTTTCAGTAAGTATATCCATATGACAGAGTATAGCTCATTGATAAACAGGAAAGGAATACTAACATATACAATTCAGATGGATCTCAAGAGCGTTAACATGTCTGAAAAAAAAGTCAATTTCAAAATGTTCTATTTTTATAATAGCACTGAAATGACAAAATTATAAAGATTAAAAAAAGATTATAAATGTTGTTACAGGTTAGAGATGGTGTAGGAAGAAATTAGATAGGATGGGAGTACAATATAAGAGATCTTTGTGGTAATAGTATATATCTGATTTTGATTATGGTGATAGCTACACAAACACCTGTTAGGGGAAAAAATTTAAAACTGATACACAGTGTATCAATGACAAGTTTCCTGGTTACTTTATTTTATTTTATTAATGAGATGCAGTCACGGGGAAAATTTGCTGACATACCTGTAGGACCTCTGTCTCCTATATTCAGAATTTTTGCGCTAACAGTATAGCTTTCTGTATAGAATGTGCAAGTCCCTGAGCTCCATTGCCAGTACCATCAAAAACTCCTACAAATCTATAACTAGTTCAAAATAAAGGTTAAAAAAAGACTCAAATCATGTATATATTCTATCACCTTTAGGATATCATCTAAAAGAATAATAAATTAATGTATAAATAACACAATAATAAAGGGAAAAGATGAAATAAAAATTAAAAGTTAAAAAGAGAAAAAGAAAACAAAAGATTACAAAAATCCCTAATTTGCCAACAATTACATTAAAGGGTTAACAATTCAAAGTAAAGGGCTAAAATTAAAGAGAATAATGAACACAAAATCCTCCAAATACATGCAAAGATTTGTTTTCAAAAAGTAAAAAACTGGAGGAAAGATAAATTATATAGATATTAACCAAAACCAAATCTCTTCTTGCTACACTAATATGCAAATGAACATTAAACTAGAATGTATTAATAAAGTTGAATAATGTCAATGAGGTAAAGGATCAATTCAATTGAAAGTTTAAACAACCTTAGTAATCTAAAATTATAACCTACAAGTAGTAAGGCAAAATGACTCAGAATCTCAAATGAGTAATAGAAGAATTCAGAATCAAAATTATAATGCATCTCTCTCAGTAAGTAACAAACAATATGAAATACAATATATGAGCAGTGGTTAAAAAAATAAGTGTTTAAAAACTATTACAGTAAAACACACATTACTATTAATGACTCTCAAAATTCTCCCCCTCACTTCAAACATACTTAGCCCATCATTCTGGTCACTTTCTGAATCAGTTCTGGAAGTCCTCATTTGTGAGTGTTTTTAGTTGTGCTCACAAGGTTGCCTCAATGTGCTGATGATTTCACAAGCCTGCCTTTCCACCAAAAGGCACTTGAGTGCAGCATTCACCTCAGCTTTGATCAGACCTTATAAAGATACCATGCAAGAGAACTTCCAGAACTGCTTTAGAAACTAACAATAGGATAAGTGCGTTGGAAGTGAGGGAGAATACTTTGCAAGGGATTAATGTCAATATATCTTTTATTATAATAAATTTTTTTTAACATTCATCACAGATTTGAATCACCCTTTTTATGGATCTGAACAACTTCCTAAGTAAAACTGACCTAACTGACATTTATAAATTACACTGAACAATTACTGAATATATATTCATTTCAGAAACATTAGGAATGTTTACCTACATAGACGGTAAATAGGCCACAAAGGAAGTCTCAAAGAATCTCAAAGAAATGATACACTGAAGATAATCTCTGATTTCAGTAGAATTGTTAGAGGTCAACGATAAAAAGATAAAATACAAACTAAAATTTTTAGTTAATTAAGAATATGTTTCTAAATAAATCACTAGTAAACAAGGTTAAAAAATTACAGCAAATTTTGAACTGAATGATAATGAGGGACTGTAAAATATAGCTAAAAGTGCTTTAAAAAACATACACTTAATTACTAGCTTGGGGGAAAAAGATTAAAAATCAATGAATGGAATATCCATTTCAATAAACTAACATAAAAACAGTAAACTCAGAAAATGAAGAAAATAACATATATCACAGAAAAATGCAAAATAAAAACAGAAGAAATTCTACAAAGCCAGAAGTTGATCATTAAGTCATAAATTTCCAATAATGAAAACAAAAAATGAAAAATGGAATATAACTAGTTTATATAAGTGTGTAAAAATACACATTATTTCCCTAAATACAGATATAAAAATATTAAGCAAGAATATTAGTACATTAAATCCAAAGATATGTAAACAGAACCATGATTATGACCAAATTGGACATTATGGAAACACAAGATTTGATGACTGTTTAGTTTAATTCACTACATTAGAAGAATAAAGGAAAAAAGCAATTAACCCCTTAAGGTAGAAACAAATAATAGATGAAACCCATACTATCACCACTTCTATTTAATATTAAATTCAAGGTTCCAGGTATTACAATAAGGTGAAGAAAAGAAAAAGTATAAAGACTGAAGTCAAAGAAATAAAAACTGTAATATTTGCAGGACACATAGTTGTGAACAATGAAAACCCAAATGAATACAGATAAACTATTAACATTAATAAGTGAATTTAGCAAGGGTGATAAATACAAAAATCATATAAAAATATATTTTCAACTATAAACAGCTGGAAGCTAAAACATCATAATAAACAGACTGTTTTAAATATGGTAAAAAGTTTTAATAACACTGAACACAAGACAGAATTCAGAAAAAGAACTATATATGACAGATCCACTTCATTTACAATAATGGTATCAAAATAAGGATGGACTTTTCAGTAATTTTTTTCTGGGTCAAATGGATAGTTATGAAAAATAATAAACATATGCAAGTACATTATACCTCACACTATATTCACAATTTAGAAAGCAAACAATAAAGCTTTTAAGAGAAAATCTCTATATTCATGGAGTAAAAGATTCTTAAGTAGTATAAAATGAAACAATATCCATAAAGCAAAAATTTGAAACACTAGTCTTTTGCAAAATTTTCAAAACCACCTGATTATTAAAAGATATAATTAAGAGAGTAAAAAGGCAAAATACAAAGCAGGAGAAAATAGGGTAATCTTTTGCAAGTGGGAAGGGGATGAAGAGATTGAAAGAGGGGGACTGTAGGGGAGAGAAAGAGGAAGTTAAAAAATTCATGTGTTATGTACATGCACCAACTCCCCACAATGAATGTAATCACAATGTACAACAAACATTGGAATAAAAGCTATTTTAAAAACCAAAAAGACATACATCCAACAAAAAAGTATTTAGCATATTGAAAGAATGCTTGTTAATCAATAAGACTGGCAAACTGACATAAAAATGGATTTGAAAAAATAACTTCACAAAGTAGAACAGTCAAATACTAAGCATATGAAAAGTCCTCAACTGCATTAGTCAAAAGGAAAACACAAATCAGAATAATATGGTACAACATAACACTTCCTGGAAATGCTACACTTGCAAAAACTTCATGTAAAGCTCCAGAAGTAGCAAGTATAAGTAATAAAGTCAATAGCAAGAATGTTTATAAACTACAGTGAGAGAGCAAACCTACTACCATTTTAGAAAACAGTCTGGCAGAAACTACAAAAGCTGAATACATGTTGAGCAAATCTAATCTAAAAATCCAAAATATGAAATTCTTTAAAAACAGAAAATGTTTGAACACTAACACATGCTCCAAATAGAAAATGCCAAGTCTGGACTCATGTGACAGGTTTAGTCAAAATATAGGAGCAAAAGCACTAAAAATAACATGTAAATTTACCTTCAGGTTATGTGTATTGTGTCTAGACTTGAGTCTCCTCCCCAAGATACCTCATTATATAGTTACAAATAATCTAAAACCCCAAAACAAAAAATCTGAAAACTAAAACACAAAAAGGGACAAATATATTCCACTATATTCACACAATGGGCAATGAAGAAAAAAAAAAAAAAAAACCTAAATGGCTACCCATAACAACATGAACAAATCTCCAGACACAAAGTTAGCCAGGCGTGGTATGCACTGCTGTAATCCCACCTCTTAGGAGGTTGAAGCAGAAGGATTACTGTGAGTTTAAGACTTCCTGGGCCACAGAATGAGTTTAAGGGCAGTCTAAAATACATAGTGAGATACTGTCTCAAAAAAGAAAAAGGAAAAAAAAAAAAGGACACAAGTGAAGACAAGTAGACTAAGACAAAGAATATATACTCAAGATTGTATTTACATAAAGTTGAAATAGTTAACTATAAGATAAAAGTCAAAATACTGAGTCCTTGGGGAAAGGGTTAAGCCTAAGTGAAATGGGAATAGGAAAGTATCAAGAGTGCTGTAAACTTTATCTTGATTTAGGTAATCGTTATATGTGTGTATTAAATTTATAAAAATTCTGTAAGCTATCCAATTTTTCCCTGTAATATATGTCATTTCTTAGTTGTATTAACATTTGAAATTAAGACATAATTGGAACACAGAACTCAGGGCTTATGTTATGGCATAAAAACACTTCTGTTAAAGAAAACAGGTGGAACCAGGGATGTAGCTCAGTAGCACAGTGCCTGCCTGGCAAGTGCAAGGTCCTGAGTTCAGTCCCTGGCACAGAAAGAAAGGAAGAAAGGAAGAAAGGAAGGAAGGAAGGAAGGAAGCAAGGAAGGAAGGAAGGAAGGAAGGAAGGAAGGAAGGAAGGAAGGAAGGAAGGAAGGAAGGGAGAGAGAGAGAGAGAGAGAGGAAGAAGGAGGAGGACGAAGAAAGGGAGGGAGGGAGGGAGGGAGAGAAGGAGGAAGGGAGTGGGGGGGGAGAAAAGACAAGACAAGACAGGTGACAACAAAAGCCTGTATATATCAAGGTATGCATCTGTTTACAATTCCGAATTTAAATTCCATTACCAGGTATGCACACTTAAATGAAGGAAAATATGGAAACTGGGTATGTGAAAGTGAGGCTAATACCCACTTTCAGAAAGGATCTTTCAAAGTGCTCAAGTGAAGACAAATCCTCAGCAAAAGTGTTTCAACCTCTGCAGCACCTGTACATTTTTCTTCTTTTAATACCATGAAATTTTAAAACTTTTAATTGTTCAACTACATACCTAAATAATCACTATATTATACTCTTTATTATAACATACTATATTGTACTTTCATAAAACATGAAATTTGGAAATTTTAAAGTTATAAATCATTTCCACCTTTTAAAATAAGAATTAATCCTATAAAATCAATCTCATTCCAAAAGTATATTAATAGTCAATGTCTTAAATATTTTAACCATTTAAACATATGATGCATTGAATCTAACAACCAAATATTTTCAAATATTCAAAATTCACTTATCTAAATCTGCTAAAAATTATTGAAATATCAACTGTGTTAGCTTCCTCTATTCCTTATGGGTTGTTAACAGAAAAGAAGACTAATGTGACTAGGTCTATTTTAATAGTTACCATCAATCTTTCCAGAAGTACTTGAATAACTATCTACAAAAATGATTGCATAGTATCAAAATTAATTTTCTAAGAATTTTTTGTATATTATCAAAATCTATTTATGGTACTGTCATTTTCACTTATTCTGAATGTATAATATAACAAGAGAATAAAATGACTCAAATGCTTACATACACTTGATACTACATTTCTCTAATTTAAAATTAAAATATACATTATCATGAACTAAGCAGGAAAAAATGGCCATTGTTTTTGTAAGCTTATATTTGGCAGATTTTAAACAAATTTAAAAATTATACTGCTAAGGTTTTGGTTTATTTATTACACATTAGCATAATGACAAATAAGAAAAAAAAAAGCACCCTGGAGAACTTGCCATAACAGGTGTGCCTCTTAGAAATGCAGCGTACAAAAATCTGCACCTTGTCTTTTCTCCTTGCAAAGACAGAAATGTGTTCATTTTCCTGTGAATTTTTAAAAAATTTTGTAAAAGAGTCTCTGGAACTGATCCCAAATATGAACTGCAATGATGGACAGGATGCCAAGAGTATTCCATGAAAATTAATACAGCATCTAAAATGGTGGCTATCACTAGAACAAAAAATTATCCATAATAGGATTCCATTTCAAGTTTGGGACCTTGTGTAGGTCTCCTTTTCTATAAATCTTTCAGTGAACTACTGATTAGAGTACAGCTCTGATGCATTATTGAAGAGGCAAAGTCTCCCACAGTAATTGATGGTGACACTCTGATTTAATGATCCTTATTTTTAAAGCTAATTAAAGAAATTGAGTTGCATGTTCAAAGCAGATTAGCTTAATGTGACGAGACTATTTTGGACATAAAGTAGCTCATAGTTTCTGGACTAAATGAAATAAAAAATGGAGCTATAAATTTTAAGAAAAGAAAACAACATTTTCACATATAATAAGCATAATTTTACTTTGAGACTTTTTATTCATTCAAATATTTACTCAGCATCTAAAATGTCTGAGACATTGAGATCTAGGTAATGAGGACAAGAATTAAAGTGCTTTCTGTAATCCCATAAAAGGGTTAGTTCACACAACTACTGAGACAGGCTAACTTTCATTTCATAGCTGTGAATTCTCAAATGAAAAAGAGCAGATAGTGGTCCAGAACCCATAATTCACAGATATTCTTAAAGCAGTATTTAACCAGAATTTTCTGGCAAATTAAAAAATAAAAGGAGTACTCAATTTAAAAAGTAATTTTTCTTACCTAAAAATGTTTAAGGAGTCATTCTCAGTAATCGCAATGTAAAGTCTCTGCACCTGCCTCTATTTAGGTACAAGTGCAGAGCTTCAATGGTATATTTGTCTTAAAAATCCCTGTGTTAAAATGGATAAATTAGCAGCTATGAAAATCAAGATGGAAGGCAAAGAACACTTAAGCTTGGAGAAGGAAATGAATTCAAGAGTAGGTAAGACTCTTGACTTTTCCTTTTTGACATTTATGAAGGCATATATGGATGATGACTAAACTACCCAATCACAAGATCAAATACAAAACTGTGTTTTCATGCAATGTTGTCAATTGGCCACTTAACAGATTGTGTTATTTTATAATACTTTAGTATTCACTCAAACTTTCATTTATGAAGATTTTCTTCATTCCTGAAACTGTATAAAAATAAGATTTACTGAAGTCAATCCACCAGGCACACTACACTAAAATGTGTGCTCAAGCAGAATAATGCAGAGTATTCTGTGTGTATTTTATAAATTACTTGTTTAAAGAAGGTCTAAATGACACTAAACCTTTCAGAAATATTCTTAAATGAACATATTCAGACTTCCCCCAATTTCATAAAATACATATGGACATTTGAATAATTATTGGAAAAATAACTTTCAAGTTAGTTCTGTTTTAAATTCATTATTGTTATAAAAAGAAATTTTAAGTTTATAATCTAAAACAACTTTAGATCCTACTATATAGTAAAACCTAAAATTTTTTATGTACTCTATTACCTAACTTGCCACTGATATTCTGATTTCAAAAATGATTTAGCTCAACGGCCTAAGTGTCTGCCTGGCAAGTGCAAGGTCATGAGTTAGATCCCCCCCACACACACACACACAAAAAATCTTTTTGAAATTTGTTTTAACCTTTTTTGAACTTTTTAAAAAGATATCTTTATATTTTATTACTATTTATGGGGTAGGAAGTATCTACTGTAGGTTAAACAAAAAAGATCACAAAATTTTTTCAGTTCCTTTCATCAAGCGTAATAGTCTACTGTCCCACCACTTACATCACTTTTAAAAGTTTCTGATGAAATAGTAAAAACTGTCAATTTTATTAAATCTTCACCTCTGAGTTCATGTCTTTCAGTAGTCTCTATTTTGGAATAGTAAACAAATATAATGCAAAAGAAAACTACAATGATTGTCTCAAAGAGAGCACTAATTTTGAGTTGCAAGCTAAACTAGGCACTTTTTACACATATCATATTTGAGAACAACTAAAAAATCAAATTGTGATTATATATATTTGAAAGGCAGTTTTCAAAAATAAACAAAGTAAGCCTACCAATTCAAGGACAACAGCAGGTGGTAACTGTTGCCAATAATATAATATGAGCTTTCAAATAAAAGTCACAATTTTGGAATACTTGTATCTGGCACCCTAAACTTGATACTTCTCCGTATTTTAACAATTTTGTCCATAAGATCACAAGTGATATTAGCAAGTATTAATTTTTGATAAATAATCAAATGTTTGAATTTGCCATTTTTCAAATTTTCCAGATAACCAATGTGTTATAAAATCATGCTTGGATGAAAGAAAAAAAACTCAGAGTGAGGGAGACTAACAGGTTTTTTTTTGTTGTTTTTTTTTTTTTTACTATGAAAGACTACAGAATATTCACTGACTTGGTTTCAGGTTTCATATTTCAGCAAACCTTTAAGAAACCACCACAAATTTTCATATGCACTATCAAAGAAACATATTCACAATTATCTGAAAAAGCTAATCTCTTTTCCAGTTTGCACATCTGTGTGAGGCCATAATTTTTTCAATATACTTCAACTAAAACTACAAATCAATTAAACACAGAAAGACAGACAAATCCATTTTTCTATTAAAACTTCTACATTAGACAAAAAAAAAAAAGCAACGGACTCACTACTTTTAAACATGTAATAGGTTTACTCTAATCAAGTGATTTAATATTTAAAGCATTTTTCAATTTCAGTTTCTAACATGGTAAGTATTGGTGGACATACCGTATAAACAAAAGCTCTTTGTAGTCCTTCATAAATTTTCTAACTCGTCATGAGACTAAGACATTTAAAACTTGCTTTAGAATATTAAATTTCAATTAGTGAAAGAAGTAAAAAGAAAGAAAACCAATAGTTACTAGTTACACATAAAACACTATGCTTCACTTTTAAGATCCATGTTATTTAGTTACTATTGTATAAATGAAGGGGAAAAGGCAGGTTCATCAGATAATCATAAATAATATATATTCATTTTAAGAACTTAAAATTATTTACCAAAAAATATCAGCAACAGAATAAAACTGTAGGATATCTCTCTCCAAATACTACCAGACTACATGGCCACAATTTGAGATTTGATCATCACAAGAAGGAAATCCTTAAATAATGTTCAGTATGGTGTTTAAGAAGAAAATTATATTCAGTATGGTGTTTTAAAAGAAAATCTAATACATTTCCATAATTGTGACCTAGCTATTTGGTAACTTTAGCTATTTGGTTAATTTAGTATGTTAAAAATTAAATCTCTGGCAAGGAATGATAAATATTTCATGAACAAGTTTTTAAAGTTTAAGAATACTCCTAGGTGCATTAATTAAGCAATCATTTTTTTGACCTTGAGCAAAGTTTCAAAGATGAACATAGCATGGATTTTACCCACAAAGAAGAATGTGAACTTCAAATAAACCTGAAATACAATTAATTCTAAAGCCTGTTTCTATGCTAGTTAAAAACAAATGGGAAATGGAACACAGCCTATACACTACAGTTTAGGCATGTGTGTTTATATGTATTTGCAGAATATCTTTTCTTTATTTAAATCTCAACAATTCTGTTTTCTTAGTCAAACTTCCAAGACAAAATTTCAAGGAATGTTGCTTGACCAAAAATAATATTCTTATCAAAGTATGCTGAGATTTTCTACATAGGCATAGAGAAAATATCAAAATTAAGTAAATTCACCCATTTATAATGCCAAGAAAAACGGTAGTTTACACACTGAAAATTTAGACAAATGAAGTTAGGATTTTCTCAATGTTTTGCTATTTATCTCACATTTCCAGAAGATAAATAAAACTAATTCACTGTTTACAATGTAATTATGAGGAAATAAAATAAATAAATCCTACAGAAAAGCATATAGGAATAGGCATGTAAAGATCAATGTTATTTTGAAGCACTGTCTCTCTACTCCACTATTATCGTTACCCAGTTCTTTTAATATACCATAAAAATCTAGCATAATTATAAATAAAATCAGGAAGAAAGTTCTAGTTAAGAAGACTAAAATTGTGGAGAACAAGAGAAATGGAAAATCTTAATGACTTTCAAGTTATAAAACATTTAGTTTAAATACTTTTTTCTTTAGAAGACTCACTAACTGTTTTATTTTTATCTATTTTCATCTCATTGGTTCTTTTATGTAGAACTAAGTGCTTCAAAATGGGATAAATTAAAAGAAAGTAAAGCACTGGCTTTAAGATCAAGGTCTTGAATTTTCTAAAATTTGCCGATTAATAATGGTGTAGTCCAGGTTTAAATTGAATGACCTCTCTAAGCTCCAATATTCTCATTGGAAATAATGAGGAAAAAAAAACCCACATTATACAAATGAAGACTAGTTAAAAGAGACAAAGTCCACAGCATGTAAGTGGTTCCTAAAGGTACTTCTTACAGATTCAAATATAAAACCATCCACTGAATCTACTGCTCTAAAAAAACCAAAACACTCATGTAGGTTATATCCAGTAAATGTCATTTTTTAAAATTTCTTTCTTCTTCGAAGACTATTTAACTGTGTTACAAAAATACCACACAATTAGCACCATTTGTTTTTTCAGACACACATGCATAACCAATAGCAAGATGGTGCTGTATTTTAATCCAGCACTGTATAAAAAGCTTGAACAGTGCCTTCTTGCCCAGGAAAAAAAGAAAAGAATTTTAGTCCATTCAATGATTCTATATTTACAAACTTTTAGTTAAAGGAACAAACATTTAAAAGCTGTTATTGTACCAAAAATAAAGTATTCAAAATTCCTACAGTAAATAAACTTTATGGTAATGTGAAAACATAAGAATCACTTGTCTCTTAATTTGTCCTAGATAATGCACATTACAGTCTCAAGAAGTACAAAAGATATTTTCCTGCTGGGTGTAAAACTATTTCAGAAGAATGCTACATTATAAAAAAAAATTCCAGAGGTAACAAAAACCTTTTTTCATTTTCAAAAGCAACATCACTGGAAAGAATTCTATTATATTTTTAGATGATTTCCATTAATGGGATCAAGGTAGGTATTTTTTTTCTTTTTGTCATCCCTTCCCCCAATGCCAAACTGTAATTTAATCTAGACATTCTTGGGAGACAGTAGTCATTTCCCCTCACTGACCACCAGTCTAGAGACGAATCATCTGCATTTTGCTCTCAAATTAGAAGGCACAAAGAGTCATATTTTAATAATTATTATGTATTAAAGCTAAAGAAACATAGGCATTTCTGCTCTTTAAAACATAAATCATATAAAACAGTATCCTTCAGATTACCAAAATCAAAACAGAGGGAAAAAAAGGATCAGTTACCAACATTTCTGATGTTTTTATCATTTTAAAAATGATAAACACAGTAAAGCATCAGAGCTACTGATGCTGCCACTTACAAGAACATGCCTCACCATTCTGAGCATAAACTTGATTTAACAATCTTAGAAGTGTGTATTTACAAATTAGATTTTTCAGACTTGCCTCAGGCCAGTGTTAATTTTACCTAATATTCTTCACTTACTTCAGATACTAAAATTGACCCTCCAAAGAATACTAAAGGTCTAAACTTTCTAATATTTGCTACTGTTTAAAACTGAACATCTGAATAAGTACACAACACAGTATGTAGGTCATGTACATTATCTTATATGCTCCTCAGTAAAACCACCATTAATTAGGCTCTCATGTTTTAATCTTAGTATTAGGAAGATGAAAGAAACATTCCTTTGAAGAACAATTCATACATTCTATAATTATAATCAAAAGTGTTACTTATATGCATGTTGTTAAAACCTTCACCTTAAATTTTGTTGTGTTTATTACAATTAAAACTGCAGAAAAGTAAATAACACTGACTAAAATACTGTATTTAACAAGGGTTAGAGGATAAAGCAGATATAATTTCCTAGAAAAGTGAAAATGCAACAGATCAAAACTAAACAAAAACAAAGAA
The DNA here is from genome assembly GCA_004027455.1 of Hydrochoerus hydrochaeris. Classification (NCBI taxonomy): domain Eukaryota; kingdom Metazoa; phylum Chordata; class Mammalia; order Rodentia; family Hydrochaeridae; genus Hydrochoerus; species Hydrochoerus hydrochaeris. The sequence continues at coordinate 432,997 of PVLA01000194.1, read as the reverse complement.
AATCTTTATCTCAATAAATCCTTCATAATTGACACCATAATTTCCTCTCATATCAGTGTCCCACATAACACCTAATTGCTTTGATAACACATGGCTCTCTACCCATGTTTCTCAAACTCAGCACTGCAGAAATTACAAATCCATTAATTCCTTGTTGTGGGTGGCTGCACTACACACCGAAGGATATTCAGCAGCAAAAACTACCCATTACATATCAGTATATTTCTGTCATCTTCCAGTTACAACAATCAAAATTGACTCCAGACACTGCCACATCTCTTGGAGAGGAAGAGTACAAAATCAACCTCAGCTGAAAGCAACTGTTCCACGCTCTTGTCAACATTTTTCCTTTATCGCTGCAGAAAATTTACACTCATTTTTCAAGACCCATCCTAAAGGTTGTTACCTCCAACCTGAGGTTTCCCCCAATTGAAAGTTAAGGAATTCCTTCCTCTTACAACCATTCTCTTTCCTGGTTTCCTGTGTTCTACATCTCATTATTGAGATTTTATTGGTTTCAGGTGTTCAAGAAAGGCTTCTCAATAAATGAACATGAGCCTTTCCTAAATGCATCTCATGAGAAAACTCTGCCATTGCCAAGAGAAAATTTGGTTCACTAAATGTCTTACAATGAACAATATAGCACTCTAAAGTTCTTTTTTTGTTTGCCTATAATCCTGGGAAGCTGAAATTAAATAATACACTTAGTTTTAGTAACCAAAAGTTCTTTCATGTCTAGGTCTTTGATAGTCTTATATAATATCTTTGTTGCTTTTTCTCATTTCCTTGCTGTTTTGTTCTGTCTTTCATTTTTTGGCAGGCAAATGTTCTGCCATTAATCTGCATCCCCAGTCAGTAGCTTGAACTTTGAACTATCCATTATCCACTATGTTTTACCATCAGAAGTTGTTTTGAAGTCTTCTTTGGAATGTGACTAGGTAAAACTAGCAAATATAGAAAAATAGAACAAAAACATTACACCATGAGGACTGTATTTGAAGAATAAAATGAACACTAAACAGTAATTTCTGATTTTGACTCTGCTAACCCAGTATCTCTCCAGTTAGTTCAAGAGGTATCATAAATGTTCAAGAAAAATTAGACTTAATTTATGCAAACGTATATATCTTGATGAAATGTATGCAAGCCATGTATACATTTTTAGAAGAATGTAAAGAACTAGAAACCAGGAAATATTAAACAACAAAACAATAGAGTGTCACACTCCAGAAAGGCTGGAAATTATTGACACTAAGAGACCTACTGAATATTTTGTGCCCTGAAGCTGATATTCCATACAAGCATCTTTTGTATCCTGAGGTATCCATATTATTTGTCATCTTAAAATTGGTCTGTGTTGCCACAGCTTTAAAAATAATCTTAACAATCTCAATTTCTAAGTATTAGCCCTAAGTTTCTATTAAAATTAATAATCTCATTTAACAGTGTTTCTACAAATAATTTAAGCTTAGAAGATTAATTTAGTGCTTGTGGTCAAGCATAGGGTAAAAAGATTAATCAGGAAAGGACCATCCATCGATACCAGCCTGAGAAACTTCACAGAATAAATATGCAAATCCAGTATCCTCAAGGCTGACAAGTTTCTATTATTAAACTGCTAACGTGTTTATTTCTCCCACAATAGCTGAAGTTTTGTCATGAATACACATTAAGCCCTTTAGTTATTAGCTGTGATGACTAGGTGACAGTGAGGACACTACTTGAGAATTTACATTTGACAGATCATTGACATACACAGTTCCTTTTTTCTCTCCCTCTTCACTTAAACAGGAATGGTGCAATAGGAAATGAACAGGAGCCATTAGAGATTATTCAGGTTTAATAGCACACATCCTTTTAGCTGGCGGTTAGAACAATACACAATGTGGCAGAGTTAAACAGAGGCATCAATTATATTCTCAGACCTGTTAATATTTTTGACAATATTTAAATAGCACATCCCTTCAGGGCATGGCCTTTTTGCCCTCTCAGTTACACACCTGTCAAGTATTTAATTTGCCAAAGGGAAACAGTTTGATTTCTAAGGGCAGTCTTAATACTGAAGAAGCAAATTGCAAAAATTAAACATTATTGAATAAAAGTAATGAGAAGGATCTGAGGGAAAAAAATTGCAAGCTTAATTCAACATGGCATGTCAGCATCTGTCAGCAAGCAACAATATGATCATGTTCACCAACATGCTTATATACTGTGGGTATTGCAATTATGTGCTCTCTTTGGTTCTCTAGAAAGATGGGAAAAAAGCGGAGAAATCAAATTTTCTAGTGATTGTAAAAAAGATGGAAACAGTAGCTTATCCTGTTGTGCATATAAAATTATACATTTGAAAACATAACTTGGGCATAAGGTAGTCAATAAAAGCTAGCCAATGCTAAGATTAGTGTAGTCTCTGGTTTAAAAGTATAAAACAAATTATGTTCCTTAGGTGCAGTTGGTAAATTAGCATTAGTAAATCTAACACAATGAAGTCTAGAATATTTAATTTAAATGTTAAAATAGAAGATAATACAGCTTTTGAAGTTTCATTCTAATCATCAGGGAGAAAAAAGCTGGCAAATAACCAGAACTGAATTAATAAAGAATGGAGACTGTGGTGAAAAATCACAAAAATTTTTGAGAATTTATCAACATGAAACTCTTTACTCTGGCAATCAAGTTTCTACCACTGAAAATAAAGAAAAAACAAAAACATATAAGATAGGCTGCAGAGCAAAAACAAGGAAAGGACCTTGTTTTTTGGCAGCAAAAAAACACCTAGTCTGACTATCCTTGTAAATAAGCCACTTGACATCTCTGTGCCAATGGTAGAAACAGGATGTGAACTGCATGTTTTCCTTGGCCCATTTTGAGTGTTCATTTTCTCTCACACATGAAAAGTGATTAAGGAGACCAAAGTCCAAAGGCATGTAAGAAATGCCAGTAGAATTCACACAGCACAAAGCTTAACCTTGAAATACATCATTAATAAAACAATATAATACTATATTAATCACAGAATAGGAAGTTTCATGATTATGCATAATGGATTTCCAAGTAGACTTCATCTGAGTCATGTAGGACCCAAATACCAGTAAATCCCCAAATTATGAATATTCAAGTTGCAAACTTTGACATACACTAAAGGACCTCTCATTATGAACAAATTGTGGAATCAGCTCACAGTGATAATCCTTACCATTTTAAGGTAACAGTAAAAATAGTTTATTTACAGTTGTACTGTACATTAAATACAATTTAAAGATAACTGTAAAAGTAAAAATAATTTATTTACAGTAATTCACATGTGTTTGGTTTTTTTAATACTTTACGGCAAAGGTCTAACAGTCATTTTGTAGGACTTCTAAATAAATCTGATTTAAGAACATCCTCCCAGAACCGAACTCATTCATAAACCAGGGACTTAACTGCAATGGAAATGTAAAACAAACTCAGTAAATGTCTTTATCCTCTCTTTGCCTTAAACAGAATAGACTGAAATACATGTGCCCTTCCATGAGACTGGCTTCTAGGAACTCTCTCTAGTCTAGTAGAGATAGTAACAGTATCTGCTGGTAGTAGTAGAGATAGTAACAGTATCTGGCTATTCTGTTTCAACTGACCTATCATTCTAAACATATTTTCACTCACTACAATAAGGCAGAAAACATATATTTAGTTTGTTTATGATCTAAAAGAAACAAGATAATGATAATTTTCGACATCATAATTACACTTACATTTAGAGTACTGGTTTCTCCAAAACCTTGCCAATCCATTCTGAAAATCAGTTATGAAAACCAGTCTTTTAAATAACTTGCAAAAGGAATAAATGCAAACATTTATCACAAAAAAAGCACTATAAATCCATGATTGTGACTTCCAACCCCAAGCAAAAATTCACTACAGAACAATAGTTTTGAGGTTCCTCTTGATTTACTTTTTGGGGAGTAGTTTGAAAAGTTACAGAAATACATATCTAGATTAAGATCCTACATAACATTAAATTCTCCCTCTAATCCTTCTTCTTGTTCTTTTGTATTTGGCAGTTTTCATTTTTAATTGAAGCTGTTCTTTTACTGAATTATGAAATTATCCTTCAAGTCTCAGCTGTAAACTTTTAAGGGAGAATATTTGCTAGCAAAGCATCCATAATCATTAATTAAATTAATGCTAAAAACATGAGAATGAGAACTGACATGAAGGCATAATTAGACTGATTTCAAACCTTGTGACGATAAGAACTGTTTAAAAATATTTTTAAAAAACCTAAAAAATGTTGATTAAATTAAGAAAGTTCAAACAAAATTTGACTTCATTCAGTTTCGTTCAGCCATTGGGATGTATTTCAACTTTAATGTAAGTGCCCAAACTTTTTAATGCTCATAATTTTCACAGGAAAAAAACTGTTACATTTAGAAGTTCTAATGTTTGTCACCATCTGATTTGCTGTCATGGAAGCAATTGCTACTTACACTCTTTTATGAAGTGAGAATTGCAATTTCTCTAACTGATGACAATGTAATTATTTCTCTTACTGTCAAAATAGAGGCGATTTCCCTTCCTTACACACCTGATCATGCATGCAAATCCAGGCATATCTGAAATCTTTTAAGTACACTAAATGTCTGAATGTGAATGAGAAGATCACATGAACAATGAGCCTAGTGATGATGGAAACCAAGCCTACATCCATTCACCCTAAACATATTTTTATTATCCTTGTCTCCTGTAGAAACTCATTCCTCAGCATCTACACAGCTTTCAACACAGTGTCATATCATCTACAATATACAGCAACAGCCCTTACAAAAATAACTGGAGGAAAAAAGCAACAGTGAATCTGAATGTCTTGTTTGGAGATTTAAATGACTTCATTAACATGTACAAAAATCACTCTTTAGAAAAACACAAGCCTTTCTTCACAAGAGCTATCCCACACTGAGAATTCAGGCTCAAGCAGTGATGTCCTACCTGGTCTTTCAGCTGCTGTACAGAAGCCTGTAGGCTGAGAATCTGACTGAAGAGAGGGCTCTGCAGCACTGACTTCAGAAGGCTTAGTTTGTCTTCGTTTGCTACATCCCCACGTTCTCTGAGCTTGGCTTGCAAGCGCTCTGCTGCTTGCAGGGCCCGATTTTTGTCTGTTACAAAAAAGAGCAGTAGTTAATAACAGTATTCAAAATACACAAGTCAAACTTAGGACTACCCCATGCTTGTAGAAATCCTAAAACTGTTTTGAATTCACAAAGTTCTCTCTTTTTATGTGAGTACAAAATTGAACAAAAGTACAAAAAATTTTAATGGAGCACAACAGTATAAGAAGAAGATGGCTGTTGAGTACTTTGTGATACTTTAAATATCTTTCATCAAAATTAAATAGCACATTAAATACATGGCTTGTGTCTAGACATCTCCCTAAACCCTCATGTGGTCATAGGTATGGCTTCTTTGGAGATGGCTGGATCTACAGTATGAATTGATTCATGATACAATGACAGAGTTAAAGGTGCTAGGATTAAAGGCGTGAATGCTATCTGCCTAAGGGCAGGGTAGCCAGACTACAATATAAGGGAATGAAGCTTGCTGCTACTTGCTGGTCCCTTGTCTCTTGGATGTGTTACTTGGTTGCTTTTACTGTCTTCTGCCTGCCATGAACTGTTAGTCCTCTGCAATGCCCCTGGGACCAGGCATTCTGTTTAGTAAAACCGCTACAAACTATGAGCCTAAAATCCTTTCCTCCTTTTACTGTGGGTGTTGAATATTTTGTCTCTGCAATGAGAAAAATAACTAAGAGAAACAGTATGTGTACATACGATTTAAATCAATCCAATTGGTTGATTCATGTGGAGAACTATAAATGTGCCTTTCAAACCTTGAAGTATCTTGTAAGAGTTTGTTTAAAAGCAGAGAACTGGGTGTAATGTATGAAACCTACATAAATATTTTATTTAACTTGGGGGAAAGGTATTTAATGAATAAAATTATATAATTTTTTTAAAAAAATTTAAATAATTTTTTGAAAGAACATATATTATTCTGAGGCACTTCTAAGAAAATTCAAAATTATACAATGCTTTGTTCCTTAATATATAAAATTGTTATATTTTGGATGTTGTGATTCATTAAACACAATATCCATATCCACTTATTAGTGAGATAGATTGCTAAGTTTTCCTCTATATAAATAAAAAAGAATATATCTTTTTAAGAAGAGGTCATGTCAGATCCTTGTAAAATCACAAAATTAATTTAGGTTACATATATTTTAACTCCAATACCAGCAGTTTCAACTTTTATATAAGTTATATAAAAACCAAATGATCTGTGATCATAAAAATGCTAATTCGTAATATCCAAAACATAAGAAATTTATGTATTAATAAGTAAAACATTCTATAATTGAGAATTTATACAAAATATATCAGAATAATGCATGCTCTCAAAATCATTTGATTCTATTTATTGAAATGTCTTCCCTTGCTTCATCTTAATTATTGTTCTCTTGTTGCTGAGACAAAATATCTGATGCTTAAAATTAAGGAGGGAAAGGCTTAGTTAGTTCACAGTTTCTAGAGGCTTCAGTCCATATCAGCCGTCTCCAAAGCAGAGTGGCAACAGTTAATGGCAACAGAAGACAGTAAAAGCAACAAGAGCAAAAAGGGAAAAGGAAAACAGAAGTCTCATTCTGTCCCTAATTCTTTATGTAGGCTACCCAAACTAGTGGAGTGGGGGTAGCACTCATAACCACAATCTAACAACAGATCAATCACAAACTAACAACGAGGCAATCACACTCTAGATTCAGCCTCCTCTAAAGAGCAACCCCCCTCCTTGACTGCATGAGGGATTTGGGAGGACATCCAGACACAAACTATAACATCTTGCCCCTGGCCCCCCAAAGACTCATGCACATCCCTATATACAAAAAACATTTAGTCCATCTTCAAGAGTTGTCAAAGTTCTAACAGTTTCAGCACTGCTGAATAGTGAAAGTCCCAAATCTCCTCTGAGATATAAAGCAAACTCTCAGCTGTGAGCTCCTGTATAAATGAAAAGTTAAAAACTTCCAATATTCAATGGCACAGGAAAGACATTTCCATTCCAAAAGTTACAAACAGGGGGATACAGAGGAATGGGACCAAAACAAGTCCAAAATTCAGGAGGGCAAACACTAAGTACTGAAGTTCCACATGGAACATTTGAAGCAATCAGTAGCAAGTTGTGAGCTCCAAAGGGTTTGTATGACTCTGTCCCTATAGCACTTCCAGTAGTTATAGATCCCAAGGCTTCTCTCTGTAAGACCTACTCTATTCCCTCCTTGCAGGTTTCCTCAAACAATCCACAGCTGTGGCTTTTCTTGGGTCTCCACTGAACCTTTGGCTTCACACTCTGCTCTGTCAGAGGCACGCTGTCTGGTCTCCTAGGCCTTCTGCAATCAGGGTAGAAGCCTTCTTAATCCCATAACTCTTGCATCCTGCATGCACCTAAACCAGCACCATGTGGATACTCTCTTGGTTGTAGGGGTTCAGCACCTGGATCAGTGACCATTCTGAATTGAATTCTAAGCAACAAATTCTCTATGTCGCTGCCATTTCAGAACATGGCATGGCTGCTGCCATTCTGGAACATGGTGCCCTGCAGCTTTCTTCTCAAGAAAAGTCTTGTACTTCTGTAATTTTGAAGCTGCAAAAGGTGGAGACTGGGTGTTTCTTATGATGCCCTCAGGCTATCTTTTGTAGTCTCTTGTTACTTCTCAGTAATTAAGATCTGCTCCACTCTATCTTTCCAGCCCACAGCTTTAGTGGAGCTTCCTTTCTGGACATACTCATAACATTTTAAATCATTCTACTGGATTATTTGCTCTTGATTCTCAACATAAATCTGGCTAAAATTCCCCGACAACAGCCATGCCACCACCTCAATCTTGGACTGCCACCCTTAATCTTAGTCTCAGGCAAAGTCTATGGACATGAGCAAAATGCAGACAAACCTTCTGCCAAGCCATAACACACACTGTCTGAACTCCAGCAGCCAATATAGTCCTCCTTTCTAGCACAAACTTCCAAAGCCTGGTCTTTACCTGCAGGACTTGTATCAGCCTTCTAGTTTTCTGAGTTCTTATCAGAATCTCCCATACAGAATAGCCTAACGTGTTCCAGCACTACTCTTTCAGGCACTATCTTCAAACCTTTCTAAACTCTTCCCACAAGCCATTCCCAAAGGTTCTTGAACTGTATTGTCAGGAATAGTTACAGCAATGACCCCATTTTTGGTACCAAATTCTATGTTGGTTACTTTTCTTTTGTTGCTAAGACAAAATATCTGATGCCCAAAATTAAGGAAGGAAAGGATTATTTAGCTCATAGTTTGTAGAGGATTCAGTCCATATCAGCTGGCTCCAAGGCAGGGTAGTGTGGCAGAGGGGCAACAGATAATGGCAGCAGAAGACAACAAAAGCAACAAGAGCAAAAAGCGAGAAGTGCAAGAGAAGGACTCTTTCTGTCCCTTATATTGTATGTAGGCTACTCAAACTAGCATGAGTGTAGCACTCACACTCATAATCCCAGCACTAACAACGAACAGATCACAAACTCTAGATTCAGCCACTTCTGAAACACACTCTTCCATATTAGCATGAGGTTTTGTGGGGACATCCAGAAACAATCCATAATATGCCCCCCAAGTTAAATAATATATGTATATGTTTCAAATTAATTGAATTCAAATAGTTATTAAGCACCTTATGTATCCAGCACAATTATGCAACCTCCATAAATTATGCAATGGTAAATATTTTGAATACATCCTAATATCTTACTTGCATGTTTCCTGCAATCATTACAAGAGATAAATTTCCACAGTTCCAAAGCTGAAATTATGTAGAAATGGGGTAACTGAAACATACATTTATCATAAATTCACATATATATGCAGATTAAAATAAATAATATTTGCCCATAAAAAATGTTAAAGCAAATAATGATAAAGACACACATGAGAATTTTGTTTTGGGTTATATTTCCCATGATATCTTAGAATATTAATCTATTACTAATTTTAATGTGAATTTTTAAAAGGTGTAAAATTCAGTAATAGCTAACAGAATAGAAGAAAGTAATGGGTGAAGTTATTCTGTATTTCCTCTTTCCACTTTTTCGTGAGGAACTTCCTTGTATAGGCTAGTATTTTTTATGATCAGTATAGAGTGACATAGGACATGTACATCTACTGTTTTTATGATCAGCATAAAACCAAGCACAAAAGTTGTGTGATCACAAACAAAACAAAACAAAAAACTCCTTCTCCCTTCACTGCCACCTACTCCTCTTTTACCCATAACTCCCCTAACCTGCCAAGGACTCAAACATAATCAAGGTGCCACAGCGAAATCACAGACACATTCCAATCTGCATATATAAAAAGTTATCTAGAATATATAAGGGATTGAGTTGTCAGATGAATGCAGATCTGTATCACATCCCATATACCTGTACATAGTTTTTATGCTAATTTCTTTATATTAACACAATTAACATATAAGCTTGAGATATCTGGATATTTCAACCTAAATTCATGTAGAAATTAAAATGTATTAAATAAAGTTTTCTAGCTTCAGTGCTTGTCACCAACATCTTTAATTAAAACCAAGAGCTCAGTAGTATTTCAACTGCTACAAATATAAGAAAAAGGGATGATCTTCCTTCAATATCAAGAAGACTATTAAACTCCCTGATGCAATCCAGGAACATGTAATAATAGGAACTAGGTTAAAAATCAGAATTGGATGTACATTAAATTTTATTAAGACCCATAACTGAAGCACATCTCATGTTTATTTATGCTTAAAAGGGATGTGTTTTTATAATTGGAAGAATTGTCCAAGTACAGAAATGCACTACTGTAATACAATGCTCATTTTTAAAACTTTAAATCTAAGTTATTATAGGCAGGATCTTACTGTGCAGAACATATTATATTCAAATATTCCAATGGAAGGAATTTCAATTCTTACAAAGACAGAAGTATGTCTTACCTATGGTTTCCAACATTTTTTTTCAAAGTTCAGTGTTTTCCTCTACAATGATTAAAAACAGCAACTAAAATATAACCCTGGAGAGAAAAGAAATAAAATGTTTATGTTTTATCAGAACTTTATATTCTAAAACTATCCTAAAAAGCATTTGATTCCATTGTAATTCCTTTGAGTATTAAAATCTTATTGATTTAATTTAATACTGTTATCTTTATATGCAAAAACTAGACATTTTATAACTTACTCAAAATGATATGAGCTTTCAATAATACTTGTATAACAAAGAAGACACAAATTTTATTTTAAATAATATGGTAGATGTTTCCAGATAACTTCTTTAAGAGGCTCACAATATGGAACACTGTAATCTAAGATTAATATATAGATCCTTAACCACAGAGTAAGAAGCTTACTTGAGTAAAGAAATCTGAGGGTAAAAGTGTTTTTTAAAAAGCTATAATCTTGCCCTTAAATGTTCACAGCCTTTACTGGAGAAATAATAAACACATAGGCATTCAAAAAGAATGATGACATAAATCAGTATATTGACCAATGGAAGATAATACATTAAGTCGCAAATTAAAAATGGGATAAGAAGTGTTAAATGTTTAAAGGTATTTAAAATACCTTCCCATTGACTATAATCTTCTTCCCATTCAAAAAAGAAAAGCTTCTCAATTTCTTCAACACACAAATATCTCAACCTTTCTCTAACAATACTTAACTAGATTATTTTCATACAGCTCTGCATTGCCTACAGATCTGCATTGCACACAAATTTTCAATCTGCCAGTGTCCACATCATTGACCATCTTTAATCTGCCCAATAATTCTATACAATTGTCTCCACAGCCATATCTTTGTTAGCATCTCAGAAAATCCTGAAGTCATTAAGAAGTCAGTTGATCATTTTTCCAGTGAAGAAAAAGAATCTATTACCATGCAACCTCATTCCTCATTTAGAATATGAGACAGGTAATTTCTGTGACAAAAAGCAAAAAAACAAAACGCAGGTTGCCCAGACAATTTTTGAAGGGAACACACATGGTGAAAAAGGAAGTGTACAATGTGGATGCACAGATGTACAGAACATCAATGCCTACAACCTGCTCTCTGTAATAAAAGAAACAGTACTTACTTTCCTTATGCCAATTTAGAACACACTACTGAAAACATCAACTCCATCCGGTCAAATGCTGGCATGTGACTTTAAAAGTGCCCTGGTTTCAAGAAAGATGGTACTGGCTCTGACATCTCACACACTAATAGTGTGGACTTGAGCAAGGTACCAATTTCATTCTCCAAGAAAGCATTTATCCAGAATCTCGTGATAAATGTGATAAAGTATGCGATTTACAGCTCACAGAATACCTCATAATTATAATATATATACATATACATATACATATATATATATATACATGATCAATGCTGAGTCCATATTAATAGTCATCAAGAGGTAGAATACAGCCTGGGATTTAGCTCAGCAGCATAAAAGCACCTGCCTTGCAAGCGCGCCGGAGTTCGAGCCCTGGTACAAAAAACAAAAAAAAGGCAGAATACAAGCAGATCTTAAAAATAAACCAGCAATAAACCAGTGCCGAGCGGGGCTGCTGCCAGAGTGAGGACAGCCGCACCCAAGCTGCTCTCTCAGTCAGCGCCACTGGAGGACTGTGAGGGGAGAGAATCAGGCCTCACCAGGAGGTAATCCCTGCCTGGAAACCCTGGAAACCGTATCATTTTCATTGTTTTCTTGGGCTGAGTTTTATTCTCCTTTGTTTTGTTTATGTTAAACCTGATGGTAGGAGCAGCTATTTAAAAGACAGGAAGACATATAATGGTAGCCATTTTGGGTTTAGGATTAGCTTATTTTTAAGTCCTTTATTGCATTCATTGTTTTGTTTTTATTGTTTCTGCTCTTTTCAGTTCTGCTCAATTTTTATTATGTCTGAAGGTATCTGCAGCTATTTTGAAGACAACAAAAGGCATTATGATAACTATTGCTGATTTTATAAGGTTCTGAAGTCCTGTATCACTTATTCTCATTTATCTTAATTGATTTTATTGTTTTATTTTCCTTGGTTTTATCCTCTTTAAAATATAAATAAATAAATAAATAAATAAATAAACAAACAAACTAGCAATATTTTAATTCCTATTTATGAGGATTATAGAATACCCCATAAAAGAGCATTGTGAAGATAATGAGATATACTATGGTACCTATTACTGTTATCCCGGTAACCTGCTGTAAAGTTCTGTACCAAATTTACTGCACTGTCTCAATTGGCTTTGTTCTGTCTTGTTCGGTTCTATTTCTGCTACCTTCAAAATAAAAAAATTTAAAAATTTTTAAGAAAAGAGCATTGTGGTGGCACATGTCCATAATCCCAGCACTCTGGGAAATTGAGGCATAAGCATCAGTCTGGGCAACTGTCTCAAAATAAAAAAAAAAATTTAAAGTAAGGCTGGATATGTAGCTCATTGTGAAGGCTCTGGGTTCATTCCCTAGTACCACAAAAAATTAATTAAGTTAAATAGTATACTACTATTACAGGTTCTTCAATAATTATCTTCCAATAATAAAAAAAAAGAAAGAAAGACAGACAGACAGACAGACAGACAGTAAGGATATCATAGTACAACACAGCCTGTTTCTACTAATGTATTTCTGACTAATTAAATAACTAGGGGCATGTATAAAAACAATGGCCAAGCATGGACAAGAAAGTATGACAACCCAACCACTAACTAACTATAAGCCCCCATTAAGTTACCTATCTTTGCTGAATCTAAATCTATTTACAAATGAATAGCATTTATAAAGTATTTAAAGAAAAAGTTTACAAGTACTAGGGCTCAGTATGTACAATAAAATTTAGTTTCTTCCTTTTGCCCCTACAAAAGAGGCTGTATTCAGGGCATAGGGAGAAGTAGTTGATGAATTTAGAAGCTCACTGATTTATGAAGAGTGCAGGGAATATGAAGCAGGCAGCTGCCAACACAGAAAAACATTGCTGTCCAAAGTTCACCAATAAGTCAGTAATGAAGAAACAGAATTATACCCCTTCCAAATAAAACACTTATCATATAGGTGTAAAAAAATAAAACCAATTCAGCTGCAAGCCATTAGTAGTAGCTCTTAAAAGCCCCAACACTGTAGACTTTAGTCATTTTTTAGAAAGTATAGTTTCACTTTTTTTCTCTTATGCTTTTATTTCCATATATAAAAAAGGCTTTTGAAACTTTCCAAGGAAATTTATCATAGTAATCATGGGAAAGAGATACAAGTTAAAAAAAATTATTCCTTTCTATGTATTTTAGAAATCATCAGTAGGCCTGTCCTACAGGTTTAAACAAATCATTTTTAAAATGTAAAGTTTTTTAAATCATCAAGAAAACACTTCTTTATAATAATATTCAAAGTACATTTGAAAACATGACAGGCTGGAGTGCAGCTCACAGGCAGAGCACTTGCTTAAATATGGACCAATCCCTGGGTTTGTGTCACCACCACCACCACCACCACAAAAAAACAAAAAAAGTATTTCAAGGTACTAAATCCTTCAACACAAGCATTAATACTATTACATTGTTACATTAGTTCACCAGCTACTAGTCATTCTGCTCTTAGCTATATCACTATTTGGTTATAATTCAACCTGAAGTCTATTGTGGTACCCATGTATGTCAATGCATTCCACATCTATAAGGCATAAATTACATCATGAGAGCAAGGACCCTGACCATCTTGTTCCCCATAGTATTTTCTAGTGTTTCACACAGCACTCTTTCCATTTTCTAGATAAGACAACAGAGGAAATTTTAAAGACCTACTCAAGGCCACCAAATAGTAAGTAGCAGAAGTTGGAATTTGAAACAAATCATGCCCAATTTCAAAGGCTACACTTTTCACACTACCTCATATTTTCCACACAACCTTGTAATAAAAATTCACATCGTTGAAATATATTGTCAAATTTGAAAAATAAGGTACAAGACAAATGTATAAAGTTGTTACTTCTTGTATAAGGGAAAATGTGCAAGTAAAAATAGAGGTATGTTTGTAAAGAATAAGAAGTACATGTGTAAATAAAACAGGTATACGTTTATAAAGCATCACAGGTACATGTTTATAAACTACTTATGCAAGTTTTTCAAAGACACCAATAGTGAACAGGATGTGACAGAGTCAGAGAACACTGAAATTTACTATTCATTGCATTCTTTTTACAATGTATCTTAATACAAGCTAGCCAGATTCAAAAAAATTTGATGTTCACATAAATGAGTAACTTTTAATGTGTGTCTCCAAGAATATTTGAGTTATATTAAAGTCTAATTTGTTATTTATCTGAAATTCAAGTTTAATGTGAAATTATTTGCTTTTTATCTGGCAACCTTATTATGTGTGTATTTGGCTAGAAAAGTTAAATTTAAAAAATCATTTTTAAGATGTGTGTCCCCCCTGTCATTATGACAGTTGCCAAGTTCTTTTTTTTTTTTTTTTTGGACTGGGGATTGAACTCACAACCTTGAGCTTGCCAGACAGACATTCATGCCTTTGAGCTAAATCCCCAGACCAGTTGTCAAGTTCTTAATAAACCTCTAAAGATTGTCCTTACAATGGCAGGATTCTCCAAAGACTAGCTGATAACTCTAGTTTCAGAAGATAAAAATCAAACAATATTTGGTGCTACTAAGAAACAGAAACTGACTAGAAATCCCCTTACTTACCAACAAGTTGAACTATATGTAGCATAGAATCAGTGCTTCAAACAACATAAATCATTTGGGTCAATACAGATTTCACAGCAACTAACAAATGAAAATGTTTTGTATAAAAATAATTATGTAGAAGAAAATGTCTCAAAGCACATAAAACTTTTTAGATACCTTAAAAATTCTGACGGCAATATATATTAAAAGAGCTTATTGCAGGGAGCTGGGGGTTTAGCTCAGTGGCACAAATGCCTGTCTGGCAAGCATGAGGTCACAAGTTCAATCCCCAGTAACCAAAAAAAAAGAAAAGAAAAAAAATAGTTGTAATGTTTTTTGGCTTGTCAAAGTTGTCCAGCATCTATTATTACATTTAAATTTAGCATTTATCTCATTTATCACTGCCTCAGCATCACCTGAAGTTAGCACAAAATAGTGAGATTGTAGTGATTTGCAGAATGTTTATCTAAGTTCAATTGCTTATGATAGCATTTACATTTTCAGTCATAATTCAAACTGTTATATAACATTACTGATCCATTGCTCTAAAAGAAAAAGTCTCAGTATCCATCATGTAGACATGCAGCAGAAAATAATTTTTAATATGTGTTCTTTTTTAACATGTTCTTTTGAACTTCTTGCTTTATTTTTTACAGGCTTTGATCAAAAGCAGTCCTGAACACAGTTTTTATTTTCAAATTCATCATTTTAAATCACCCTGAATTCCTGAAAGACTGATAGAATTTATCAAACTATTTCATTCTCCAAAATTAAGTAAAATTAGGTATCAGGAATATCAACTTTATAACATACTTCAAATGGTGATTTTTTTAATTGATAATATTGCCTTTGCTTTATAAAGCCATAAGGTACTTATCCAAAGTGAAAATGCTGACAGAATTAGAAGACAATTCAAATTCTGTCACTTGATTCAACAAATGCACATTGTACACACATGACTAGTGACCAAATTAGATAAATGAAGACTCAGTCTGGAAACTCAATGTAAGTGTATGAAAGGAAAAGAAGTAAACAGAATTAAAATACAGAAACAAAAGAAGAAACCCTCAACCCAAAATGGGGAGTTAAGGAAAGCTTCCTGGAGTCAGGGATCCCTGCACTGGGTCCTGAACAAGAGTCAATCAAAGAAAAGGTCCTCCTGCAAAGGCTACTGAGCACTACTTTCTTATACCTGGCTGAGGCTGAAGGAGAAGAAAAGGATGAAGTGATGAGGCTGTAAGTGTGTAATGTCAAATTACAAGGGAGCTGCAACCATTTTTAAAATGTTCAGATTCAATTTGCAGTTTATTTGGACAAAGTGTGTGACATGGCCAGACTGTGTTTTGGAAATATCACTTCTGGAAACAGTGCGAGGTATAAAAAAAATAATAATAATAAGAGAAACTGGAAGTAAGGAGGCCATACAAGAGGCACTTTGAGAAATACATATGGAAATGAAAAATAAATAAAAATGGGAAAGAGATAGAAGTAGTTAACAGCTATAAGCAACGTGACCTGATAATGTATTGGTGAAGAAGATGACCCTAGGATGATTACCAGATATTCTACATGAATTACAATTAGATGGAAACACCAGTCACTGAGAGAGAGAACATTAAAAAAGCAACAATGCTGTGCCCATTTTGGAAATGAAGCTCTAGCCTCATTAAGAGTTTGTTTGGCTGAGTTGTAGCACATCATATTGCTATTGTGGAGTGAACTGTATTTCCCCAAAATTCATAGGCTGAAAACTTAACCCCCAATGAACTCATTCTGGAAACAGGGTATTCAGAAGCTATTAAAGAAACTCGAAAGATGAATTCTAATCCCATAGAACCAGTTGCTCAGCAGGAAAAAGAGATCTCTCTGAACAAGTGCTGA
This sequence comes from Hydrochoerus hydrochaeris, assembly GCA_004027455.1. Lineage (NCBI taxonomy): Eukaryota > Metazoa > Chordata > Mammalia > Rodentia > Hydrochaeridae > Hydrochoerus > Hydrochoerus hydrochaeris. Next base: position 416,367 of record PVLA01000194.1, on the reverse strand, counting down.
GAAAAGATGACACAGCAAGAAGGTAGCCATCTAGATGCCAGGAAAAGAGTCCTCACTGGCAGACAATCCTGGCCAGAACATGATTTGGGACTTCCCATCATCCAGATATATGAAAGAATAAATTTCTACTGTTTAAGCCATTCATTCTACAATTAAGTGCCTATTTTTTTAAGGCTGACCAAGCTAATGCAAATTTCAATCAACCCACAATCCCTGCTCCAAGAAATACGTTATCACATGCTAAGCTATGCCTTCTCCTCCAACCATAACCAAAAGAAGCAGGATTGTCCTTCTTACCCAAAGGAAGCCAATTTATCTGTTGACGTGAAAGGCAGAAGTCTTTCTTGCAAACTTAAGAAATATTAAGAGAATAAGCCAATCAATCATTGGTAGAGTCAAGAAGATAGAAGGCGGGCTGGGGATTTAGCTCAGTGGCTTAAGCACCTGCCTGGCAAGTGTGAGGTCGTGAGTTCGATCCCCAGCACCAAAAAAAAAAAAAAAAAGATAGAAGGCATGAAAAATCAGGATGCACACAAGCAAAGTTGAGTTTTGAAAGAACAAAAACAAGTCAGTAAATCAAGAAAGAAACAGGAGACATTAAGGTGTTCCTTGGGAGAATTAATACAGCTTATGAGAATAAAACATACTAACTGGTCCCTGATAACCACTTTCAAGGTGAATTCCACTTTGTCAGAGGTACTTTGTATATATGTCTCATTCAAACATGCCTACTAAAACTGCTTTAAGATTCTCATTCCCTGTTTCCTCCCAGAAGCACTGGAGATGAAGGGTCGAAACCAACACCCACGATGGAGACCCAGCTGGTGTTTGATGGAGATGAAATCACAGCTCCCATTCTATGGATTAAGCACTTGTTAATCAAGGACTCCAAACTGAACAACACAAATGTAAGAAATTTAGAGAAAGTGCACTCATGTAACCAGGAAAGGTAGAGCGCCCTGGAATAGGCCCGGCAGAATCCCATTGAGGGTACTGTCATTCCGAATGTGGCCCTGGGGGGCTCTACAAGCCAGTGCAATGCCACCAGTCCACTGGCTACTGATGGTGTGTTCTGGTGGACATAGGGCGCCCAATGCCTGGGACCTCCACATACTATGTGAGGCTCAGCTGCGAGAGTGATGCCAGAGCCAAGAACATGGAAGTGGAGGATCCAGTCAAGGACATGGAACTTCCAGGCTGTCCAGAAGGGAAAAAAATGGAATTTATTACCAGCCTACTGGATGCTCTCACCACTGACATGGTTCAGGCCATTAACTCAGCAGTGTCCACTGAAGGTGGGAGGTTTTCAGAGCCAGGCTCCAGCCACACTCTGGAGGAGCGTGTGGTACACTGGTACTTCAGCCAGCTGGACAGCAACAGTAGCAATGACATCAACAAGAGAGAGATGAAACCCTTCAAGCACTATGTGAAAAAGAAAGCCAAGCTCAAGAAATGGGCCCGATGTTTCACTGACTATTATGACCTGAACAAGGACAAGGTCATCTCACTGCCTGAGCTGAAGGACTGCTTGGGTGTCAGCAAAGAAGTAGGATGTCTCATCTAAGGAGCGAAAAGTCAAAAGGGCGTTTTGGAAAGTCCAAGGAGATGAAATGGACCATCAGACATGGAGCCTTCCATGCTGCCTATGGCCCAACCACATCCCATGTAACATAAGTGGTTCCCACCATGTTTGCACTTTTAATAACTCTTCTTCCTGTGTTTTGTTTCTGGTTTCATTTGTAAACACTAACATCTAACAGCTCAGTGGGAAAAGGAAAGGGAAGAAAGACTGTTTGCTCTCTCTCATATTGTAAGGTTTTAGATCTGCTACTGACAACTTTTAGGTTATCTGGGGGGAAAAGGGCATTGGTGGGATTGATAAGACATTTATATACTCTATATAAATATACATGTAAATTATATAGTTCTTTTGTACAGGTGTTGGCACTGCTATTAATTCTCTCCCCCTCCCTCTCCCTGCTGCAGGTTGTGAGCACTCTGGCCTCATGGTTCAACTTTCTAGAACCTAGAACTCTATTTTCAGCTTCCTAGACTGCACTTGGAGACTGACTTCTGTGTGTGTAAGGATGGGGACCCTGTGACTGCATTGCAAACTCCCTCAGTTCGAGGGAGTGGTGGAGGAGTGCACTGCCCCAGGCCACTGTCTGTCACAAGTAGTAGCAACTCATTTTCAGCCTTGGCCTTCAAAGAAGGCTGGGTTGGTGAGAGGTGGACATTGCCCTAGAGAGCAGTAGAGTCCAGATTACATGCCTCAGTTTGCAAGTGATACAGAGGGTTCCTCCTATCAAGACCCCCAGGGAGTCCAGGGCCAGTGGGTACCCCAATATCTTAGTGATTAACTGAACAGTTATCCTCCAAGGAGTTACATAAGATCAGTTTAAACATTTTCATCCATGTTTGGCACCTCCTCTTTACAGGGTACAGGAAGGGAGACAGAGAAAAAGACACACAGAAGGCCCCTTAAACCAGTGGATGTTTGACATCTAAACAGAACAGAGAAGACAGAAAGCCAGCTGAAGGAGAAAAGTGCTTGTCCTCCTGCAAGCCCAGCACTGAGGCTTCCCAACTGTCACTCTCCCAGAATTGGGGTAAGACCACGTTTTCACTTTTTCTTCTCCATCTGCCACTCCTGTCTTCAGTGGCCACCAGAACAAGCCTGAGGGTGGAGCCCAGTCAGTCACCTTGTTGGTAACTCAACAATTGTTTTGTTGCTTTAAAGCCCAAATACCAGATACCAGATTTACCCCCTTCCTTCAAATTTTCTTATGGACTTTGAGGCCTGAAGACCTGTTCTAGAGTAAAACTGAGCTTCAGTTTTCTACTTCTGCCCCTCCCAGAAGTAACAGGAATGATGGCCCAGTTCTGGGGAAATCCAGGTCGAGGTTTCCACAAGAAGTTACTAAGATTCCAGTGTGGGCAGCCCAGCTTCTGGGAAAGATGTGCAACTACCTTTGTCCAGGTGACATACTCATCTAAATGACCCTCAGAGGGCATGAAGTGCCATCAAGGCAGTCATGGTGGTAGTGAGGGAGGTCAGGCAGCCCAGGACTGGTGCCCTTGCCAGCTACTCTTAGCAATCTAGCCTCAACTTGTATTTTACCCCAGGATCCCCAAACATGCATATACATTGGCAAGTGGAATTCCATTTGGGGTCTGGGTGGTAGTTGTCCTGTAAGAATGGCCCAAGGGGGAAGGACATGACCTTCTCAGCACTTGACCTGCTGGAGTCTCAGGCTAGAGAAGGTCCTGCTGTCCTGGAGGAAATCACAGAAGTTGTCTTGGGGATGACTGGTGGACCCATCATGACGTGCTGAGGTGGAAAGGAAGCCCCCTCCCGTTATCCTCCAGCAGAAAATGCAGCACTCTGGTGCTGGACGGACCTTGCAGCAGACCCCAGCCCCATATTGTGGCCCTGAGGAAACAAGTATATGCAGAGAAGTCTCTTCCTTGAAGATTTCGGCATCTTCCCCAGGCATCTTCTCCCTCCTATATGTGCGTGGGCTGTGTTGTGTGGTTTTTCCTTTGGGAAGGAGAGAGGGCAGAGAGAGGGAGAAAGGGACACTATTTTTAGTTTGTTTTATAAAAAAAAAAAATAATAAAGATGGGTAAACCTTGAAAAAAAAAAACCTGCTTTAGTATATCAGCATATCATCTCATCCTAAACAAACCAATCCTCTCTTGTATACTTCTTTAAGAAATGCCATTCCTCCTTTAACTGCTAAATTTGGATATTCTACTTCCAGTAAAACTTTCAGAGTTTACTGGCAGAGGGAATTTTATTAGTACCACTGAGATGATTAAGAATCCACAGGGGAAATAGTTACATTGAAAAACAAGCCATAAGAAGTTGCCACTTCTCATGAGTGAATAAAATACTATGATGTATATGGTTTCAGAATCTAAGGCACCAGATCTAAAACTAATAAAAGACAAGGCCATTGTTGAAACAATCAATGTGATCACTACATAAATGAAACATATGAACATTTACAAATAATGAATATATTTCTTGCTATAAAACTCCATTCACAGGGTGATAAAAATGCTCTCACTTCAAAATCCTTGAGAAAAATAAGCCAAGTGTGTACATAAAAATTTAAGGTACAATTAAAGTAACAGAAATAGAAATCATATAATTTATAGACCAGGTAGAAAAAAAGATGAAACAGAAAACATTCAAGAAATCTAAACGAGATTAAGGAAAAAGAAAAAAATAAGCGTAATAAGCAAGAAACAAGAGGAATGAAATAAATTTAAATATTTACATTCACAATAAACATGAAAAGATTTAAGACTCACTTGTGAAAAAAATAACTTTACAATCCAGATTTCAAAAATTAAATTGAGACAATAATTTTATATAATTTACCTATATTTTAAATATAAGAATATATAATACATATAAAAATGCATATATGTATTTTTGTCATATTCAACAATGAATTAAAAGAGCCCATTCTAAAATCACTGCAATAGTTACTTTCAGAAGTGAACACATGAAAGTGGTAGATTCAAATCAAAGCTAAAGGAAAGACAACTTTCTCAATTTTTTTAGGAAACTATATTTTATAGTGCTTTGAAGTATATAAATCAGGGGTGATGGTATGCACTGTAAACCCATCTACAGAGGAGTCTAACCCAAGAAGACGGCGAGTTTGCGGCCATGTAAGCAACTCAGTGAGACCTCATTCTCAGAATCTTTAGAAGGGATGGGGATATAGCCCAGCAGTAAAGTGCTTGCTTAGTATGTGCAAGGCCCTAAGTTCAAGTGCCTTCACTGCAAAATATAAAGAATACACTGAAAAAGCAACTGGTTCAAAATATTTATGGATAAAATGGTACATCTGAGGTTTGCTTCAAAAGATGGGAATGGATAAAGAAATACCTGAGAGCAGAAAAGAAACAACACTGGCTGTGAACCAATGGCCTCTGAACTGATAGAAATATGAAAATATTTCATCACAATTTAATATCTCATAAAGACTCTCCAGTTTTTCAGTTTTGCTGTTAAAAACAAAGATTTATTCTGATTTTCTGATGGCTACTCAATTTCTAGTTTTATGAAGCTGTTTTAGATGAGAGCCTCAAAAGCAGGTACTTGTGACTTTGGACTGGCCAACTCCATGTCAGAGACCAGCAGGGTAGAAAAGGATCAATGACTGTTGCTGGTCTGCTACAACCCACACCAAAAATACCACCTTTGGTAACAAGGAGTGAGCCCAAGAAAGTATATAAGCTTAAGGTTTTCCACGAAAAGAAACTCACTTTTCTCTCTTGGACATATTCAAACAACTCAATATAATGAGCAGTCATAACAGATGTAAGATAATACTAGAGTAGTCCAGTGATTCACAATTATATGCATAAATCAAAATAGATTCTACATACGTTAAGCAAGTTTTGCAGAAAACAGTATTATCTGATGCCTTTCTGAGACATTTCCTACTGGGAAAAAAATTTAAAATATACAGGATATAGAAAATGAAGTCTTCTCTACTTATAGGTGTACTTACACAATAAAGGATAACAAACACATTCATTAAATTTGCTTTGGTTTTGAAGGTTCCTTTTAATTTTAAGATGGCTAGCCTAAAGTGAAGTGCTTTTTTCCTTTCAAAATGTAAGTTGCAGATTCCCCAAAGTACATAGATGTTAATCTTACAATAAGTATTTTATACAAGTCATACCAAGTGCCACAGTTACATTTTAAAATATTTTGTGGTATTTTTAATTAAGTTCCTTTATTTACTGCTTATTCTCTAATATAAAGTTGACATTAGAAAAGAAAGGAGTCTCAAAAAATAGGCAAGCTAAAACTAAGGAGGATTACATCAATCAGTGATGACAACCCTGACTGGTTATTACTCAATTCTTTAACATGTTTTTTAACTTTTCTTTTCAAAACATATATTATTAGATAAATCAGTTTTGTTTATAATCCACTGTATCATATTTATTTCTGTTCCCCTGCATCTTCATCCATATTTTTAAGAGTCTAAAACATATATTAAAACTATGAATTCCAATACTTTCGCTCTGGTTACTCAGTTTTACATACTTTCCATCTATAATTTCTCTTTTAATATACTCCTAAAGGATAGGACCCCTTTCCCCAAGTTGTTAACTCACACCAAATACTCAGGGGAAAGTGACTCAGGGGAAAGATTTAGATGCCTCTCAGAGTAAAGATTTAGCTGCTTCTGTTCTCTCATTCACTTGTTAGACACAAAAGAACTCAGGTTGTTGGGCAGCTTGTGTTCAGCACTACATTTTCAGGGTTGAGAGCCAACATACAGCATGCCAGGCATATTTTAGACAGAAACGTGCAAGAATTACTCTAAGGGCTGCTCTTCCTGGTGAATGACATGTCAATGCCAGGGTCCAGGGGCAGCCTGCTGCCCGAAAGGCATTTACTCCATCCACATGGGGGGGGGGGGGACTGAAACACCCAGGATTCGCTCAGGTGTAATTCCTATGATGGCAACAAATTCTCCAGGGAAATTGCTTCATGTTTTTCCTCTTGCCCTTTTGCCTGCCTGAAATAAAGCAATTCTCTAAGGATCCTGGAAAGACTATGACCTTGGTGCTTACAAAAAGCATAGATTCTCAAAGCACCCCCAAGGGACCCAGAAACACAGGTCACAGCTGGTCTGTGTTAAGACTTACCAACTGTAGGAAGAGGGGACAGAAGATGTGTTCACTCCCTGTCTACTCAGGGCAAGGTTTCCACTTAGTTGATAAGATCTCAGTGCTGATGTTGGGGCACAACAATACATGGCTTTGTCAGGTGTAACCAAGTGATTTCTCAGAGAAAAGCCCTGAAGAGTAGTGAATAGACACAAACCTTCCAATACAGACAAAACTGTAACTGGGAGATGGCAGAGTAGACCAGAATATTAACCATGTTGTCTCAGCTTATTCCTTATCCACTACTTCAAGTTTACACTGTTTCTAAGATCACTTTCTAGGACTTTCCCTCTAAGTCTTAAAACAATGCTATTTTTACCACTTTCCTATTATTATTCCAAACCGTATTTCCCATTCTGGAATCTTCTCTACAAAAATTATGAAGCATATCATCTATCATATCATCTACTCAGGTATCATTGCACTATAAATACTATACCTAATTAGGTATTTTTATCCTTACTTATCAATCACAGCTTTCTAAATTCAGCTTCTGGCTTTCATGATTTCCCTTTGCTGTAAATGGAAAAGAATAAAGATATAACTTTACACAAGAAAGGACAGGCTCAAATTTCTTATCACAAGTCCTCTCAGAGGAAATCAACATGTAAGAGTAATAAATATGGTTGCTTTTCTCTCCTACATGCTTGTGATGACTAGCTTGCTTTCCTCTAGATGAATTCCAGCTCTGTGCAGAAATGTAGCAAACACGTTCTGACTGATCATGTTCCCATTCTCAGCACATTCTTCACAATACTTTTCGGGCAGCAATCAGAATTGCTTCCCTCAAACTCAAATATCAGAAGAAAGCAACTTTCTTTTACAATTATCAAGGCTTAATTATTGAAAGATATTTTAAAAATCCAATTTTTATTATTTCCAAATACATACTTTGCTAACTCTAGATTTTGTAGATGTAGAAATAGAAGATAAAATAGATTATCAATGAAAGAGTTTTGCCCTAGAATAAATTACAGGATTGGCAGTGGGAGGTGGAACCAAGGGATGTTTACCTTGAGGTCATTTCCTGTTTCCCTTATTACAGCTTCATTTATCCTTTCCCAGCGTGCGCGAAAAAGTTTCCAATCAGCTCCTCGCATGTCATCAATGCCCGCCCTAAGCATCACCCTGGTCAGAAGTTCTATGTATATCTCATTTCCCATGTTCCAGTCAGAGAAAGCCAGGCTGCCTATGTTCATGGGCTCCTCTCCATGTCCTTGGAATAAAGGCTACTTTTTAACTTTATATTTTGCTCTTTATTGCGCCAAAAACTCTAACAATTATTGTTTTCAGTGTCACCTAATCAGACATTTTATTTAGCATCCATATTTCTACAGTTATTATTATAAGAGATCTGAAAGCCTATATCATAAAACACCAATGATTATCTGAACAATTTTAGTAAAAAGCAATTTCATTAACCTACAAGGGATTTGAGGACAGAGGAAAAAGGAAGGAAAGAAGAAGGGACACAGATTAACACCTTACTCAATCAGATTGGATGTCTATCCTGACTAGATGTACTATGTAACAAGCTGCCCATAGCATTTTTCTGATTACAAATAGCAACTTTATTTCTCAGGCACAAATCCACCATCAAACACTCTTTTTGAGGAGCAGAACTTTCCAAATATATATTCATGAGTTGGATGCCTAAAATGTAGGCTCAGTAATAATTTAGAAATTTAATAATCTATTATTTGGTGCTCCTAAAAATGATACTTGCTATTAAAGAGTAATAAAATTATACTTAAAAATTAGTTGCTATTGCATCTACTAATGATTCTTCTTGAGAACAGTTCCCATCAATGAATGCTTAGACACCAAATTTGAATCATTTTTGTTTAAAATGGAACTGTTTATGAAATATCTTTCATATATCCTTTTCTTAAGCAGATGTGTTTGCATATAAGTATTCCAACATTCCTATGATCTGATAAGAAAAGAGGTTCATAAAGATAACTTTTTCTCTAAATGCATTACGCTTGTGCTTTCAGCTTTCCCAAGTAATTTTATAAATTTCTCTTGAAAAACCAGTATCATTTTACTAGCTGTGAGATCACTGGTAAACTGCCTAACTTCTCCAAGCTACTTTTCTTTTCTGTAATGTGGGCAGTAACTATAACATATGTTTGGGAGGAACAGATATATAAAAGCTATTTGCTAGTACTATTTGGTGTCTATATGCCAATTTCTCAATTTTCCTGCTTCCAACTGCTATCAGATTATGCAGCCTTTTGATACAAATTCCTTGATACAAATCAGAATCAATCATTTCTTGAATAAGAACTTCAAACTATCCATGCCTTACCTGTACAATAAAATATTTACTTTTATGACATCCTTTCTATTCCTGAAAACTTTTTATTTTGGTGGTACTGGGCATTGAACCTAGGTCATTGCACCACTGAGCTACTTCCTCCACCCTACTTTTTTTTCTGAAATGAGGTCTCCTAAATTGTTCAGGGGACCTTGAACTTCTGATCCTCCTGCCTCAGCCTCCTAAGAAACTGGGATTACAGGCATGCACCAACACTCCCAGTTTGACAATTTATTTTATACTACTGAGGATCCCAAAATTATCCTCCATGGCTCTCCAAATAGGAAATGAACCTGATAATTGAAAACTACAAAATTCAGCTTAGTCACATTCTGACACTTACAAGTTATCTGCCAAAAAAGACAAATGAAAACAGAAAGTTTAATGTATGGCAAGGACAGATAAATAAAGAAGGGGAAAAAAAGAAGAAATGATGAGGTGAGGAATTTGAAAGGAAGAGGAAACACACAGATAAAGCAGCAAAGGGACAGTTTAGAAAGCCCTCAGAAAATTCCTGATCATTCATTAGCCCAACAGGAGATAGCCAATGGACATACAGAAAGAATGGAATCAGCATCTCTACCTAAGTAAAATCCAATCTCAAAGAAAGTACTTATTTTCTCTCTCATCAAGTAGCAAAACACAGTAAAAGTCATCATATTTGAGCAGTTTTTCTTGTGACTCATTTGTTAGAATCTCATAAAATAATGTGAAAGAATTTAGAAATGAAATGTTACAGAAGCTTTAAACATTGCTATTATTAACAAATTAAATAATAATATTAGCACCAGAGTAGCTAAACTGGCAGTTTCTTAATTCTGAGAAAATCAATAGCAAAACAATATAGATAGTAAGCTAGCTTTATAAAGATGTACATATTTAAAATGACCATATTTTTTTAGTATCAGTTAAGCACTTACATTTTTCTGGACATGACACATAAGAGGATTTAACATAAAGATACTTTACACAGAATCCTTCCGCTCTCCTTCATTATGTGTGCGTGTGTGTGTGTGTGTGTGTGTGCATACTACGCTAGGGAATAGGCAGGAAAGCATTTTACCAATGAGTTAACACTACCAATCTTCAACTTTTATTATCTGATTTTATACTTGGAAATTTGTTATTTGTACTTAAGAGGCATATACCGATTATAAATTTCAGGTTTCCATAAATCTTTATCTGCCTCTATCACTGAAGCATACTGCAAAGAATAAGGAGAATCTAAGCCACTCAACTAAGTGGTAACTGTAAATAGGAACTCCGCAATGTGATGTGCTAGTAACCCAACGCTATCACCAGGAGTCACAAAGAATCTGGAGATGTGACACATGAACCCTTTCTTGAAGGCTGTACAGATTAAGAGGATGTGAGGGAAAGCCATTTCTTGTTGAGGAAAAGATAGCAGCTAAGGCAATGAAACCATTAAACTCCGGAATAATTTAGGAGAGTGGGGTGGCAGGCCTCAGTGTGATAAAAAGAGAAGATAGGAAAGCAATGCTTTCATGAGCTCATTGAGACTGCTCTGCAGGCAAAGCGGAGCCACAGACTGGGGAAAGAGACGAGGACTGAGATTTTAAAATATGTTTTCTGGAAAAAACATTCTGGCAACAAGGTAAATAATTCACAAAAGAGAAAATAAATAATGGTACCAAGACCAGATATTAAACTGCTGAAAGATCCCAACATAAAACACTGATGGGCATGATCACACACACCTGCAGTTCCAGCACTCAGCGAGGGTCCCGTGACTTATGGAGACCCTGTATCAAAATTTGAAAAAAAAATTATAAACAATTCAAAAAAAATTATTCCCCCTCCACCAAATAAAAGGTCCTATCAAAAACTGGGCAATTGAAATGAAGACACTCCACAGAAGCACAGGTATGCAACTAGCATCTCTAACACACTAATTAAAACAACACTGAGATTTCAGTTTACCTCAAAAATAATGGCCATCAGCAAGAAATTAAATGCTGGAGAAGCTTTCAGAGGCAAAATAACCCTTCTACAATTGTCGGTGGAAATACAAACTAATACAAGCACTATGAAAATTGGTATCTTTTCCTAAGTATCTTCCCCAAAAAGTTAAAAGACATTACAGTGATACATGCACACCCATATTCATATTAGCACAATTCATAAATCTTGGAAACAGTATGTCCATTTATATACTTCTGCTATAAAGAAGAATAAATTTGAGTCATTTGTACAAAAATGAGTGTACCTTGAAAGTATATTAAGTGAAGTCAAACACGTAAGTTTAAATACTGCAGTTTCTCTCATATGAGAAATGCCAAGTATAAAGCTAAAAGCACAATAAAAGAGAGATAAAAGGAAGAGAATATGATCTACTGCAAATGAGAAGGGGATCAAGAGAAGGAAGAAAGGCAGGAAAAAGGGATGCAAAAAAGAATTAAGATGTGTGATATACATGTACCAATACTCACAATGAAAGCATTCATGTATCACAAACATTGATAAATAAATAAAATCTGCCATGATCACTGCTGGTACTAAACCAAAACAAATGTACCTTTAGGTCTTCTGTTCACTGAATATATATACACCAAAAAATATAAAATTTGCCCACAGTAACAAACGCAGTTATTTCTCATAATTTGTACTGACAAACTGCTAGAAAGAACTGGGTATTCCTCTGAGAGCAGAATGTTACTCTTTAAATCTGCTGATAAGCTTGTCATTCAGTGGTAGCCTGCACTGCTGAGAATATACTGAGAAAAGTCAGCAAGAGATGACAAAGTATACCTTGCTGGCAGGATTCCAAATAGTTCAGATAAGGGAAAAATGCATGAATACAAATTAATATAAACCTGAATGTGTACTTTAACTATATCAGATAAACAAGCATGGACCAATTTAAGCTCCTAATTACTAATTCACCAACAGGTATCATAAAAAACTGTAGAATTCACTAATGACATTCAAACAACTGGTACTGTGTATCTGAAAACATGCTTAAAGTTCTTATTTTCTTTCAATAAAGATGTTCATTTGCTTTTGGGTTCATTCACTACTTACCTACTGTAAATAAGATCATACTTGAATTTTTACTTTTGTAACAATCCAGCACACCTTCTTTATATGATGCTCTGTTGTGCTATTGTTATTGGTTGCTATAATTTCAATTAAGTCATCAGAAAGTAGAAACATACAGTTAAAATGACCCCAGAAGTCTGAATAATGCTAGTTAGTACATGTTTTCAGAAAATGTTTTCTTGATTGCATCTGTCTATAGAGCTTAGATGCATGATTTAGATTGCATTGACTTTAAGTATGGTAATCATTAGCCACATTTATCTATTAAGCACTTGAAATGTGGCTGGTTCTAAGTAAGGTTGCTGTCCATGTAAAATACACAATATATTTTGAATATATTCAAAAAATAAAATACCTTATTAAATTTTTTATTGATTGCATGTTGAAATGATAATATTTTGGACAAACTGGATTAAATATAATGTATTGCTTAATTTCATTTGCTTCTGCTTCTTTCTTTTTGCTACTAGACAACTATATAAAGGCCTCACACTACTGGTTGGGGCTGGTCTACAATGTTCTAGATTTCTAGATCAGCCTGTCTCCAATTCTTGACATGTTCAATGATCATCCTTGGAACATATACAGAATAGCAATCATGTGGATTCTCTGGAATCAAATTACCTTTTTGTTATCTAACTCACTATAAGATTATCATACAAATCTATCAGAAGGAGTGACAGATAAATCCAACAAAAGTGGTAAAATTACTAATATACAAGTAGATGAAGAAAATTTGGCACATGATTTGAAAATAAACATTAAGATCAGTACTGAATCCAATTGTGCTGTGCTTAAATCCTACACAAGGTAGGATAAAAAATCTTATGGGAAATCTTAATACTCACTGACTTTTTTTTACTTAATTACTTAATGTTAAAGATTATTTTAAATTATTTTATTTTAAAACTGTCATCAGTATTTTTCAAAACTACTAATCACATGTTTTGAAACATCTAAAATTTAACTTTGTAAATATCAAGGGGGCACTTAAATTCTGCGTTTATCCAAAAGGTGCATAACTTTTAAGATAACTGAGAAACACTGTCAAATACAAAAGCCTAATCCACAAGTGAATCTAAAAGGAATTAAGAATGTTTCCCCCAAGATGTCACTTTGACATGCACATTATTTGAAGCTGAAGAAGCAGTGTACACAGAAGCACTCTCTGCCTTTCCTTTTTTTTTTTTCTCAAAAGCAGGGCAGAAAAAAATTACCTTTGCTAATACTGCATAAATTTACCCAAGCATGGTGGCACACGTCTGTAATCCCAGCATTGAAGAGGCTGAGGCAGATGGATTGCTGAAAGTTTGAGGCCAGCCTGAACTACCTAGTGAGTTCAAGGCCAGCTGTAACTACATAGTTATACCTTGCAAGAATCATGTCTGAGTCCTCGTGTCAAAAATATGTATTTCATAGATTTCTACTGGTAAAGATATTCCCCACTCACTGGACATGGTAGTGCACAATACTGTAATACTAATGCTCAGAAGGGTGAGGCAGGAGGATCACCACAGGCCAATATGAGCTACACAGTGAGTTCAAGGCTATCCTGCATTACATATTGAGAACTTGTCTCAAAAAGAAGGTGGGGAGAAGGAAGGGATATGGCAAGCGTGAGGTTGTGAGTTTAATTCCTAGTATCTCCCCAAAACGAAAACAAAATTAAAAAACCTGGGAGGATTAAAAGATGTCCCATATTATGGGAGGAACACTCCTCTTAGTCTCACTTTTACTATGAAAATAGTACATAAGCTCCCAGGTCTAACCACCAGGTATTCATTTCTGCATACCCTCATGCATTTAAATTTAAAACATTAATTAAATTAGTATGTCTTTTTCCTTACTATTAATCTATCTCTTGTGAGTTTACTTTATAGGCCTCAAGTATAGAACCTAAGAGGGTAAAATTTCCTGTCACTCATAAAACCAAAAGAATGAATGCACAGTAGTTTGTCTCTTTTGCTTCTTCTTTTTCTTGTATTTTTTGTTTTCTCTCTTTAAAAGAAAAAAAGAATGAATGCACAGCAACAAATAGGAAAAATACAAGTGCATTCCACACTATTAAAAACTCCTTAATGGTATACCCATACAATTGAATATTACTGGGCAAAAAACAGACTAAACCATAAATATAAGCAACACAACCGAATCCCTAATTACATGGTGAAAAAAGTCATACAAAAAGTTTAAATATACCACGATTCCATTTATTTAAAACTCTAATGAAGAGGAACTAATACACAGTGTAGGGTACAGATCAGTGACTACTTGGAGATGAGTAGACAGGGAGGTAGGAAAGAATCACACAGGGCATAAGGAAATTTGGAGTAACAGATGCATTCACTTGTCCTGACAGAAAAGATCACTTCACCTGGACCAAAATTCAACAAATGGTACACTCCTAACATCTTCATGTGTGGTGTGTATCAATTCTAAATAATACTACAATAACAGTTAAACAGCCTTGGCCTCTCCTTGAGAAGCCTGACATTCTGAATTTACACCCAACAGATGTTCACTGAATCTAAGGAGCTGGCAAGGAAGCAATAATTCAGGCCCAGGGGCTATCTCTTGTTGTTTTCCTACTTGGGCCACAAAGCAGATCTAAAAATACTTAATGACTTAGCTTGATCCAATATATAGGCAGCAAACTGTATCACAGAAAAACAGTCATTCCAATACTGTACTTTTCTACAATGGCAAAAGATGATAAAATCTTGAACTGAACATGGGAAGGAAGGGGAGGATTCTCAGAAAACACTCCAGACCAAAAGTTGGAATGACCAGAGGCTGACTTCATAACTGACTTATTAAAATGAAAGTCCTTTTGAAGACCAGGGGTTAGGAGAGAGTGATAAGTTATAAGTTACTCAGTCTGTGATATTTTGTTAGAGCAACCCCAAAGGACTCAGACATGATTCTTGCAAGGTATAACAGAAGCTATGCATACTTCATACATCACAGAGGGTTTTTTAAATTGAAGAATCTTTTAATTTTTATGATACTATTTCATGACTACTACATCAGTGATGCCTCACAAGCACACACTGACAGATTCCCTTGCCCATTTTCTATAGCCAGTTATCTAAAGCATGGTTCCCTGGGACCGATCTGATTAAATGCTATGCAGTTATCTCAGAATAACTATGACTTTAACAGTTAATTTGAAGCAGAGATACACATTTTTAAGAATTCACTTTCCACCATATCTTCACATCATTTGGAAAGCTTTATATAGCTCTGCAAAAGCCTAGAGATACTGATTCAAACAAATGCTGCTAGAGTCAATTCAAAATGTACTAATGTTTAATAATGTCCTATTTATCCCCACTGAAAAAAAGATGATCAATGCTATATACTGATAAACAGCTATGCCTATTTGGTGTATCTAAATAACTTAAGAATCTCATATCCAAAATATGAAGAGGGTTTTTTTTTTCAGGGAGTCATATACAGATAACAGAATTACAGCAATATTTTTTGTCTTTTTCGATCCTTGTCTATGTAGTCCATATTTTTAAAAATGTGCTGGTTTTGTGATCAAAAAATTACTAATAGGTACATTTATACTTTCGATCCCAGCTAATAAATGAATATAAAAAACAAAGTAAATGGTAAACAATCCCATTGTTACTTACATAAATTTACTTACATGAATGTCAACAAAAGCTAAGGAGGTTCTTCCTGAAGACTGTGTGTGTGTGTGTGTAGCTGATGTTTCTAGTGTTCCTCTTTTTTATACATGTCCCTTCCCATTTTTCTCTTGTTCATTTAATTTATAGCATCTTAGACCTGGAGCTCAAGTGATTTATTAGAAAACAAACATGAGTATAGCTTTTTGGAGATACAAAGTAAAGCCAAACAAAACATAAAGATTAGATTTGGCTAAAACAAACAAATTCAACCAGCAAAGGCAGACAGGAAAAAAAAATGTAAGAATTTCGGTCTCATTTTACTTTTTTAAGTAACTTAGCTGGTCAGAATTGGAAGAATGGCTTAACATTCTCTAATTTAATAAATATAATTTCAACACCTAAAAGAACCTTTTCATTTTATTATATATGACAACTTATTTTTTAATCTTATTTTCTTTCAAAACAGAAAAATCTCCAAGGGGATGAGGGGGGTAGGGAAGATTATACCAAAAGTAACCCACAAAACATGCATTGGACATGGAGTTTTTAAATCAATGCAATTTAAAGAACACATTTGTTTTACTCAGATACAAAAACTATTATGTTTCCCCAATAATACCTTTATCAAATTTGACATTTTATAATTTGTTAAAAGACACAAGAAATATTTTAAGTTAGAATACAACTACGAAACAACAGTCAACTAGAATACATCTATAAAACATTAGAAAACTAATGTTCTGCCCATGAAAAAGAAA
This sequence comes from Hydrochoerus hydrochaeris, assembly GCA_004027455.1. Classification (NCBI taxonomy): domain Eukaryota; kingdom Metazoa; phylum Chordata; class Mammalia; order Rodentia; family Hydrochaeridae; genus Hydrochoerus; species Hydrochoerus hydrochaeris. Next base: position 399,883 of record PVLA01000194.1, on the reverse strand, counting down.
GGGACCCACTAGCATAACTGGCCTGTGAATACCGAGAGAAAACAAGTCAGGCCAAAGATAAAGTGCCCCTTTCCTTAAAAGGGGTAGTTTCCCTTTATTCCCAAGCATCAAATTACAACAACGCTGGACTACCACAACAGCCTCCTCCTTGACCTCCCTTATTCTGAACCAGTCCATCTTTTTGGTTCTCACCAGCCTACAGTCCAGGTATCTAAGAATTCTGTTAAGGGTCAGGGGTTTTGCTCAGAGGCACAAGTGCCTGCCTGGCAAGAGCGAGGTCAAAAGTTCAATCCCAGTTACCAAAAAAAAAAAAAAAAGAACTCTGTTAAGAGCTTACCTAGTATGCCTGAGGCCCTGGGTTCAATCCCAAACACTGCAAAAAAAAGAACACTGCTATGGCCTGAATTGTGTGCCAACTCTTCTTCCCAAATTCTTATCAAATCCTAACCCCAAGTATCTCCAAATGTGACTGTATCTGAAGACAGGGTCTGTAAAGAATTAGGTTAAATGATGTTATTGTGTGGGCCCTAATCCACAATGACTGTTTATCGCCATTAGACACAGCGATTAGGCCAAAGACACATAAGCAGGTGACCACGTGAAGACACAGAGACAATACCACCACCTACATGTCAAGAGAGCCTCTAGGAACAAGTTTCTTGTTTTAGACTTCAAGGACCCTTAACAGTGAGAAAATACATTTCTATTGTCTCACCTCTCTACTCTATACTTTGTTAGGCCGATTTCAGTACCAGGAAATCACTGCTGTTGTAACAAATAACTAAAAACTATGAAAGTGGTTTGGGAACTGGGTAATGTTGGAACCTGGAAAGTTTTTCAAATATGTATTTTGTAAAAGATCACAGTTGCCCTGAAGAGACTATTAATTGGGAAAGGCATATTTGTGGTTCTTCATTCAGGTTAAGTCTCAGATAAAAATGAGAAAACTGAAAAAAGAAATCAATAGCCTATGCTTCATTACTCTCCATCACTTGCCCTTCCTCATTCTAACTTTTCCTCATTCTAACAAACTCTTATGCCATTTTTGAAAATACAAATTGAAATCTTCTCTAGCTGAGCATGGTGATCCCCAACACTCAGGAGGCTAAGGCAGGCGGATGGCCAGGAATTCAAGGCCAATTGGATTACATAGTGAATTCAAGGCCAACCTGAACTACATAGCAAGACCCTATCTCAAAAAAAAAAAAAATTAACAAAAAAAAGTCTATTCTACTTTGTGCTGCTCACATGCCACTTCCACTTCCAGCCTCTTCCCCAAGACTATGTCCACTTCTCAATGTAAAACTACTGACTTAAACTGCATTTCATGCTTGGGTGGGGGAGAAGCACTTGCATTTTCCTTTGACCTAAAACAGAAGCCCTTTCTGTTTAATAACATCAATAAGGCCAGCAAGCAATGCTATGCTGATCTACTTTCTTAGAACTCCTGTAAATTTTACTGCATGTAAAACTTTTCCATTTTTTCCCCATGTGCCTACTTTCCCAATAAACTTCCAGACAAGTATCTTATACATACTTTGTGTTCCTACTACCAAGTCAAATGCAATATACTTCCTAAACCACTTATTACTACCTATTAAGTAACTACTTCAGACCTTTTCGGGAAACATTTCACAGAAAGGCAACAGGTTACTTAGCATTAACTTCCTTTACATGCCAATATATTATTTTCTACCATACATAGAACCCCACTAAAATTATTTAATCACAACACATAAATTTTACCACAACAAACTTCATATATACAGTTCTCCTATACATAATACTAGCTTACAAGATAAATAATACTTTTGCCATAAAGGTGAGGGTAATAGTGTGAAATAATTTATGCCAAATAAAAATCTACTTTAGGCTAAATATTTATTTTCAAAGGCACATATAATTGAGGAAAATATCATCATTTGTATGTGCCATCAAGCAATCCTGAACTCACTGGGAAGTCAACTGTTTCTTCACTTAAAATGTGTAACAGCACATCTCTGGCAGATGTGCTGTTAGCATATTTAGGAGGATATGCAGTCCAATAAGACAACTTTGCCTCAAAATATTTGATGAAATTCAGACTATGGTGGACATACACAAAATGGAGCTTACCTGCAAGTCAACCTGAGAGTCAAGTTTATGTTTATCAGATTTGGGATGTAATCTTGAGCCAATAATTGACCTCAAACTCAGGACAATTACCTTCCAAGCAATTCACTATTCCTTGTCAGCATCTAAATTCCTTTATGTTAATCTCAACCTAGACAGGTCCACCTCTTCCTCATTTGTAAAGCAGAGCTCCCTACCCCATCAGCTAAAGGCTGAAGGGCCAAGTGGGGCCACTGACTCAATGCAAAATTACATTTCAAAGACTCCAAGTCGCAGAGATGTACATAGTGAACTCTAAGGACAGCTTCTACTTTTTCATGATATACTTCATTTAAAAGGCATCTGAATCCAAACACACCTTTAAAGGTCAACAGCGCAATGTCTATGTCAGATTGACCTATCCTAGACCCCACCAGTGAGCCTCAAGGGGTCCTGGGTAATTAGGAATGAAACTCCACAAGATCCCACTTTAACATAAAATAATTTTTTGTGGAATTTTTCGTGACTCCATCATACTGTCCTTAAGCATAGACTGCATAAGTAATCACCAAATTCTGTGTAGATAGCAGAATGCAGTGCTAACTCCATCTCCAGATCCTGCTACACACAGCCTAGTGAAAATCTACCTGTATGGAACATTAAGTGTGCTATGCAACTTAACAGATAAAACTCAGTGATTATCATCAATAGTATGTCAACCTACTTAAATGTTTGTGTGTCTGTGAAGACATTCATTACTAAAGAACAGAAACGTAACTTTTCTTAAAGTTTATTGTTTAAACTTATGTGCTTAATGTAATATATTTAAAAACAAAGTGTTGTTACTTACATATAATAACTATATTACACATGTTCTATGTGGCCCAAGACAATTCTTCTTCCCTCAATGGAGTTCAAGCAAACCAAAAAGTTAGATACTCATGGTCTATGCGACAGGAATGTAGAAAACTAAACTCTCTTTCCAAATCACAATTATCAGCCTTCAATAACGAAAGGAAGGAAAGTGTGTGGTTAAAGAGACAAAGAAAACCAAAATGGAAGATGAACAGGATTCAGAAAGGAGCCAATGAAGGAACACATGTAAAGGATTCAGCAGATACCACCTATGGTAGCAGTATGTTGAAAATAAACTTTATCCGTTTTTTAACAAAAGAGGTAGGATAAGAAAGATACGTGGAGAGGAGTTAAGATGCCTGCAAAACTAACTTAAGTGACACAGAAGGCACAGGTGCATTTATTGAGAGCTCAGTATCGTATTAGAAGTTTAAGTCAAATAACTTTAAGTTTTTGTTAGGGCGTTAAACGCAATTGTTTATCTGAATTCTATTAGACAGTAAAGTATATTACACAAATTTAGGAGCTTGGGCCCTATAAAAAGTTCACTGTAATGCACCTACAACCAAATTCAACCTGTAAAAACTTCCTTCCCCAGAAGCATCACCTGCTTAGTTTTTAGATTTGCGCTTATTTATTGAAAGGTCTACAGAAACACACAGGGGACGTTTACAGCGAGGCTGTCCACCAAGGCAGGAGGAGGCGGGGTCAGTTCCCTTTTCCGATTCTTCCTCTGGACCTTAAAAGAACAGGAGGTTTTCCTTCCTAGCTGGTGAAGTCACAGTCCTCTTATCTGATGGTACGGAGGAAACACTAACCATCACTCACACCCCCTCCGCGAGAAGGCCCCTTTGCCAGCCTAGGGCACAGCAACCCTAGCTGCCCAGCTGGTGGGCCGGGATGGCGATGTCCCCAAGCCCCTAGTGCGCTCCGGGGCCACTGCGGAGCGGCCTCCACCCCGACTCGGGCTCGGCCCTTCCTCCGCCCCGCAGCCCCAGCTTCAATTTCCATGTGATCCTTAGGAAGAAAAGCACGGCCTTTGTGCCGCTGCAAAGAATTCACACATCACCGCCTCAGATGCTAGCGCAGCTCCCCGAGGCACAAAGCGTCGCCCAAACAGCGCTTCCCTAGGAACATCCGGCACCCGGGAACTGGGACGCGGAACACAAAGGCGCCCCTCGGCGCGGGACGGGTAGGTGATTAACGGGGAGGCCATTAACGGGGAGGCCAGCGCTCCCGCCCGCGGGAAGCGGGGGCGACGGGACATGAGGGCCACGGAAGCGAGGACGGCCCCCCCGGGCCTCGGCGAGACTAGGGGTGGGAATTCCGGGCCCTGCGTGACGGGGCGCAAGAGGCTCCGCGAGCCGCGGCGGCTCCCTCCCGCGCAGGGCCCGGGCCCCTCTGGCCGAGAACTTTACACCCTCAGCGCGGGCCGAGCGCCGGGGGCGGCGGGGGGACGGCGCCGGGCCACCGGAGGCTCCGCACCCCATCCTGCGGGGTCCGCGAGAACGGCGGCCCGGCGGGGCGGGGCGGGGGCGCGCTCGGCCTCTTACCGGCTCGCGGCGGCCGCCCGGGCGGGGCGCGAGGGGCGGAGGGTGGGAGTCGGGGTCGCCCACGCTCGCTCTCTTCTCGTCTGAAGTAACGGCCTGGCGCGCAGCTTCGGGTGGAACGCACACAGACACTCACGCGTGACCGAGAAACTTAATCCCGCGCGGCCGGCCCGCGGCCCGCCGCCAGCCTCGCGCTCCGCCGCGCCCCCTCCCCCCGCGCGCGCCGCACTTGCGCCGAGCGGGGCTGCGGCGGCGGCGGCGGCGGCGATGCGCCCCGGCGGCGAGAGCCGTGACGCCGGCGACCGCGGGGCGCGCGCGCCCTGGGCCAATCAGGGCGCGCGCGGCTGCGCTTGCCGCCCCGGGGTTTAAAAGTAGCTCGCGGCCCTGGCTGAGGCGTGCGTGATGGACTGAGGGAAGGTACAGGCGCGTGGTGTAAAGTGATTCCAGATACACGACGCGTGACTTTTTTAGGACGAGTATCCCCGCTGCTACCTATGAGGCATACTTGGGCCAAAAAACTACTGTAGATCTAACATCCAGATGTAACGCGGAGTCCTGGCGTGGTGGTTGAGTCTAGCAGCCAGTGGGACCTGTTAGCTCCTAGTGCTAGTTTTTCAAACTTTATTATGTGGACTGCTATCGACTGCCTGGGCAGCTTATCGAGTCTCTTTAATAAAGAGAAGCAGGGCCTAGGGTATTAGTCTCCCTTTCTGAGTCACTCAGCACAAAAATACACATTCTAGGCTGACAAGCCAATTAAAAGGCAAAAACAGTAAACACAAAAGTTCAGTTATGTCGTATCATTCGTTTTGTGCCGTATAAGGTTTGTTTTTCTGGTGTCCTCAGTTTGTAAGTCTTACAAATTTTTCCTGAAAAAAGCTGTTTTTCAATATGTATGTCTAATATTAGAGTAAATAATCAAAGGATAGTGAGAAGTGCCATGTAAAATATTTAAAAGGATCTTAATATTTTAGCAGTCTGAATAAAACTACTGTCTTTCTTTGGCAGACTTAAACTAGATCTGGTTTTCTGCACTTTTCATTGCTCTTACAGGGCTCTTGCCATGGATGTTGATGGCCTTATGCCAACCAAACCCAGTGAATATATTTCTCAAGAATTCACAGCTGTTGATCTATTTTCTTGGAGCCTCCTGGCTCCATCCCTCCCCAATCCACCCAACCTTTAATTTCATGTAATCAGACTATCCTGGTTTTGCTCCTTCTCTTTAAGATTTCTGTGCCTTGATACTTATGTTTACGAAATGAAAAACTAATATTTTTTGAAAAATTTTTCAAAACAGGACCACATAAATACATTGATAAGTTTCCTGTCAAGGGAAAGAAGGACCCAGATAATATGAAGCTTCCTTAATTTCCAGGCAGATGTCTCTGTCATTCTGTCATTTTGTGACTCCTATATTGTTATAATTAATCTCCTCTCCTAATCTTTAAATGCTAGAATTTCTTGAGACATATTATGGTCCCACTTGCATCTTCAGCTCCGTCCTAAATTCATTTTCATTTCCAGTTTATCATTTAATGACCTAGGATTCTTAAATTTATATGTTCGGTCAAGACTTCTCCATATATTCTAGTGTGTATTGTATTTCCCCATCAGCTTGTCTCAAACCTGATTACCCAGAATTGGACCATGATCTTTCTAATTAAGCCTGGTCATCATACAGAGTTTAATGTCTCTGTGAATGTTAACTACATGACTCCTAGGAATTAGTATAATCCCATTGGGATACGTTTTTATCATTCCCTGTACTGGCGCACCACAATATTTATCATACTTTGTAATTATACACTACATTTTGTATCTGTTTATATAGTGTCTCTCTTTGCACTTAAATGATGCACTTCATAAGAGCAGGAGCCAAGTCATCCTTTCTTCCTAGCAAAATGCTTCATATCTGGTTGATACTCAAATGCCATAGTTTTGCAGACAGCGGAGTTAGTTACAAATATATGGAGTTAGTTAGAAATATTATAGGCAGTAAGACAGGACTAGGTCCTCAAAAGAGCCAGTGAAAAAGTCCAGATACCTTGCAACTTTGGGGGAGACAGACACCTCTTGCTATGGGCCAGGCCTCAAGACAGAGGATCAAACACATCCACATCCTAAGGACTGTTATTATAAATAGTTCCCTATCACCCTGAGGAAGCCAGGAGTCACCATTCCAACCCCCTAAGGAAGAGTCACTGCTTTCTAAGAATGCCCACTTTCTATGTGACTTGCTTCCCCATTTATCCCCAATTTCATCAATTTTACCTGAACTAATATTCTTACTGGCTAACTATAGTTATGTCCCACCTTGTGCCAATCTGCCTTGTGAGTTCCCAGTTTTCCCCACCTTAAACCCATCTTACCCCGTGATTTTGCTCTATAAAAGTGCCTGGAAAAGACAGAGTCCTTGGCAACCTGCTCGGGATCCTTTCTGTCTCTCTCAGACAGAGGCTTTCTTTCTCACAATAAATATATTCTACTCTAAACAGCCTTTGTTCCTAAAATTCCTTCTTCGATTTTAGAGAACACAAACTAGTGGACATAGTAGGTTGGGAGTTTCATTCCCCTATATCAGTAGGATAAGTATGTGATTGAAATAAGGAACAATTTATCTATATTACTTTTGGTATTCTTGTTATAGGGCTACTTAATGTCCTTTCTTGTGGAAAAAAAAATTGCCTTATTGCTTAGAAATTCCAAGAGCTCCTCCTCTTCATATAGTACAACACTTTCATTGTATGTTTTCAAATTTGGTCATCATTAAATCCAAAAGAAATAAATATGTGAAATGTTAGCTTCTAGGAAGAGTGTAGGAGAGAAACAATTCCTCCCATTAGAAATTGAAATGACATTAGTTATATTGAACCATAGGGAAAGAGCCAATAAAACTGCAATAGAGGCAAGTTTAAGGTGTTTATTTCCCTGATTTAATCTAAATAAATGAGATAAGAAGAAAAGATTCTACCTTGGTTCTAAAGGCACTATCATTGTAGTTTCTTTTAACAAAACAAATCTTGCACAATAGTATATCAGAGGACAAAACTCTTGCATATATTAGTTCCCTAAAACAATTGAGCACTTGGAAATGATTCCACTCAGAAGCTTCTTTTGAAGTTAACACATGTATTATATTAATTTCATCACCATAACCAATACCTGAGATAATTTATAAAGAGGAAAGTTTATTCTGGTTCACAGTTATGGAGCTTTCAGTCCGTGATCTGCTGGTTCTGTTGATTTTGGACCTGTGGCAAGGCAGCATATCATGGAAGGAAACCATGGCACAACAAAGCCACTTCCTTGTGGCTGAAAAGCAAAAGAGAGGAAGAACAAGAAGCCAAGGCCCCACTATCTCCTTGAAGATCATGTCCCCAATGATCTGAAGACCTAAAACAAGGCCCTCGCTCTTAAAGATTTTATCACCTCCCCATACTGGTGACCACAGGTCTTGGGGGACCAGCAGCACATTGCTTTGGTCTCTTCCACTTGATTTTATACAAGATTTTATAGAAGTAACAAGGTACAAGATTTTATAGAAGTAACATGGTATATTGCATTAGTTTAAAAACTTTTGGAATGCCTTGGTTCATGAACTTCATTCATTCCATGATTCTGGAAAAGATGGCCATGTTCGTGTTCATGGGAGAAAGATGGTCACTGTCATGTTCATCACCCAATGCAGAGTTTGCAAACAAAAACAAAATTTTGCTAAATGCTTCTGTTTGAAAACCACAATGTTCACAAATGAATGCATTTATGAGTCAAGGTATCACCATATCTTAAAAGAAAGCAAAGGGCTAAAGCAGAGCTGCTGTGCTCTGCAAATCAGGTTGAAATTCACTCTGTATGCATGCAAGTTAATTTCCTTCTATTGCACACCACTGAGAACTTGAAAATGAAGGAAATAGTAATAATGTCTATGTTCATTTATATCTCTAATGAGGCAGTCTCCACAGTCATTTTTTTTTTTTTAAGTTTGAGTAATGTTTAGAACACTTCCTAGAGTAAAACTTCTTGGGAACTTCTGGGATCAATTCATAGTACTTTGCATTATAATTGCTCCAATACAAACATAAACTAAGTATATGTTAGTTTACATGGGTGGCCCTTCTCCAAGTCTAAACAAACCTAAGGGCTATGTTGTCAACTATAAACCTTTAATGTCTGATGAAAAAACAGATCCCAGAAATTAAATTTTTGATCCATCAAAAATCATAAGACCCTTTCAGTTGCCTCCAAAGTCCATAGACTTCATTCTACTTTCTTACTAGTGAATAGCCCCGGTATAGATAGAGGCTTCGGCACCACTCCAGTGACACAACTGTGGATGAATTAAACCCTTTCCCAAGGGCCAACTGATTTCAGGAATTCTAGTTGTGGAATATTGGTTTATTGCCATCCCTTTTAGCCAGCTGTGCTCATTAATAATGCTTCATTTAAGTGAAAACTACATGGCATGTGTTCATCTCCCTCTGCCTTAGGGTTATCTAATACATAACACGTTATGTGTAGTTCTAGTTTATTATAATTTGTAGAAAGATTTTCATACTCTGCCTACTGGATGGCTGACTTTATGGTTTCAGTTGGTCTCCAGTTTCTCAATTAAAAGAAATCGGTATAGATTTTTATCAGTTTGCTTAATTTAAAAAACTTTAAATGAAAAAAAATTTTTTTTTTCTATTTTAAACAGACAAGATTGGAGAAGAAGATGATGACGATGAAGAAGAAAGGAGGATAATGGACACCTGTGTATCTGGAGGAAAGCAATCAGGAGGAAGAAATGGCTAAGAGAATCCCAGGCATGAGAAAGATGTAAAAATTATTTCTCTCCTGAGAACATGTAAAATGAGCCATATCTCTTCATATAACAAACTATTTATAGAGAGAAAAGTCTTTAAAGACAACAGTGTGTCTGACTGGGTGTCAGTTCTTCTGATCTTGAAATCATTTGCTTTTAGACCCATAGAATTCTGATGCAGTAAGGATGTTGTAAAAGAAAACATTGGAACCATGTTAAGGCTGGGAAGAAACTATTTAGAATCTCTGTTTTGGGCTTATGCAAGATAGAATGACATTTGCAGTTTCTCTCGGCAAAATATTTCTTCTTCGCCATGCATACTTCAAGGGTATAAGTCAATTGTCCAAATAAAAGAAAGTCAAGAAAAATAAGTGAAAAGATTAATGAAAAGAACTTGACCAAGTTGCATGGTGTCTTTTAGGTAATATACCTCCTTTATGATAGCAAAACAAATAGAGGAGGGGAAATGAGTTCTTGAGAATAGTGTTGAGTTGATGGATCACATCTTATCTGAAGCCCACTCTATCTCTGTTTTTCCACTTGCATAAGCGAATAAATTCCCTTTAGTTTCTAAAAAAGTTTGTTTTCTGCTATTGTTAGCTAAAGACATTTTCACATACTAGGGCATAAAACATGCTTAAGTAAATACAAAGCTATTTGAAATTATCCCATGAATGTTATCAGACCATAGTGCAATAAAATTAGAAATCAATGGCAAAAGAAACCAAAAAATTTCATAAATATGTAGAAATTCAATAACACCATCCTGAACAACCAATGGGCCACCGATGAAATTAAAGAAAAAATTAGCTACTATAATTAAACAATAATGCCAATAAAATATGCTGGAACTTAGCGGATTCCATGAAAGCAGTCCTATGAAAGAAATTTATCACAATGAATTTCCACATCCAAAACAGTGAGTGCAAATAAACAACCTAGTGTTAAACATCAAGCTTCTAGAAATAGGAGAACAAATCAACCCTGAAGCTGGTATGAGGGAGGAAATTATAAAAATCAGAGCAGAAATGAATGTGATGGAGACTAAGTTTCCTTATACAATGAACCAATGAATCAAAGAGTTGGTTCTTTGAAATATTAAATGATGCTGACAAACCCTTAGCCAATCTTATTTTTTAAAAAGGAAAGAAAAGGCTCAAATCCATGCAATTAGGAATGAAACAGGTGAAATAACAGCTGATCTTGCAGAAATCTCAAAGATCATCAATATCTACTTTGAGACTCTTTATCCTAATAAGATGGAAAATGCAGAAGAAATGGACAGATTCATTGATACATATACATTACCAAAACTAAATGAAGATGTAAAAATTCTAAATAACTTGATATCTGTCAATAAAATTGAAGGTGTAATTAGAAACCTACCAAGAAAAAAAAAGCCCAAGTCCTGGAGGATTCACTGCTAAACTCTACAAAAAATTTAGAGACGACCTAACACTACTACCTCTCAAACTCTTAAATGAAATTGAAAGGGAAGCAATACTCCCAAATTCTTTCCTGGAAGCAAGCATTGCCCTGATAACAAAACCAAAGAAGGATCCAACTGAGAAAGAGAACTACAGGCCAACTTCTCTAATGAACATAGATGCAAAAATCCTCAAGAAGATACTGGCCAACATAATGCAGCAAATCATTAAGAAGATTATATACCATGACCAAGTAGGATTCATCCCAAGGATACAGGAATGGTTCAACATATGCAAATCACCAAATGCAGTGCACCACATTAACAGAGCCAAGAACAAAAACCATATGATCATCTTAATAGTTGCAGAAAAAGAATTTGACAAAGTCTAACATCCGTTCATTAACTAAAAGCATTCAAAGTGGTGAAATATACATAATAAGTCATTCATAATGAGCTAGACAGGCACTTTGAAGTTTCAAGAAATACACTGATATTACCCTGAATAGTGGTAGCTTATTGAAGGATGGCTAAGTAATCAGGAAGACAAGCATTTCTACCAGTGGATAACCAAGTATGAACAACAAATGTGATGCATCTCTGGTCTCAACACAAACATTCCCAGAATCCTGGCAGACCATTTCCAAGGATGTATCTCTAGACACTAAATTTTCTTGTAATCTGGGCAATTATATCATTATTACAATTCAACATACTTCTGTTCCTATGTATCTTTCTTTCTGTTTAATTTGGTGCCCTGGAAGTCTCATTCATATTTAGCCATAAGGTAATGAACAGAGCCTATTGAGGGTCTGTGCACCTGAAAAGGCTTGCTGACATCTGTCCTTCCCTTTCGAGGTAGTAATAGGAAGCCCTAATTATAGAATAAAGATGTCTTTGCTCTGGAGACGCAGAATGTCCTTAGAAGAGTTGTCCATAGACATCTTCTGTGCCTGTGTGTGTTGCTGTCTGGGCCTATTTGTGATGCTGATATTGATGGTAGTGTTGGTTGTTCCTTTCCCTGAATTGGTGCCTCACATTTTATTTCTGTTCTCCATTGTACCTGATATTTCAGAGTTCCCTGCTGCTCTGCAGCCTGAATGGATTGATTGTCTCTCTCCTCACTTGCAGTACTCTAACCCTAGAGCAGCAGCATTTCTCAAACCTATTAGGGAAGAGTCAGTTTATTTTTTCTTTTTCTTTCTTTCTTTTTTTTTTTTTTTAGTTTCTAACAGATCACTATCTAATATACAAAAATGAATTACCGGAAAAAGTTTGATATGCTTGGACGTTATGTCAATGTTAAGTAACTAATTAAGACTTATAACAGTTAAATTTTCATTTCTTTGTGGACCATCCTGTAGACCACATTTTGCAATCAATATTCCAGCTATGGTCTGTCAACCAGAGATATGTCCATTACTTAGGCGCTTAGAAATGCACAACCTTATAAAAAGAAAAAAAAAAAAAAGAAAGAAAGAAAAGAGAAATGCACAATCTCAGACATTTGCCCAGATCTAACAAATCAAAATCTTTCCAGGTGATTTATCTGCACTTTAAAATTTTTAGGGAGTTTCTTCTCTTTCATTTGTTTTTTTGTCTTCCAGGAATGTGTTGCTATCTCTACCTAAACAGATTTTATTTCACTTCTTCAGATGGCTGGAATTTTCTCCTTACTCAGGTCACTGATCAAATGTCACCTCTGTGGAGAAGACTGCCCTGGCTCTCAAGTGAAAGCAGTAATTGCTTATGCTTCACATTGCTTTATATTATCTTGGCAGGATTTACCACCCCTCAACCAGATGCGAGCTTAAGGAAAGCAGAAATCTTGTCTGTCTTATTTCTTGGCCTTTCCCATGCTCACACAGTACCTGATGAGTGGTAGTCCCACACTCTGCTTCTGTATACCTTGGTCTTCTGCTTACTGCTAACTTTATTGCCTCACTGCCTCTGTATTATTGCTTTCTCTGTGTATCTTTCTTAATCTGTAATAAAAGGCTCAGAACTAACTGGTTTATCAAATAAGAAGAATGTCGGTTTATGTAGGGGGAATTAGCCAGGCATAATGTAGTGAGAGCCCAGGACCCCAGAACTTATTCTTTCAGTTCTACCCTTTTCCCTGGGCATGCTTCATGTTCAGGCTGGTAAATAAGTAGCCTCAGAAGACACAGATCTCAAATTTATGCAAAATGATGTCCAGAGACCTCTCCTTTTAAACAGTCAGTAAAATTCTCTCTGAAACATCTCATAATATTCCTGCAGCTTTTTAAAGATGTACTGAATCATAGACCCATTCTAAAAATGTGTGAACATGGTACAGATATACTCAATAAAATACACAGATATGAAGTGTACAATTCACTATATTTTGGCAATTATATACACCCATGTTTGATAGCAACCCAAACAAGGTGTTAAAAGTTTCCTTGTATACTTCCCAGGCAGCCCAGTGCCTATACAGGCTTTACTGGGGAGACAAAATGAACAATACTAGAGCTATTCCCATCTTTATCTAAGATATCCATTTTTTTTCACTGTGATTTTTTATATTGATTTTCATATTTAAAAATTTGCATTAAAATGTGATTTGAAAGTCTTAAGTCCTGAGGATATTGTGTCCTAGATAAGTACTTCAGTCAACTCACTTGTCTTTCATATATTGCAAACCTGTCATTCTTGAGTCTCTGCCTGTCTCTATGTCTCTTTCATTTCTTCAAGATGATATCTGCATGTACTCTGTGGTTTCTCCAGAGTAGCCAAACACAGAAGCACGGAAGCCAAAACCTCTCATAGCAGATGCCCAGAAAAAAGCAGGCCAGGTGTGTGCCTTATTTAATCATGCAGTGTCACTTCTGCCATATTTTACTCATGGAGGCAGTCACAAAGGTTTGCTGGGCACCAGCAAAGGAAACATATGCTCTATCTCTTTATGAAAGAAATATCAAATTTGCAGATATATTTTAAAATTACCATGAACCCTATTGCTTTTGAAGGCATTTGGAGGTACTAGTACTAGGCTTTAGTGTAAAGTGCTAAAAAAATCACATTTATTTTAAAGCATCGTTTTGCCCTCAGGTATATTTGGATATTTGTTTTATTTACTCTGACCTCTAAATTTACTTGCTACCATTTTGGGCCCGCCAAATACAAGGTAAGGAGCTAGAAATGAAGTGAAAGAAGCAAAAATTTTTCCTTACTTGGCTTGATGTTGAGAACTGCCTTCAACCAGATATGCAAAGGCTTGCCTTGCTCTCTGATGGAATGAGTTAGTGAGTTATCTGGAGACCTCCTCCACTCTGGCTCCTGGAACCTCCGCCTAGTATGAGAATGATGCATGATCCTGCTAATCCCATGTAACTCCCCTTCAACTCCTGCTTTCCTGTACACTCCCATGGATTCCTCCTACTGGGCTTGACGTCACAGGCAGGCAGCTCTTTGTGAAGTTCTTTCAAAATGGCAAGAGTTTAGACATACGTAATATCTTCGGAGTTATCTACACAGTACCATAGAGAATCTCAGCAAGTCAGCCCCATCCAAATCTGCAGATCTGTCTTGGACTTTCCCTCACAGGCAGTTCTAGGCAGGTTCTCTTGTCTCTTGCAGAGTCGAGCAATGATCTCTGCTCCCCAAATTCCAGAGGACCCAGATTGAATTTTTCCAAAATTTTTTCAGCATGTTCTGTTTCAATAGGCTTACCAGGCTTTTACAGCTCAGCGTTATACCGCACCCTTTACCAGAGCATACAGACTCTGTGAAAGTGTCTTTCAGAGCTCTCTTCACTAGTCTTGGGACATGTAAGGTCTTCTCCATTATGAGAAATGGAAAAGAAGCAATACCCTATCAAGTGCATAGTTTTCTTCAAAGAAAGCTTCACTCTAAAAACCCTGCATTGAATTCCTACTGTTTTTTCATGTAGCTTGAAAGAGGATGATGTATAGAGAGGAAAAGATCAATGTGTACAATAGTACTGGGGGTGTGTCTGTGCCTTCTAACAGAATATACAAATTAAATTTTCCTTGGGTTTCCAGATTTGGGGCTTCATCAAAGCTTCAAGAAAAGAAAAATATCCCAGTTGATGTAAGCAATGCTTCTGCTATCCTACATAAGACTTACACGTATAGTGCCTACTACTGGATCATGTCCTGTCCCTTTTTACATTATACCACATTGTTTCAATTGTTACAACTTCAGGATGCACTGTAATAAATAATACTCCTGACTACTATTTTTTCCTCAACATTCTCATAGCATTTCTCATATGATAGAAATATGTTTCAATATTTCTGCTGTAAGTCAAGATTATCAGACAATAAAAAAGATAATCCAAATGGAATTTTTAGTTTGCTTTTTTATTTTAATAGCATCTGAATAGACTATTTTTATAAGTAAGACTATTTGAAGATTTTATGGAGTTTAATTTTAGAAGCAAATATATAAAACATCAACTTAATGGATTTGAGGTGTATTTTTTTTCCCTGAAGTCCTTTCTAAAAATACAGTCAACCAGAGGCACAAGTCAAGTTAATTTGAGTTATAAGATCATTTTCATTTATAGCTTTAAAACATTGGTTACCTCGAGGAAGCTGAAAACTGACCAAAAAAAGTAATAAAAAGAATAGAGAAATTACTTTGAAATTGTATGCTGTATTTACATTATTGTCCATATCTTTTGCAACCATATCCCGCCATTAGTTATTTATTTGTTCTTCTTCTTACAGTTGTGATCTCTGAAACTGAACAGAAATAAAGCTAAAATATTGGTAGGTAAGAGACAGATTTAAAATGAATGGTAACTGTAGTCTTAGAAAGGCCTTATCTTTGTTGCAAGAAGATGACACATTCAGGGAACATAGGGATTACATTTCCTAAAAAAAAAAAAAAAAATACTAATGAATTGAATTTAGTATATTACTAGTAATTTTAGTTCAGTGATGTTGTTGCAAAGTTGAAAAGGCCAAGTTGAAATTTTAACAGCACTAATGAAAAAAACAGTAGCATCGTTTCAAGGGAGTATTTGAGTTTCCATGATGGAGAATTTTGCTATTTTTCAATAGTCTTGGAATTTTAGCTGTTTATTTTCATAATAATTGTGGATAGACTTTATAAAATTTTCAGTTATTGAAATAATTTGTTCTAGTTTACTCAACAAATATAGAATTGTTTATATCTGATATCAGTTAAAATTTACAATTTAGATAATATGTACCATGAATGACAAAATGTAAAGACTTGGATTATAAGAGTAATGTTTATAATGAAGGAAATAATCTTTATAATGAGATTAATTTAGCATGTATGAGGTATAGTTGATATGTAGTGTGATAACTATGTATGAACTCTGACTTCCATCAGATCAGCAGCAGTAGTGGAACTAGATTCTCATAAGAGGTCAAACTCTACTGTGCATACAAGCAATTTAGGTTGCGGGCTCCTTCTAAGAACCTAATGCCTGATGATCTGAGGTGGAACTGAAGTGATGACACTAGCACAGGAAAGTAATTGCAGATACAGATTAACATTAGCAGAAAGGGCTGACTCCACAGAGACTGTAATAAATCAATTGCCTATGTTAAATCTCTCTCAGTGAGCAACAAGTGACAATGAAGCTGCATCTGATGACAGAATTTATAGTGGTGAGTTGATATACAACTGCATCTCATGTCCAGCTTTAAGCCAGAATTGGATGCTTATTTTAGTCTCTGTCTGCCCATTACTTTATTTACCTCTTTCATCTGTGCCTCTTTCCTAAACTGCATCCTTATTGTAGCCACTGTTTTGGTAAGAACATAAACTAACCCTAACCTAAACAAGTAAGAAGCAAATGTCAGAGAGTTTCTTTGAGAAGAAGGAAAGACTCAATGATGAGTTAGTAGAAGACTCTAAGACCAATAAAAAAAAACAATACTAAGAGTCTTAGCTAAGTTACAGGTTTGTTACAACAAATGATTCACATTACCCAATCTGCTTTCAGATACTGTGTGGCAACCAGCTATAAAATGAAGCTATGAAAACTTCCAAACTATTTCACCATATGGAGGCCAGTTACCTTGCATTAAAGGACATGCTTTTGGAATTTTTCAGAAGAACATGTGAACACAAAAACCAGAAGCAATTATTGCAGGCTACCCCTTCATCCAATGTGTGTGCACTGAGCATCACACACAGTGGCTAACTGCATTGCTAGAGCTAAGAAACCACTTAATATTGCTGAAAAGTTGACCCTGTAAGCTGCTAAAGACATTTTTTAAGTTTTAGGAAAGGAGACAGTTTAAAAATGTGATGCATTTTTTGAGGTAGCACTATAACTAGAATAATTGATGAAATAACAGAGGTTATTAGGGCTCAATTGTTAGGATTAGAGGCACCAAGGTCCATTGCTAACAAGCCAACAATGCTTGTTTATATGGGATATATTTTTCAGGAGGATATGTACAAGGGTATATTATGAGCATGTTTTATTGCAACCAGCATCACAGCTGCAGAACTATTCAAGTCTTTCAGGAAAACTAAACTGATCATTGTGTGTCCTTGATGAATGCATGGCTACCTAGTTTCACTACTCAGATCAAAGAATTTGCTTGTGAATGTATGTCTATGTACTGTGTTATCCATGGAGAAATTTTAGGTAGCCCAAAATTGTCACCTGACCTTAATATATTGAAGAATGTGATTAAAATTATGAACCATATTAAAGTATGTGCCCTTAACTCACTTCTGTTCACACAGCTTTGTCAGCAGACGGATACAGAACATACATATTTTCCCTTATACATGGGACCAAAATAGCTTTCTAAATGTAGATCACTGGCTACAGTTTTTGTGTTAAAGAGCTGCTCTATAAATTTATTTAAAAAAATAAAAAGCATACACCCCTGGAAGCACAAGTCAGTGACACAGAATTGGTTGCAAAACTTGTTTACTCATGTGCTATCTTTGAGTTGCTGAAAAATCATAATCTATCATTATAGAGAAGAAGGACTGTGTTCAAGGTGGCAAATAAAGTGAGAGCAATTCAAAGCCAAAGTGGAATTATGAAGGTGACAAGTGAAAATTAGGATTTTAGATATGGTTCAATCACTAGAAAAATTTTGAATGAGATTGAATCAGAGTCTTCTTTCTCCCAGGTAGTTTATAGGCATCTATCTCAACTTTTAAAAGAGTTGGAGCATTGCTTTCCAGCCATAAAACACGTCCAAACTGGGAAGAAATGGATCCGCCACTCATTTGTAAATAAATCAGGTGAACTGACTTGGTTTATGCTTAGAGAGGATAAATTTCTGAGATAGCAAATGATGTCTTTGAAAGTATATGTGAGGCAACGTCACATCTCCAGATATTCTCAATTATAATTAAGGTGAAATTACCTGAAATTGCCACAAAAACACCATAAAGTCTGCTTCCATTTCCAAAATCCTATCTTTGTGAAGGGTTTTCTGCAGTGACAACAGCAAAAATGAGATTATGGAGCACACTGGATATAAGGACACACTTCAGGTGTTACTGTCTCCCATCATCCCAGATAGGATCATCTCGTTGCAGGAAAACGAGCTCAAGGTGCCCACTGATTCTGCATTATGGTGAGTTCTCTAATTATTTCATTATATATTTCAATGTACTAATAATAGATAGAGTACACAATAAATTTAATTTTCTCAAATCATCCCCAAACCATCCCCATCCTGGTCTATGGAAAAAAAATTTTTCTTTTGTTTTTCATTAAACTGGTCCCCAGTGCCAAATTAAGGGGAAATTGACCTATCTTGTTGTTCCACTTTTGTTATATAATTAATACTGTTGGGTATTGCAGGGGTAATGGGAAAAATGGAATGCTTTCTACACGTTCTTTAACAAATGATAATTGAGTAGCTGATATGACCCAGGCACTGCTTTCATCACAGAAGGAAAAATGAATTCCAAATTCCTGCCCCCAAAGTACTCATATTCCAAAAGGAGGCTGATATGAATGAAGGATGGCAACATGGAAGAGAAAACTAATAAAACTCTCTGTAACTCAACTCAATTTACTTTTCATTGAATTTTCCAAATATATTTTTTCATATACCTTGCATGTAGTATTTTTCTTTCAGGTCCAATATTTCTCTAGAGGCATGAGAAACTAGTAATCTACTAACCCTACCTTCCAAAAATACATATTTTAATTGTTCTAGGGAATTTTATCCAAGCAACTTTTGTACTAGACTGCCCTGATGTGACCTAACTCAGATCTAATAGTCTCAGGTAGTTCTTCCTGAATTTTCTCTTCTCTTGGCATGCAAATGATTCTTCTCTAATACTTTCTTCTTTCAGAGTTTTTTTTGAAAGCAAAATTTATTTAAATGTTCTATTATTCTCCACTTTGGTATTACCATTATTTTTAAAGTCAGGTGTCTTTAAAGCCTTCAAAGAAAGAAAATTTATTTCTGCATCATAATGGCTGTATGTGGAAACTTTGGGATTTTTACTTATAGCTACTTTATACATTTAAATTTAAACTTTTTATCACCACAAAGACTCATTAGAAAATGTGAAGTTTATTGAGAAATAACTTGGGAACAACATCTGGATGAGAAAGATACTGAAAGTTGGGATTTGGCGAGGGTAGGCATTGAGTGTTGTAATGTGTGGTAAAGCCTTCTGTAGTTCCCATAGGCTGCTCTGGAATCAAGAAAACCCTTTGAGTTGTCCATCTTGAAGAAAAGGGTCTGGCCTTATACAAGTCTAAATAAATTACCTAATATATTAAACTTCATCCCCAAATGTTTTCAACTTCATCATTATTACTTTATCATTATGAACTTCATTTAAACAAAATGCTTTGCTAGATATTTTCTTAATACCACAACTGGTTTTCAAAAGCTTTTTATTTTCCTTAAAATGTGAACATTTTGAGTGGGTTTTGCCTGCTTATCCTCCTGTTTGGTTAAGTTGTGTTATCAACTACAACAAGATTAAGGTCCAGTTGGTTCATTACAGCATTCTCAAGTAGAAGTACACAAAGGGATGACTGGCTCGAATCTAGGAGAAGGTGTATAAAGGTCAAGTCCTGAGGCTGAAGCAGCAAGACAAACAGGAACAGTACTTGAGTATCAGAATCAGTACAGAAACTGGAGTTGGGAAGAAATGGGAACAGAGGAAGAATCAGTCATACACACACAAAAGCAATTGCTACAAATCACACTAGATTACCACCGTTTTCTCTTTTATCCATTTACCCTGGCAATGAACTTGTTAGCATGCTTAAAGTACACAGATCAGGAATATTTTTATGTTCGAGATTATTTTAAGTGAAAAGGTATAGAAAAAAAAAACCTCAATATTTATTTATGCAAAAGAGACTATGATGTAGGGTGTAAGAAATCAGGTGCTGGGTTTGAAAAGTCTTGGTTTGAACCTTGGATCCAACACTAATCTTCTGGGAAAATCATTTAATTTACCTGAACCTGTTTCCTAATCTGTAAAATGGGAATGAAAATATTATTTCACAGAATTATAGAGTCAGAAAATTAATCCTTGTAAACTATAACTGTAACACCTGGTGTGTAATTGTGCCCCTCAGTAGTTAGATATGATGATACTGATGGTGATAATGATAATTATAATGATGATAGTCAGTGATGAGAATTATAAGAGGGATTGGAATGGTGCCTGTACAGTGTCCCTGCCTCCGTCTACCTTATTTTCATGTAACTGCCAATCATTTCCTTTTGAATTCAGGTTATAAACCTGTTAATGAACCTTGGGATGAGAAATTCTCATAAGCAAAACACTTTCATTAGAGTGAATTCTCCTCTTTTCCAATATGATAACTTGGAAAAGGATGAAGGTAAACATCTAAGAGCAGTGCTTTAGTATATAGGGCTTCATGAGATCAAGTTTGTGAAAAAAGATCCCAAAGTAAGAGTTAAGGCTGGAATTCAAACCCAGTCGGACTTCCCTCAGAGCAAAGCAGTGTTTCTAAATCCTTATAATTAATCAGAATTCGATAGAAGTTCTTTAAATATATAGATTTCCAACCTGAGGAACCCTTATTAGTGCTTACAGGAGCTTGCAGGGCTAGGGCAAAGCTCCTCAAGATTGCACATGCTCTGAATCAGATTTAATGCCAGACACAGAAATTTACAATTGGTCTACAGTGGCTGCCCACAGAGTCATATGTAGAAGAGTGAGAAAGATCTGTCTGCATACTAGAGACCTGAAGGATCTAGCAAAAGGCCTGGAGCCCATGACAATAACCTGTAGGAGTCCGCATCAGGAGGTTGAAGAATCTGCAATGGAAGACTGAGGGGTCAGTGCCAGGAGGTCAGAGGCGTAGCGTTTGCAGCTAAGGCATGTGCACCAGCAGGGGGAATGGCTGGTGCTGGAAGCTGAAGAATCTGAGCTGAAAACCAAGAGGTGACACCCAAGGCAAAGGCAAAGCCTGGAGCTCTTCAGAACAGAACGGTAACCATCCTTGGTGATGGTGAAGACCAGAGCTCCTCTGAAGAGGACAGAGAAAGCTCTTTCAAGGAAAATCAACTTGAAACTCTTTTCTCCAATTGTCCTTTTATGCTGTTCTGATCATTACATTCCTTAAAATGATCTTCCACAGCCAGAACCATGCTGACTCAATTCAACTGGGCATTCCCTGCTTACATTGACAATTAACCAGTTAACCATCATAACACCTTTTTTATTTTAAAAATAAGTTCTCCACAAGAGATTCTAAGATATAACAATGATGAGACTCACTGGAGGAACCTAGACAAAACAAAAAAATGACAGGAGAGATAGAGATAATTTTATTTTGAGACATGAAAAAATAAATGTAACCCTATTTCCAAATCCTATGGCCAAATCTTCTGCTACACTCTGGCCAACATGGTTTTAGAAATCAACTGTAGCAACAATGTAAGAACCATTGGTATGTAAAAATTGGATAGCAGAAGCCTGAGGTAAATTGGTTACTACAGTCCACATATGTGGAAAGGTTGTATTTGTGTTTCTGTTTTTGTTTTCCCAGGCTGCAAAAAAGAGAGAAAAGTATGATGAATATCTTTGTAACTTTGTGCTTTGTACATCCTGACATATCAACAGTTTGTACCTTGCTGCATCCACTCTGCCTCCCTTTAAACAAGCACATACTCTTTCCCTTTGCCAAATCACCCACAAGAAAGCTACAAACATCATAAAATTATACACTTAAACACATCTAACACTAATGAGAAGTCTCCTACACATCATAATTACCATACCTAAAATAATCAGCATTAACCAACAACAGTATCCAAAATACAATACACACTCCCATTTCATAAATGTATTAAAAGTGTCGTTTACAGCTACTTTTTGAAGTGTCAGCAATCAAACAGGGTTGCATTCAGTTGTTTTGTCTTCTTAGTCTATCCATATCATCCTCACAAATCTTACTTCTGACTCCATCTGTTTTTTTATGAAATTGAATCCTTTGAGAAATCCAGGCCAATCATCTGCAAAACATCCCATATTTTGAATTTTCCAGATTTTGTCTTTATGATTAGATTGAAGTCGACATCTTTGCAAGAGTGTTCCAAAGTGCTCTATAAGAAGAAGAGTAGACAGAATAGTCCTCCAAGCCACAGCAAAGATATACCATTTTATAATAGGCTACCATTTAACTGTCTGTAGGATCTCTGCTGGGAACCGGGGCAGTGGACTGGGCTGCAACAAAACAGAGCTATTTCTTGGTGTAACTTGAAGGTATTTGCTGAGACCTGTGAAATTCCCCTGTTAAAGATAGGAATAGAGTGCAGATAAATGCATAATTCTTCCCAAGGATTCTAGTTCTTGCTTTTGCTTTTTCCTGTGTGATGAGGCCCCATTTAAACAGGGGCTTGGTAAGGAGAGGTGAGGGGTGAATTCAGGTGTACAGATGCCCTTAAAGCACCCATTCCCTTGTAAGTAATCCTAAATAAATTCATTTTACTCACCACGCTAGAATTTCCCCAGTCATTCTTTTGGCCTATTGGCATTTTCCCAATTCAGGCGCAGACATTCCTATTACATTTCCTGTGGAAGCACAGAATAGGAGGTAATATCATCAGGCTACCCAGTCATTGGCAGTGACAAGCTCCGCAATGAGTATCTCCATGTAAGTGTCTATTTTGCTCTGGGTTAATAACAAATTATAAGTCGATAAATGTGAGCACCTATTTTCCCAAAACTTTAATCCATTAGTTTAAAAATCTTTGGGTGAATCAATAATTAATGTAGAGGTAAAGAGGAAATCAAAAGCCTAAAGCCCTCAGACCCCCATTTCTACAAGTGTCTGTCTCCTGCCCAAGTGCAAAAAGAAATGTTCCATGCTTGACTGGTAGCTGCAAAATGGTCCTGTGAACTTCTGCCCCGTACTTAAAACTTCCCTTAACCATAATATGCAACAACTTCTATGAACAGATCTTTTCCTCCTCCAAACCTCAGAGGATAACAGCGCCTGCTAAAAGTTTGCTGCTGTAAAGTGCTTTGCAAAATTCCACTTAGCTCCCTCTTTTGCTCTACCCAATTAAAACAAAGATATAAAACTCTCCTATGCCTTACTTGGGGCCCAGAGTTTGGAGATCTGCTCTGGGTCAGAGCCAGCTTAATAAAGAGTTTGGTTTTCTTCACCTCTTTGAGTGTCTACTTGGTTTCTCATACCACTGGAGGCTTATAATTCATTATTTCCACAACAGAAGTCTATAATTAGAAATTATGATTTTTAAAAATTCTGTCATGCTTTGTATTTTCTCCCATTTTCTGTAACGATTAAGAGTCTTACTTTCTCATCACTAAGACACAATACCTGACACCCATAATTCTAAGGTGAAACTTTTATTTTGGCTCACATATTGTATAGATTTCAGTCAAAGTAGGATGGCTCCAAGAAGGAAAAGAGCTCACAATGTGGCAGTGGGAAACAGTGGAGGAGAGAGAGAAATATACTGTTCCAGGTGATGTCCCCAGTAACCACCTCCTCAGGCCAGGCTTCATCTCCCAATGCCATATTATCAATCCACTAGACTAATCCACTGATGATTATCAAGCCCAAATTATACAATCACTTACCTGAAGTCCTACTTATGATTGCATGAGATTTGGGGAGGGTCTAGTTATAAACCATAACACTCTTCTCCTGGCCCCCAGAAGACCCTTGCACATCTCTTTATGCGAAGTAACTTTAGTCCATCTCTAAGAATTGCCATAGTCTTAAAAATTCCAACATTGCTGCAAAGTTCAAGTCCAAACTCTCCTCTGAGATTTAAGGTACACTTAATTTGAATCCCTGTAAAAAAAGAGTTAAACACTGTGGATATATGAATGTGCACATTAAACATTCCCAGTCCTAAAAGGAATAGCAGAAAGATCAAAAGGAATGAGACTAAAGGAAGACAGAAGCGCTGCTGGGAAAACATTAAATCCTGTACTTCCATATCCCACACATGGGCAAATTATGGTGCAATGTGAACTCTAGAGGATTTAGGCAACCTTGCCTCTCTGGCATTACTTGTGGTTGCAGCCTTCATGGCTTCTCTCTTGGGCTGGTTTTGCTCACTACTTGTGGCTTTCCTCAGATGTTGCATCATCCTTGGTTGGAAAACACACCATGACACTTTTCATTCTCAGAGTTGCTTGTACTATCCTCTCAGGAAGTCACTGCCTGCCCACCAAAGCCTTCTTAAATCTGATTGGAAGCCTCCATGAACTAACAACTCTTATATTTTGCATCCCTATAACACTAGCATCACATGGATGACACCAAGGTCAAGGGCCTGCTGACACAGTAGCCCAGTTCTTTTGCATCTTAATGGTGGTTATGAAAGCTTCCAAGTGCCTGGAAGGCTAAACATGGTGAACAGAAGCCTGGGAAATGAACTTCCTAGGCAACCATTCTTCAACAGAATGCCCTGGGTATCTCTTCTCAAATGAAAGTCTTTCACGTTTGCAATTTTGAGTTAAGGATGGACACTGAACAGTTCCTCTCATGCCCTTAAAACCAGTTTTCCTATTGTCCTGGATGACATGAGCAAAATGTAGACTAATTTTTTGCCAAAACATAACATATGTGGCCTGGAGTCCAACAGCCAATGGAATCCTTATTCCCAACTGAAACCTCCTGATTTGGTCTTTACCAAGATTTCTTTCAGTATTCTGTTTTTCTGAACTCTGACCAGTATCTCCCATCAGGCTCAGCTTACAGTATTCTAGAGCTGATTTTGAAGTTGGCCTTTACAAACTCTTACACACCAGTTACAAAGTCTTTCAAACCACATGGTCAGGTAATTACATAGAAATGACGTCATTTCTGTGGTACCAAATATGTCTTAGTTATTTTCTTGTCACTAAGACAAGAAACTAAAGGAGGAAAAATTTATTTTTGCTTGCAGTTTTGCAGAGGTTTCAATCCAAAGTTGGCTTATTCCAAAGCAGGATGCCTGGCAAGTGGGGCATGGCAAAAGAGCAAAACCTCATAGTATGGTGATGAGAAGCAGAAATTAATAAAGGGAAGAAGGAGAGAGCTATACCCTTGAGACCACACCCCTAGTGACTCATCTCCTCCAGCCAGGCTTCACCTCCCATCATCCATTTAGCTATAAACACACTGGTGGACTAATTCACTGATAAGTGTCACATTTCCATGATCCAATCACCTCCCAAATATCCCACCTGTACTTGCATAAGAGTTTGTGTGGATATTTAGATATTAAATGAGTTTTTCTTGCTCACCCTCTCTCTTTTATAGCATGTTTCCCTGAAAATATGCATGAAGTAGAAAATAAGGGCTAGTCATTACCATGAAGATGGCCAGTGTCATGAAGATTGTACCTCACTAATCTCTTGTTCAGTGGTTACTGTGTAATGGAGGTAAGGCAAGAGATGGGGACTGGGATTTTTGATCTCTAATTTTCAAGGCTGATTATTTTCTGGATAAGTCTTATTTTCAGGGAAACACAGCAGTATGTATCACATTATATATCATATATCATTACATATTATACTATATTATTATTGTATATTATAATATATTCTATAATTACTTATAAAATTTATGATATGTTATACAATATGATAATATTGTACAATATATTTCAAGATATAGAAATACATTATTATATATAATTTATTGTATATTAAATGTACTCACATGATTATTAATATACACTATGAATATATAATTTATAATTAAATGCTCTAATCCATGTAGTCACTATTGTTTTGCCGTTAAGTAGTTTCAAAAGGTTCTATTTTCTTTTATGAAGGAATGATATTTAGAAAAAAACCTTATATTAGGGACATGTTACTTAATTGTTTATTTGGAACAATTACTGTCTACCTGCTACTTTATTGTGAAAATTGGCAGCAACTTCAACCTGCAAGGATTGTGTAGAAAGAGTTGACAAATGTCAGTGAGAATGACCCATTTTCCCTCAAGCATTCATATCTAATCCATTTTCTTCCCAAAGCCTCTAGAATGATAGACTGCACAATAGCAAGATTGTTCATGTCAACAGTACTTGTTCCTAAATGGTTAAACGTTGAATCATGACCAAGTTTTTGCTTACTAAAGGGATAGCAAATTCCATTGAGGGACAAGAGTTTCTGGCAGCTGGGACATTTTGTCATGTGGTTCATACTATATTCTTTTTAAAAATTTGCTGACGATTAAGCATGCTCTTTATCTTTTTTTATATCACTAATCATATCAGTTGATACCTCTAGTAAACATATGCTCACGTGACAAAGTAACTAGACAAATGAGAAACATGGCTGTTAAAAAAGTAAATTAATCAGGACTGCTATCTGAATACTTTTAAGAAAATAAAGGAAACGTTTTATATGTTAACAGAATAAACAATTAGAAAACGTTAATATGTCAATATTCAGTGTAAAATATACCCTGAAATAAACAGAATAGGTGGAATAAATTTTATAATAGGTATATTTTAAGAAAAAAGTAGAGTTGGAATGTCACATTGAGAAACTCTCCAAGAAGCTAGAAGGTAAAAATAAAACAACAGAAGTTGTGAGATAAAAGATCAATAAAGCATTAAGGTACGTTAAGGACAGAAGTAGAAGTACCAATATCTTTGTAAGCTTAGATAGTTAACACAAGAGAGGAGATTCAGGGATGGCAAACTGGCTGAAGATGTGGGTACAATCTGTTAAATTACAAAATCCCATAACACATGCCCAGAACAGTTCCTAAATCCCTATAGGAAGAGCCAATCAGAGTGCTATTTCCAACCCTTCTTATGAGAGCTATTAGGTTTTTTCCTTGGCATGTTAGAGAAGCAAGAGCAGAAAAAAAGAACAAAAGGAAAAAAGACGTTTATTGCAAGCAGGGGAGGGCCAT
The DNA here is from genome assembly GCA_004027455.1 of Hydrochoerus hydrochaeris. Lineage (NCBI taxonomy): Eukaryota > Metazoa > Chordata > Mammalia > Rodentia > Hydrochaeridae > Hydrochoerus > Hydrochoerus hydrochaeris. The sequence continues at coordinate 372,809 of PVLA01000194.1, read as the reverse complement.
AGAGGAGTGCAAGATCCCTCTGAGGCAGACAAAGAAGTGGAGGTGTTTATTAGGTGTGACGGGGGTGGAGTTTGAAGGGGTAGGCAGAATGATACATTGCCAGCTGATTGGAAGAATGTCGGTGCACATGTAAAAAGCAGGAAGTTTAATTTTGGGCTTGGAAGAACACAGAAGTCAGTGCTGAAGGGACGCACTATTGCTCAAGGGCCCAGCACCATACTGGGCAGGTGCCATGCTGAGTTTCATGTGAGCTAAACCCATGATTCCCATCTTTTGGGTGTTAGCGGGCAACGAATCTCCGAGATTGCTTTCTGCTGACAAGAGGCATCATGATGGGGCTGATGGGTTGGGCTCATGTGGAAGCTGGTACCAGAGGTCTGGGCTAGGACAAGGAGTTGTCTGGAGTGAAGGTCTGCAACCTGGATTGAAGAAATCTGAAAAAAGTTTAAACAGACAAGGAGCTATAAGCAAAAATAATAAAGAATAGTATGAGGAGTCCTTCAAGGGGGAGAAAATGGGGGCTCAGCCTCCTAGAGAAGATCAGATGGAAAAATCTTGCCAAGAGCTCTCCTTGGTTTTAGAGGCAATATATTTGTGGATTTTTAAAAAATCTTATCCATCATGATATCTGATTAATTAACCAAATTACAGCATTTTTTCTAAGGTGGCACAGGTATTGCCTTTTATATCTAACATGTGACATTTTTATATATATTTTGATTATACTTTCTTCCAGGATGTTTAAGACCAAGTTAAATTGAGAGCTATGTCAATTAAAATTAACCTCTTGCTATCTATCAAGGTCAGTTAAGTCTCCGCGGGATTTGTTTTGGAACCATGTATAGACACTTTCAGTTCTTGACAATGTCAGCCATCAGGATGAGTCATGGCATTGCTTGACCAATGTGCTTTTTGAGAAAGTTTGGGAGACTTTTTTTTTTTCTCCTGGTGACTCACCTTAGCCACACTATATATTTTAGATCATTTTCCTCTGTGGTCCCACAGTCTCCTTGATCAGACTCATAGAGGGACTCGAAGAGTTATGGGATGTCACTGCAGAAGGTCCCTGCCTCCAGGCTTTTACTGATCTCAGAGGGGCTGGGGCCAAAATATTGGTTGTCCTCCTAGCCTCCTTATCTTTTTAGTTTTTGGTCTCCAAACCTCACTTGTTGAACATCCAGAAAAGAAGACTGATAACATTATAGTATAATAAGACAGGATGTTTAACATTATTATCTAAATATCAAGCACCTCAGAACATAAAATAGAACCATTATTTTTATCAAACATGAATGTTCTAGAAGTTAAAACCTTGTAGAATGTTAACAGTTACACCTTTTACATAGAAAATTTAAAATCACAACCTTACAAAATATCATAAAATGACAATTATGACATTTTGTAACAACCTGAATTTTCATTTTGACATGAAATACTGCTTTTAGTCAATCATCTCTATCTAATGCATAAAAAGCTTTTGTCTACCTTGTTGACCTTTGGTGGGAAGTATATCTCATAAGTTTTTGTTAAAGGCAGAGGTCAGAATCTGCAAGAAAGTCTATCACCATAAACAACCTCTGTTTCACATTTTGGAAGACCTGTAAATCTGGAGGCTTTAATACATTTAATCACAGCCATATGAAAAGCATTATTTTTAAATTCAGTTTTTGTTTGCACTCTCACTGCTTGAGTGTCCACTTTGTGTGCTTTAATTTTGTAACTTGAATAAATATTTCTAAAAGAACAATATGTAATTTATCAACTAGTGATTTCTTACTGTTTATCTTCTTTTCTTGCAATTCTGTAATATTTCTACCTTTTTCCTGTTTTTTTCTCTTTAAATAAAAAACTACAAAAAATAAAATAAATTCGGTTTTGTACCAAGAGTAGTTTCTTTTATGAAAAACTTTACTGTATTACTTTTACAAAATTTAACATTTTGATAATGACCAATATAAAACCCAGTCACAACATTTAACATACTATTTTTGAACAAAGAGATATTCTAAAGTCATGATGCATAAACAACAGTGTATATTAAATTTACATAATCAATTATAGCCTCATTTTGACCAGCTGGTCACTCAGGTGGAAGCATGCTTTTAGACCTGTCACACATATTACATTTTGAACAAATGAGCCAAATATTGGTGAGCTGAAATAAAAAAAACAGCTGTTTGTGGGTATGAAAAAACAAAGAAACATATATAGACAATCTGTATAGATTGGACTAGAAACATATACAGCTTAACAAACACCTTATAAAATCAAAGTGTGCTCAGATATATTTGGCCAATTTGAATTACAATAACTCTTATACAGTTTTTACATTTGTATGTATAAATAGACTAGTTAGAAACTTTTTTGTAGCTCAATTAACAGAGATCTCTTGTAATAAGGATCGAAAGGAATAAAGCCTTTTACATCTGTAAAAACAAAGACAATTATTAAAGTAAAGACAGCTATGAGCAAATTGCAGGAATTAATCACAGATTGGAGCTCTTATTTAGTGTTAAAGGAGTTTGGGGCCGGGATAATGATGGTGATGTCTGAGAGGGGCTGCAAGGTGCTGGGCAAGAGCGAGGAGCAAGATTGGGTATGATGGACAGGTGGAGAAAATGGGGACGATGGGGTGGAGGTGGAGCAGGAGGGAGAAGGGGTGATGGGGAGGGAAGAAGAAGATGGCGATAAAGAAGAATACAGAGTTTCTCAAGGATATGGAGGGGGACCAAGGCAGAAGGAACATCATCTATAGAGTCAGTGGAATCATCAGATGGGAGATCTGGTGGTGTGGAGCAGGTCAAAAGAGCTTGGGTCACTGCACATGCCTGAATGAAGGAGGGACATGCCCTTAGAGTAAAGAAAAGGCCTGGGCATAAGGAATCTCTCTACCCTCTTGCCCTTATGATAACAAAAATCACCTAGATCATGGAAGTGGTTCAAGTACTTGCCTGCTAAGTGGGCATTATTGAGTTTGTACTGTGACCAAGCTGTCTAGAAGTAAAAAAGCAGCCTTTTAGGCTTACTATGCTTTTGGAGACTGAGAATTTTTAGGTGTCTTAACAGGTATTTGAGTGGTGTGTCTTTTTGGGGGTAGGAAAATATATTTCCCATTGTGACCAAATTAGAGGTGAGCAAGAGGCTATAAAAGCTGAGCAACAATCCCTTGGAGCATTGTCATCCTTCTCAGTAGTGTGTGTGTGTGTGTGTGTGCGAGTGTGTGACAGAGAAAACAGACAGACAGACAGACAGACAGACAGACAGACAGAGACAGAGGCAGAGAGACAGAGAGAGAGAGATGCATAACACCCACACCTACTAGTTGTCACCCAGGTAGCAACAGGGGAATCCTGAAGGATGTGGTCCTGAAGAATGAGGAGGAAATCCTGACCTGAGCTCACCTGTGGGAACTGAGGTGGGTTGGTATTGGATAGAAAGTAGTAATGGCAGCAGCAGAGAGGAGGGAAAATAGGCCAGGAAAACATGGAGACTCAACTTGTTGATGGAGCAGAAGAGCTCAAATCAGGAGTTGTCCACAGGAATCACTCACCCCATCATTCCAAGTCAAAGTACCAAAAATGTTAGGTTTTTCCTTGGCATGATAGAGAAACAAGATCAGAAAAAGGAAAAAAAAAATGGAAAAAGGTCTTTATTGCTGACATGGGAGGGATGCAGAAGAGCGTAATATCTCTCTGATGTGGACAAAGAACTGGCAGGCTTTTATTTAGCTTGACAAGGGGTGGAGCTGCAAGGGGTGGGCAGAATGATGTAGTGACAGCTGATTGGGGGACTGTTCGCACAAGTGCAGAAAGCAGGAAGTTTAATTTGGGGCATGGAAAAAGAACGTGTAAATCAGTATTGAAGGGACATGCTGTCACTCTAGGGCCCAGCATCATGTTGGGCAGGCCCCACGTTGAGTTTCATAGGAGCAGAACTCATCAAGAACTCCAGCAAGTTTTCCATAGGATGGGCTAGACCTGACATCAGTTTGAAGAGTGGAAGATATGAGTGGCCATTGAGTTTGGGCTACTCTGCTGTTTCACATTGTAGAGTGTACTTTTCACCTACTTTTACATGGCCCAAACTTCTCTACAGAGCATATTTCTTTTCCTACCTTTGATAAAAATAAAAACTTGCTACCTTTCACACTTGTTTTGCCCAAATCTTTGTTCAGGACAAGAAGAAACTGATTGAGTTGAAACTTTATACTCAATCTAGAGCAGCACGGAATATTAAAAGAGAGGAGGCAATTAGATAAGAAAGAGTTTAATGCGGGCATGGAGGGAGTCACCACAAAAAAAGGCGGCTCTCTGAAAACAAAGGGCAGAGTTTGGGCTTATATGTGTCTGATGGGGGAAGGGATGGGGCTGATGTAATGCAGTTCAGTGTGACAAAACAAAAGGAGATTGGGTAGATTTTTGCACACATGGGCTCAGCACAATTAGGACTCAGTTTTGGACCATTCCCATGATGATAGGGCAAGTCTCGGGTGGGGGCACCTGTCAGAAACTATCTCTCAAAAAGGAGGGTCAACAATCTTAAAACCTGCTAATAGACAGAAAAACAGGGAAAGAGTGGATTTTTGAAGAAATAATAGTAAATTTCTAAAACTTAAAGAGAGATGAAATGCTAAATATTTATAAAACACAAAGAGAAGAGAAAAAATACAAAGACCCGTATATAAAATTAGAGTGAATTTAAGACTATTGCAAATGAAAGTAAATTCTAGAAGCATCTAGAAAGAAAAATCAAGTCACTAACAAAAGAAACTTAATCATACTAAAATCAGACTGAACAGAAATTCTAGAAGCAAGATGGCCATGGGATTCTGTTTTCAAAGAATGTTAGGTAAAGACTTTTAAGTCTAAAAGTTTGTAATCTGCCAAATTTTGGTTTAAATGGAAGAATAATAAAAATAATTTTATAACTTAATCTTGAAAGTTTTGCTACTTAAATCCATATCAAGATGATACTTGTGGGGATGGAGCTATCACTCAGTGGCACAGTGACTGCTGGCAAGCACATGGTCCTGAGTTTGATTTCTAGTACCAGGAAAAAAAAAAAAGATGCTACTTGAAAGAAATACTGTAAAATAAAGAACAGCAAACCAAAAGATACTGTAAAATAGTGTGGAAAGTAGGAGCAATCAAATTTTTTTTTAAAAAAGCTTTATTGCTATGAAAACAAAACAAGATAAAATGTGTAACAAAATTAGAATTATAAGAGGAAAATGTATGTGTAACATCTTTTTTTTTTTTTGGTACTAGGAATTGAACTCATGACCTCACCTTTACCAGGCAGGTACTTATGCCACTGAGCTAAATCCCAACTCCTGTATAACATCTTTGATAGGATTAAACTATTTTTCTTATTTTATTATAAGGAAAATGAAGATACTGTAATTTTTAAAACATTAATGAGAATCATGGGGGTTTAACATAGAGACAATCACAAAAATAAGTTGGACTAATAATTCTAATAGTTAACAAAATATAATCGAAGCCAAAAAAAGTAGAATAAAAAGTGTTTTATACAACAAAAAAGAATAACAAAAGAAAAATTATAATCATTTTAAGTGTAAGCAGTTAAAAAATATAGACAAAAATGTGTGACAAGACTTGGTAGAGTTGCCATTTAATAATTTTGGGGGGGAAATTATAATGTTCCTCAGAAAAATTCATATATCAAGGTAAAAAGAAATACTAAATGGAAGATCTCCAGCCAGCTGCATGTGCAGGGCTGGGCCAGACCTGGTCCCCTCCCATGCCCTAAGCTGTCCTGACTGACCACCTCACAGGACCCAGGAACTCCAGCCAGTGACACACCCCCCTGCAGTCCCACCGCTGCAGTCAGGGACCTCCCCCATCTCCTGGACCTAGTATTGCTGTTGATCTTTGGCTCCCACTCCTCCCCCCAGCCCCTTGGACTGCAGTGGATTAACTGTGATGTATTGAGTAGAGACTCAGTAACCCCTCATCCAAACAGAAGAACTCAGCAGGCTTCCATTAGTGAGGTGAGTTTGGTCTTAAAAAGGAAGAGTTTGCCACCTTCAGTGGGTAAACAGGAGCAATAGCAAAACCCCCTCCAGAAGTAGGCCATTGGCCAGCTTGGCAAGAGGGTGAGTGAGTCCTTCCTTCACACAGAGAACATCAGGTAGGTTGAGGAGAGTGCCAATAAGGCCTCTTCCAACCTAGAGAAAATTAAAAGGGCCTATGAGACACCCAGAGACACAATACGGTCCCAGCCAAGACAAGCACTATAAACAGGGAGATCTGGTAACTGAACAACCTGAAGATATAATAACAGCAAAAAGTAAGAGTTGATTTCCATCAATACTCCTAGGCTTGTCAGCCTAGGAAGAATATGGGACTCACTCAACAGGCCGTGCAGTGAGAATTCAGGTGACTGGCCCACCTCTTCATTGTGGGACCCAGCAACTGGACAAACATCAACCTTACAGTAGGACCCCAAGATACACACTACTAAAGTTGACACTAGTGGAACTGAAGGACCAAATATTAACCAACAAGGGGAAAATGGCAAAATGAAAAAGCAATATGCAATTGCAAACATCCAGTCCATCAGGAGCAAGTAAAGGAGACACTGAAACAGAGGTCTTCAAAAGGCAAACATGGGAAATCTCTGAAAAGATAGCAAGTTAAATAAAAAATCAAATCCATGAAGCTAAAGAGAAAATCAAATTAGAAGTAATCTCTCATGTAAAGACAGAAATAACAACCTTGGTAAAGGAGACGCTCAGCAAAGCAAGAGCAGAAATAGATTAAAAAAAAAAAGTACAAAAGCAGCAAACTGATTGAAACTTTAAATGAACAATATAGAAAACAAACAGAATCCATGAAACAAACTCAAAGAGATATCCAAGAAACAAAAAATTCTATTGAAAGTTGGCAAAACCGTTTAAATGAAGCTGAGCATATAATTTCGGACCTTGAGGACAGGATCGCAATTAGCAATCATGAAAGGATAGATCTTTTAAAAATAACAAACCAGCATAAAATTACAATCCTACAGCTTAAAGATCAAGCCAAGAGAAACAATATAAAATGAATAGGCATCAGTGAAGATGCAGGAGTCAACACAAATGATATAGGTAAACTATTCACAGAAATAATAGCAGAAAATGTCCCAAATATGGGGAAAAATCTGATATGCAGATAAGTGAGGCATATAGAATGCCACACAATCAAAGCCAATATGAATCTACACCCAGACATATAATAATTAAGATTCCAAACATACAGCATAAAAACAGAATACTAAAAGCTGTTGGAGAAAAGATACAACTCACCTATCAAGGAAAGCCCATTAGAATCACAGCAGACTTTTCAGCACAAACCCTCAAGTCAAGAAGAGCTTGGAGTGAGGTATTTCAAGCCCTGAAAGAAAGCAACCTCCAAGCCAGACTGATGTACCCAGCAAAACGTTCATTCAAATTTAACAGAGAAACAAGATACTTCCATGACAAAGAACAACTGAAGAAATTCATGCCCACAAAACAAACCCTAGAAAGAGTATTGAAACACATACTAGATAGAGATAAAAATGACTATAATCTCCAGAATAACAACAGAAAGGTACCACCAGGAAGGGCAAGCAATTAAATAAGGGGAAAAGCAGAAAACAAACAATTGGAAGATAACATGGCAAAGTTGAGCCAGTACATATCAGTTATATCCACAAGTGTAAATTGCCTCAATTCACCTATCAAAAGAAATAGATTGACAGAATGGATGAAGAAACATGATCCCACAATATTCTGTATACAAAAAACACATCTGACCCAAAAGGAAACTCATAGATTAAAAGTCAAAATATGGAAAATAGTATTTCATACAACAGGAACCCAGAAAAAAGCAGGGGTAACTATTCTATTTTCAGATAATGTGAACTTCAAACCTAAAATGACTAAAAGAGATTAAAAAAAAAGGTCACTACATACTTGTTAGTGGAAAAATTCCAGAGGAAGAACTAACAATTATAAATATATATGCACCAAATACAGGAGCACCCAACTATATAAGACAGATACTAATGCACATGAAAAACTAAATACACAAGAACACAATTATAACAGGGGACCTTAACATCCCACTGTCACAGAGAGATAGATCAACTAGACAAAAAGTCAGCAAAGAAATAGCAGAACTGAATCATACCTGTGAGGAAATGGACTTATTGGATGTTTACAGAGTGTTCCACCCAACCACATCAGTATACACATTCTTCTCAGCTGCACATGGGACATTCTACACAATAAAACATTCTTAAGTAAATGCAAAGGTATTGAAATTATCCCATGCATAATATCTGACAATAGCACACTGAAATTGGAAATTAATGGCAAAAGAAATTGGAAAACCTGCTTAAATACATGGAAATTAAGTAATAACCTTCTGAACAACCAGTGGGCTAAAGATGAAATTAAAGAAGAAATAAAGCAATACCTATAATTCAATGAAAATGCAGAAGCAACAAACCATAATCTGTGGGATGCAATGAAAGCAGTCTTTGTGTTTCTTTCTTTTTTTTTTATTGGTACCAGGGATTGAACTCACAACCCCTGCTTGCAAAGCAGGTGCTTATGCCGCTGAACTATACCCCCAGCCCCAATGAAAGCAGTCTTAACAGGGAAATATATAGCAATAACTTTTCATATCAAGAAAACAGAACAAGCACAAATAAACAACCTAATGCTTCATGTCAAGCTTCTAGAAAAAGAAGAGCAAGCTAAACCCAAAGCTCATAGAAGAGAGGAAATTGTAAGGATCAGAGGAGAAATTAATGCAATTGAAACTAAAAAAAATACAAAGAATTAATGAATCAAAAAGCTGGTTTTTTGAGAGAATAAACAAAATTGAAAAACCTCTTGCTATCAAGAAAAGGAAAGAAAAAACCCAAATTCATGCAATTAGGACTGAAAAGAAGGAAATTACTATAGATTCCAAGGAAATTCAAAGGATCATGAATACTTACTTTGAAAAATCTCTACTCATATAGAGTGAAGAACACAGAGGAAATGGATAAGTTTCTAGAAAATATGAACTACCAAAACTCAACCAAGAAGATATAGCAATTTTGAATAACCCAAAATCATCTATTGAAATTGAAAACATAATTAAAAACTTACCAACAAAGAAAATCTCAGGTCCTGATGGATCCACAGCTGAATTCTACAAGAAATTTAGAGAAGATTTGATGCCAATACTCCTTAAACTCTTCAATGAAATTGAAAAGGAAGAAATCCTCCCTAAATCATTCCTAGAGGCAAGTATTTACTCTCATACCAAAACCAGAGAAAGACCCAAACAAAAATGAGAACTATAGGCCAGTCTCACTAATGAACATTGATGCAAAGATTCTCAATGAAATACTGGCAAATAGAATGCAGCAAATCATCAAGAAGATTATACATCATGACCAAGTGGGGTTCATTCCAGGAATGCAGGGATGGTTTAACATGTGCAAATCAATAAATGTAATACACTGCATCAACAGAGCCAAAAAAAAAAAAAGGCCACAAGGTCATCTCAATAGATGCAAAAAAGCTTTCAATAAAGTCCAACACATGTTCATTATAAAAACCCTTCAGAAACTCAGAATACACAGTGTCTACCTTAACCTTATAAAGGCCATCTATGACAAACCAACAGCCAACATTGTACTAAATGGACAAAAGCTGAAAGCTTTTACTTTAAAATCAGGAATAAGACAAGGATATTCACTATCACCACTCCTTTTAAATATAGTTCTGGAAACACTAGCCAGGGCAATCAGACAAGAGAGAGAAATAAAAGGAATAAAGATAGGAAAGGAAGAAGTTAAATTATTACTATTTGCAGATGACATGATACTCTATATAGAAGACCCAAAAAACTCCATTAAAAGACTACTAGAGGTAGTAAACAAATTCAGCAGTGTAGCTGGATACAAAGCAAATGCTCAAAAATCAGTAGTATTCCTGTATACAAACAAAACACTCACTGAGAGAGAAATTATGGAAATATCACCTTTCACAATAGCATCTAAAAATGAAATACTTGGGAATTAACCTACCCAACAATGTAAAAGACTTATATGCTGAACATAACGCTATGCTAAAAAAGGAGATTGAAGAGGATATTAGAAAACGGAAGGATATTGCTTGCTCTTGGCTAGGAAGAACTAACATAGTAAAAATGGGCATACCCCAAAACTGTTATATAGATTTAATGCAATCTCAATCAAAATACCATTAACATACCTTACAGATCCAGAGAAAACACTCCTAAAATTCATTTGGGAACAGAAAAAACCTAGAATAGCAAAGGCAATTCTGGGCAACAAAAGCAAGGCAGGGGGCATTTCCTGGCTTGAAACAATACTACAAAGCTACAATGGTAAAATCAGCATGGTACTGGTAAAGAAATAGACCTGAGCATCAATGGAACAGATTAGAAAATGCAAACATAACTACAAAGACACTTAGCCACCATATATTTGACAAAAGGGCTAAACTTGTTCACTGGAAGAAGGATAGCCTCTTTAATAAATGGTAGTGGAAAAACTGGCTCTCCACACGCTGAAGACTGAAATTAGACACATGCCTATCACTAAATTAAAGTCAAAATGGATCAAAGATATAAATATTAAAGCAGAATACTAAGTGTACTGGAAGACAAGGTAGGTAGAAGTTTTGGAGACATAGGGGTAGGCAGAGAATTTATGAACAAAATAAAAACTGCACAGGAAACGCTTCAAAGAATAAACAACTGGGATCTCCTATTGTTGAAAAGTTTTTGCACTTAAAATGAAATCACCAACAGAATGAAAAGAAAACCCACAGAGGGGAAAGAATTTTAGCCAGCAACCCCTCAGACAAATGACATATATCCAGAACATATAAAGAATTGAAAAACATCAAGCCCCCCAAATTCAAAACCCCTCCAAAAATGGGCATCTGAGATGAATACACATTTCTCAGATGAAGATATACAAATGACAAATACATGAATTAATGTTGACCATCACTGATCATTCGAGAAATGCAAATTAAAACAACACTGAGATTTCATCTCACTCTGGAAAGAATAGCTGCCATCAAGAAATCAACTGATAACAAATGTTGGTGAGGCTGCGGGGTGGGTGGGGGGAGGAACACTGTTCCACTGTTGGTGGGAGTGTAGACTGGTGTAGCCACTATGGAAATCAGTATAGAAAATTCTCAGAAGACTAGGGTTGGAAGCTCCATTCAACCCAACTATTCCCATCCTGGGTATTTTCCCAGAAAAACTGAAAAGAGTCATGTCACAGTGACATATGTGCACCTATGTTCATAGCAGCACAACTTGTGATAGCTAAATCTTGAAAACAACCAAGGTGCCCATCAACTGCAGAATGGATGAAAAAGATGTGGTATTTTTATGCAATGGAATATTAATCAGCTATAAAAAAACAATGATCTTGAGGCCTTTATAGGTAAATGGAGGCAACTGGAGACTAGCCTCAGAAGTGAAATAAATAAGAATCATGTTTGCAAATATTGCATTGTGTCTCTAGTGTAAAAAATAATAAAAACTGTAGGAGTAATAAGACCCAAAATGTGTAGCCGCTATTGTAAAAAAGAAAGGGAAAGAAAGTACTTTAAAGGATAAGATAACTACATGTATGTTTAAGTTTGTAAGATAGATAATAACCATATTGCTAAGTTTTTGTTGGATCGTTGAACAGAGATGTTTGCACTCTCACTGTTTGAATGTCCACTTTTTATGCTTTAATTTTGTAACTTGAACAACTATTTATAAGATGGCAATATGTAATTTATCAACTTGTGATTTCTTAGTGTTTATTTTTTTGAAATTCTGTATCATATATATCCTTTTTTCTGTTTTTTTCTCTTTAAATAAAATTTAAAAAAGAAATACTAAATGTATGAACACTATAATAAATTTGAATTACCAATGATTTATAAAAGTCTTATCTAAGAGAAAAAATGCATTCTTTTGAGCACACATATAATATCTATAGATACGCAGGTATGTATTGGACAAAAATAAAGCCTGAATAAATTCAACAAATAAATATTGTTCATACAACATTATTTGACCATAATACATGCAAGAAAAAATTATAAATTAATGAAATCATCCTTGTAAAAATATTTTGGGAGCAGCAGTAGTTTTAAGAATCAATCTGAATCTGTACTGTAACAACTACAAGGCTTTTGTACTATTATAGCTGTTCATGTGTGCATCATTTCATCTCACAAAACCTAGAAAAATAGTTAATCTTGGAAAAAGTGGTTCATGTGTAATGTTACTTAAATTATGCACAGACTTAGTGTCATAGTAGAAATTTTCTACATACTCTCATCACAAGGATCAAATGTACTGAAAAGTTGAAGGTATTATATAAATTAATTTTTCTATATACAGTAGCGATAGTAGCTACCATTTAACAATTCTTACGAAAACATTCACTATTTTGGTCCTCAAAATAGACTAGAAAATTTGATTGGAGAATTATTTGAGTTTTAAAGACTAAGATGAAATAGGTTGTCTGGTACTTTATCATCATGTAAGTACATTTTAAAATGCAGACAATAATACCATATTGCAATGGTTCTTCGAACTTATCTACTAAGGCAGAATCACAACATTTCCCATTTGTTTTGGTTGTTTTCAATGTAGTAAGTCATTTGTACCCAAGAAAGTAACCACTTGCAATCTTTCAGCACTTCTTGTCAACATTCCTGGGTACTCCTTTTGCTAATAGTGCTTTCTGGGGAAACGCTGCCATTGTGGACACAGACTTTCACTCTTGTGGTCCTCACAAATGCATGCTTTGCGTGGCTGCACTTGGGGGAAGGAAGAATAGCTTTCATCCTAGGTATTCTTGCCAGTGTCCCTGTGTACTTGGTCTACGAGTGAGCTTCCCAACTGTAGATATGCTGCGTGTGCTGAGATATTTATCCTCTCAGTACTCTGGGTTGCTGAGCAGGGCCTGGAGACAGCAACAATCTTCAAATAGTTTTCTTTGCCATAAACAGTTCCATTCAATTGCTCCAGACCATTTAAATATTATTACATTCTGTGAGGTATGTTGGATATCACTGACTAAGAAAATCTTTGAAGACACAGATCTATAAGATTATTTAAACTCTGTTATAGTGACACTAACTCAATTCATAAGGCTGCATATGCTAGGAAATGCCACCTCCAGTTTTCTATACAGTAGTGATAGTAGCAACTATCTTCACCCACAAAATATCATGAAAACATCCCTTCCCACAAAATAAAGATGAATACATGAAAAAGTTCTTGCCCTACATCAAAGACATCATGAATCAAAGACTCATAGAAAAGAAGTATCTTTCCCATAATTATTGTCAGTGTCTATGTTCTGGATGCATCCTAGCCAGAATGTTAGATACCAATAAAGTTTCTTATTTTAATACTTTAGCATTTACCAACTTATTTAAATCTTAAGTAAAATAAATCTCTCATATGACATAGAAATATCAGAAAACTATAATCTTGTATGACATAGACTAGTATATTTGTGTATGATTTCCTTCTTTCCTTCTTTATTAGCATAACTCTAAATTTGTTCAGGGTGATAATGGAGTTTGAAAGAGAGACTATTCCATGGATCCTGAGAATATTGAAACAGTCTTGTAAGTATACCAAGAATGCAAGTTCCTAACTGATCCTGATTTAAGTTATTTTTCAAGGTTAGTTTTGAACAGACACAGTTGAGGGGAGAATTACTCTTTTTTTTTCAGAACCAAGAACAGGCTTGGTTAATTGTTGCTCTATAATATTGGGCTTCCTTGAACTCAGTTGTCTCTTCCTATAATGTCCCAAACTGTATGTGCAGGCTCTTTTTCTGGTCCAAGGACATCATTCTCCTAAGATTTGGGAACTATACCAATTGATCTTAACTGTCAACTCAACTGGATTAAGAGATTCCTGGATCACAGGGGTGCTATGGTTCTCAGTGAATTAATTCACTGATGCTGTTTAAGGAAGACGGTATTGTTGGGAGGTGGGGTCAGCTGGAGTATGTGGGCCACTGGCAGATACATTTAAAAGCTGTGTCTCTCTTGATGGTGCTCAGCTTCCCCCACCACTGTTAAGTAAGTAGATTTGCTATACCATGCTTTTCTGCTGTGACGTTCTCATCACAGGCTCACAGTAATGGAACCAGATGACTGTGTATTAAAACCTCTAGATAGTTCAACCCAAATAAAACCTCTCTTCCTTTACATTGTGGCAGTTAGGTATTGTGTTACAGCAGCAGGAAAGCTAAGCAATGTAGTGGTGAAGGCAAGCTGGTGTTCCTTCTGCCTGTTGTTCCATGATTAATAGTGATCCAAGAGTTTCTTGTCATCTGTCAGCTTGCATGAAGCAGTAACAGGATAAATTAATAGCTTGTACATTAGGTAAAAACCAAACTTCAGAAACAACCTGTGGAAAGCTATGTTGCACCTAAATATGGCTAGTATCCACATTTTAGCCAACTATTCAAAGAAGTTCTTGAGTAGAACTGGTGTAAAAATTTCTTTTAAGGGAGATAGATAAATCTCTAGAATATATCTTTTTACTGTCCTCTCACTCCCTTTTCTCCTACTGGAATAAAGATATGATGATGAATGAATTTTTTTCTGACCATAATAAACCAAGCAGTGATCTTGAAGATAGAATCCTATACTAAGAAAAGTAGAACAGAAAGAAAAGGATCTTTGACCATTGGAGTTTTCATACCTATTTCGGTCTACTTGCCTGTCTGTAGATGGTTTTTTTATGAAAGCTTAATGTTATATGTTGATGCTAGTCCTTAGTGTTACTCTTTTTTAATTCATTGAAACGTATAGGTACCTGTTAAATGACATATTAATGGTTTTGAAGTGTTTCAAATGTAATAGTAATTTTTAAGAATTACCTTATGGATTCCTCTGAAAAAACAGTTGATGGACTATAGGGTCAGAGAGTCTGTTTGACATAACTGTATACTCTACCCTCATCACTAAAACAGGAAGGTTTACTTTTAAGTTTGTTTTGTGTTAATTGTTATTCAGGTTTCATTTGAAGGACTCTACCTATGGAAGAAAGTTTGAAAACTACTGGGTTAGAGAAATAGTTTATGAAACACCATCCGTGTTAACATGTGGACTTGAAATTAAGAAACTTTATCTTAAGTTTATTACTTGGAATTCATTTGGTATTTTTGTGATTGTATTTGCAAAAAGAGCAAATTAGTTTTAGTTGTGATGAAATGTATTTTGGCAGGCTTACTGCATGAATTTCCATTTGTAAGCAATTTTAAAAGGTCATATTCTTCCCTGTGTACACATTTTCACATACCTATTATTACTATTTTCCTTCATGCATTAGTATCTTGGGAAGAATATGCCTCTTAATGTAGAACAAGGGATTACAATGTTATCATCTTTGAGATGTTTTTAAACAGCTACTAAGAGGACACTGCAATTATAATACATTAAATACTTTTACAATTGTGCAAAAATGAACTGATAACAATGCTTTAGTTGTTATACTATACAGCAAAACTTCTGTTAAATACATAAGGCTAAACAAATACAAAGTATTTTTAAATGTTAACTGTTTATATGATTTTTTTCTGTTTATTTTTAAATAATCAACTATCCATTTCTTTTGCATTCAGATTGAACAGCTCTTCCTGAGTTTTAAATACGATATCTTCTGAGTATCAGATATTTTTGAAAATTATAATTATGTTTAAGAATTCCACTAGTAAAATTCCTGGGCAACAATATCTCTTATCTAGATATCTAACAGAATAAATACATTCATGAACCGCTTGTGATGGTTCAATTTTCACCTAGAAAATTATACAGAATAATGATCCAGAATCAACAGCTGATCAATAACATGTGAAGAGATGTCACTTCTTAGATGCTATTTATATTATACTCATGGTAGGAAGTTCTTGTCAATCTCAAGTGAAAATATTGCAATTACCGAACAAATACTGATCCATAAGATCTCAACTACAAAATTAATATCCCAAACTCAATTTCTTCCTTACTTACAATCAAGGATAGTAAATATAATGAGAAAATTTCATTTTGTAAAATCAATGGAAAATGTAAAAAAGTAGCAACTTAAAAATGTATGACATATCAAAAGTATATTATTCAATAGTGATACATAAAAGAAGATGTGACTAAAGAGAAAGATATGCTTTGTTTGGTTAACTCTCTCACATTACTGTAGGATTAATTTAAATGGATACAACTATATTCTCTGAAAGCATAAATATAAAATGGCAAAAATATAGGAATAGGAGATAATAATAACAAAATTCTGGAGCACAGAGATCAAAAGATGAAACATCATTTGATTTGCCTTCTTTCCAGATTAGAAATTGCTAGAGAAGGAAGACTGACTGAATGTATCATTAAACAAAATAGGCTCCCATATCCTCTAACCTGTTCTACATAGCTTAATTATTGTCTCTGCCTATTGTGGTAGAAGACTGAAAATTTATTTTTGATGGAGGCCAAAGACACAAAGGTTTCAAACATAGTCTGAGCCCAAAGTGCTATGCTGAAAATAGGGTTATTAAAATCAAACCTGAGAAAATGACTGTTAATATCTAACAGTTTTCTTTCATTCAATTGTCAAAGCACCAACATTCTGACCTATGCATTTAACCATACAAACTTCTTAATTTGTAATAATTTTTTTTACTGAATTTTGTGATTAATTCAGAGTGAGATTCATAAAGATGGTGATATCAGGTAATCCTTAAAACTAATCAAAAGGAAAAGAGAAAGATATGCTGTATTCTCCAGGAAATAGATACTGTGGGAAATTAATAAGGAAGTACTCAGAGGAGTCCCACCTATGGGAGACAGGGAAGGAAGTGGGATTGGGCAGAGGTTGTTAGGCTCTGGTCAAGCTAACCCTATGTGGAGTTCTGAAGTGTGGCTTGTTCTTTGAAGTTGACCCACATTGTTAAAAGTGAATTGGCCTTCTATGCCTTCATGCTGGTCAGTCTCGGGAGCAGATTGCACCCCAAAAGGGCAATGTTTTTTAGTTTTCAGATTGTTTTTCTTTTATTTGGTCATCTACTCTAAAATTACATTTACATTTAAGAGAAGTTCTTTTGCTATTAAATCATTAGCTCTGGTAATTCAAGTAAGATCTTTGAAGATAACTATGTAAAACAACGAAGTTAATTATGTTCTACCCCTTTCTTTTGAAAGCCTACATTGTTATTGTTTGGGGCTCCTTGTTATAGTTATTTATTTGACTCTTGTTTCTTATTTTTCTAATACTTTGTTTTGTTTTGGTTTTTTCTTTAATACAGAAAGGATAGATGTACTTGTATAGGCTTATATATAGTAGCCATTATTGATTTCTGATTGTCTGGTTTTGAAAACTTGTAAGGCTCTCATTTTGTTTTGATTGCTTTTATGCTATTTTGTTTTGTACTAACTTATTTTGTGTGAAGGTATTGACAACTATTTTGAAGAAAATGAGACATTATGGTAACCATTGTTGATTTCCTGTTGTCTTGTTTTGAAGTCCTGTGTTATTTGCATTGTTTTGCTCTGATCTGTTTTGTTTTGTTTTGCTTTACTTTGTTTTATTCTCTTTTTAAAAAAGCCCATTAGCTCTAATAAATAAACCAGTAGCACATTCAGTTGTTTTCTGAGAAATCTAGCAACTCTGAACCTCAATTTTTCTTATATTTAATAATCCATATATTATAGAATGCTGGTAAAATCAGGAAAACTCCACTTTTCATCTTACAAATGGCTGATAGCATTATCTCCATCTATGAGGTGTCTGTCAGGACATGACTGTTGGTAAGGAAGTTGTGTCTAGATGGGAATAGTTTCCACAGCAGCCTTATAGTTTAGGACAGTTAGCTGTCAGCACTCCTGCTAACTGGGGAAATAAATCCTTTAGTTTTGAATGGGGATCTTGGGAGTACCTGTCAAATTATGCTTCAGTGAAGCCCATAAAATAATTAAACATAAAATTTCCATTGGCTATACAGTATTTATATGAGGTAGGAAAGTATAAATTGGAAGAACAAGTGATCTGTAAATCTCAATAGTTGACAGCAATACAGTGCTCTACTCAAAGTGAATTTTGAATTGACAGCTACATTTTTGGGGAATAGGCTTTATATTAAATATTGTTTGCTTATTGCATAAAAGAAGAGTACATGATATACCATATACTGATTTATAGATCTTTTGCTCAGAAGTGAAAAAATAAAACTTCTGGTAATATTTCATGAGTTAAAGCATGTCACATGGCTAAAGCCTAATTTAATAAAACAAGTATGTATAATAACCCCATAACAGTTATATATTATTCCAAAGCTCAGTAACTTACTGTAACATGTATTGCTATATTTTTCATATTATCTAAAGATTGGCTGAGCTCAGCAAGGTGGTTCTTCTACTCTCCATGGCGTCAATCAGAATCACCAAGTTGACTGAATTCCACCTATATCTCAACTAGGCTAACCCATCCAAGATATGATCCCTTCCCCATGTACAACAGTGTACATAAAATGTTGGTTGAGGTGTGTTGGTTCTCCTCCATGTGGTTAATCCTTCCACAGGGTCTGTAATTATTAGTAGTTTAATCTGAGCCTGTTTGCATGGTGGTGGTGAGAGTATTTCAAGAAAGATAAATGGAAGTTGTCAGTCTTCTTAAGGGCTACACTTGGAACTCACAGACATCACTACTAATGGATTTTATTGGCAAAAAAATCATAAATTTAGTGTATATTCAAAGAAGGGAAAGGAGATAGTGATGGGAGACAATGCTGACAGCTGTTATTGGATGTATCTAACACAGTTAATTAGGAAGGGAAAACAAAATTTCTGGCCAATGATCATACAATTTAATATTGGAGAGTCAAGAAATGTCAGGTATTTGATAAAGACCTTTAACATGAAAGTAAAATTTAAACATACAGAATAAGAAATGGCATGGAAGAAGACAAAGGAAAAATAACTTCAAAAATCAAAACAAACAGAAAAAATCCCATAAAATGAACTTCAGAAGAAAAACTAAGTTTTTATTTATTTAAAAATAAAAATTTTAAAACAAAAAAAATTTGGGAAAGTGAAAGTAATGATAAAATATTTAAAACTCCTTTAAGAATCTTAGGTTATTAAATTGAAGTCTACCAGGGAATTAAAGCACAATACAAAAAATGGTAAGTAATCAAGAAAAGACAAGAAAATAAGTGAATCTCTTTGGGAAGTTCAAATTCCCAGAGATGTAAAAATAGGAAACAAAGGAAACAAAGGGAGGAAAAGTGCTGTTTAAATAATTCAAGAAAATTTCCCAGAATTTTTATTCATTAATTTTTAGGCTTCAAAGTCCTCTAAAAGGGATCAAAATAGATCTAAATCAAAACTGTTTCAGTTGTAGTCCCGAAGTATTTGACGAGCTTTTTTACATTTTAATTTCTTTTTGTGTCAAGAGGATCCATCTCCCTCTGTCTGGGTCTCTCCAGGGTGTTTTATTCTGGCATATGAGTTGTTTCTCCCGGAGGCTTTGTATTCTGTTGCTCACTGATCGGCCATCTTGTCTTCTTCCCTAAATCAAAACATAATCTGAAATTTCAAACATTTGGTAAAAAATAAGAGCTTCTAAGTCACTAATGGTTTCCTACAAAAAATCAGGAGCCCCAGTACTATAGAATTTAACAGTAGCAGTTCTGGGATTTAGTACACAAAGGAGATTTGTCTTCACATTCAAAGGAATAGAATTTCTGATTTGTTATTCTGAATTCAGTTTATAATTCTGAACTTTACTGGTATATATAACAGCTAAGAGTAGAACAATATTTTTCGGTACTGTAGTTCTCAAAATATTATTTTCTGTTTACCAAAACGGAGTCGAGGAAGAAGACAGACAAATCAGAAAGACTGATTGAAAAGAAAAGGAGGACAAAATAGAGATTCTAGGATGGTAGCTGCAGTAAAGGGCAAACAAGACTACATGAAAAAAAAATGAGGTGCTTTTGAGGTTCTGTTTCTTTAAAATTCAGGTAGAGATAACAGCATAAATTCTAGTACAACGCTTTTCTTATCTTCAATTTAGGAGGCAAGAGTTTATCTTTCATATGCAAGTATAAAATAGTGATGATAGGCAGAAAGAAATACATTCTTTCTTAGAGAGAAAAAAATCCTGAAAAACTTAGAACAAGAGACTTGAAGAAATCAGAAATTTTTATCTGATAAATGCACTTTGAACTGTCATCCCACGGTTTCTTTACTTTTCCTGCATTTACCTTGGGAAAATCTCTTTTACAAATAGAGCTGAGCAAGGATAGCACCTTTATACCATGAAGATTTCATTTCTTCTACCAGGAAGAATATTTTCCAGTTGAACTGATTTTGTTTTGCTGACATAAAAGTAGTTGTGAATGCTTAAAGGAAAAAAAAAATCACCAAATTTTTGTAGTCAGGGAAGAAAATTTCAGTTATCAATTGTTCCATACTAAAATCTCCCCAAAACTTAGTGGCTTAAACAACTATCAATATTTAATTAATGATTTGTAGATCAGGAATTTGGGCTTTCCAGGCTGGGCTACATGACATGAATAGAAGTCACTCAGTGGGACTCAACTGACGAGTAAGCTGGTCTGATGAGTCTAGGATGGCTTTGCTTGCATGTCTGTGACACTGACAGGGACTGCTGGAAGACTGAGCTCAACTGGGAATGTGACTGATGTTAAATGTCAGATGCTCTCAGTTTGTGGCCTCACAAAATCAAGGAATGAAGTCATGATCCAAAGGAGGAAGTTAGAAGAGTTTTATTGAAAATAAGAAGAACAGCTCCTGGATTTCCAGGAGGCATCTTGAGTGGCCAATGAGACTCTTTGTCAAGGTAATTTATGCAGCAAAATCAGAGTACAATGTGGCTCAAATTACAATCAAGCTGTAGGACTGCAAGCATAGTCACTTAGCTACTATTGACCCAATAGGGAAAAGAGTCACGTAGCAAGGGCATATGGGAAGAGCAAAGGCATTCCTGGATAGGGAGCAGAGTATGGGTCCGGATGTTCTGGTCACTCACCTGTGCGTCTAATGCCTATCTAGGCTCACTGGACCATGTGGTGCTAATTACAGTCAAATCTCAAGTCGTTGTTTATCTCTAGGGTGGCTTGCAGACCTGGCCATTGGATCTCCATCTTGAGTCATGACCCTCTTTAGACTCACCTCCGGTCACAATTTTGATGTCTGCCTTTTGTATTTACTTCCTCAAGGGCCCAATCCTTTTCTGACTACACATTGATATCTGTATTACTTAGCTGCCTAAAATTCTACAGTTGAACAGAGCATTTGTGCATGGTATCTCTATAATGACTGATTATATGGTCTTATTATATACCCAGCTAGGGCTCCCTAGTAGAATGCTCCAAAACACCTGGGCCACAAATACAAGTCTCTTTATGACCCAGTCTCTGAAGGCCCAGAACTTCTTCTCTTCTCTTGTATTTTGTTGATCATATCAGTCACTAAGACCAACTCAGATTTAAGGAAAGGGGAGGAAACAGACCTACCATTTCTTTCTAAAAACAAAACAAAACGTTATCATCAACAACAAAAGAATAAAAACAATGATACAGAATTATGAAACAAAATTATAGGAAATTAATACTAGTTAATATATTGCATTTTGTTGTCTTCAAAGTATTTGTTCAGATTACAAGATTTAGACATGAAAAAATGATCAAACAAACAATGAAAGCACAAACTGTTCTTTTGACAAACTAACAGATTGGCAGTATGGTTAACTATAAGAAGTAAAAATTTGTGTCTAATCAACACAGAAAGCATCATGACACTTTTGTTCCTGGGCAGTGGAAATATCTTTTATTACTCAGGATCAATCCAGAAATTATCCTTCCTATAAAAAAGTTAAATACTGATAGTCTACTCAAAGCTTTAGGATAAGGAACAGCAAACATGTCAGTAAGATACACAGAGGCTTATCATAAAGACATTAACAATTAGAAAACAAGTCTTTGCTGATAATAAGAATCTAGTGTCACAGAGCATGTCAGAAAATGAAATACTTTATGGCAATATAGTTTAGAGTTAATATGTAAATAACTGCAGATGTAAGGAATGGTAAGACTTTGCTGCAACTAGTAATAAGGTTTTCTTATATGAAAAGGTTCCCAGTTCACAAAAGTGAAACCTGAATGAAACAAAAGAGGAAAAGATGAACAGTGCAAGGATTAAGTCACTGCTTTTAATCCACATTATTGAGCAATTTCTTACCATTGAGGATTAAACTTTTCTATAATAACCTCACATTGTTTTCCTATTTCTTGTACACAAATTATGCTGGTATTAATCATCTATTAAATACATATTTTTTTTCCTTTCTAGGCATTTTTTATGACTCAGTAAATGAGAGACAGACA
The DNA here is from genome assembly GCA_004027455.1 of Hydrochoerus hydrochaeris. Lineage (NCBI taxonomy): Eukaryota > Metazoa > Chordata > Mammalia > Rodentia > Hydrochaeridae > Hydrochoerus > Hydrochoerus hydrochaeris. The sequence goes on along the minus strand of PVLA01000194.1, from coordinate 350,351 downwards.
GACAGAAACAGAAAGCGAAAGAAGCAGGTCCTGGAGAAGTGACGGAGAATTTTACACAACACGAAATTGAAGAAATATGTTTATAGTTTAGCTTCCTGAAACTTCTTTTAAATTTTCTCTGTACTGTTAATATTATACATATAGTCTGGAGAATGATACAAACTAGAGCCAGCCCAAGCACAACCAAGAGGAATGCTTTCTATTTGTGTGATGCTATAATTAGGCAAATTAATATTTAGTGGTAGTTACTCTTGTTTCATTGCCGAATGCATTTTAAGCATGGTTCTTATGGGAAATAACTACACTTTCTGTGATGCATATGACATCTGTATATAGATAAAGGGCTTGAAGTGAAGGCTACAGAAATGAAAAGTAGATTTGATGACTGTGCACTTTATTGGACTGGTAGTGTGGTTTTGTGTAAGGATATGATCTAGAGAGGATTTCTCAGAATTTTTTTTGATGAGGTCTCACTATATTGTTCAGTGTCTGCCCAGTGGAGATTTGCGCAGGTGAGGTCCCCAAGTTAAAGGACACGTGTGCAAGACATCAGCAACAACAGCAGGCAGCATGGAGAAAAGCAGAGCCCGAGAGTGCAAGGGCTCAAGAGCCACCTCTGTCTTTACTGTATAATTCTTATACAGGTTGTTATCTCATATTTACATTATAGTGCTATAATCTGCATGCATGTTTACTTGTGCTAAGTCATAGTTACATAATTATGTCCTATTGTGCACTTGCACTAGACAAGCAGGGTTCTTATACCCCACCACACCCCGAGCTTTGAAGCAGTCTGAGGGCTTTCCCACATTTAGGCCAGGCTTGAACTCACTGTGTAGTCCAAGCTTGCCTCAAACTTGCTTTGATTCTCCTGTCTCAGCCTCCCAAGTGCTGGGAGTATAGGAGTTTGTCACCAGGCTCAGTGCTTTCCCATCACATATGTGTGTATGTTTCTGATTGTAAAATTAATATTTACAGATCAAAATAAATTTTGAAATCATATGGCACTTAACATGAGACATTTGTACTTCCCACCACATCAAGATAACTACTATTTACATGTACTTGCTTCTTTCAGTGCTACCTTGTATATCTGTGCATATGATCAAAACTTCAAAAGTCAGTATAACAGTAGTTGTAAGTATGTACTTTAGAGCCAAAACACTTAGATCAAATTCTGATGATTCTGATCTATCTCCTCATTTGTAACATAATGATAAAATCTATTACATGATGACTTGTCCTTTGGGTTCTTTTGTGCATTAAATGACATAATCCCTATTAAAGAGTCCAAGGAAGCATTTCCTTCTCTTCCTTCATACGTTTTTAAAGAGAACCTGGCCTAACTGTGCCTCATTCAGTGGAAGAAAATTTGCCATGCCTGACACATTAGTAGAACTTTCCAGAAATCTGCCTTCTAGATTTCAGAGGAAAGCTTTTATAGGAGTTGTCATCTCACTGAAGGCTCTGCTGCAAAAAAGACAGAGAAAGGATAGGTTCCAGAGGAAGCTGTTGATCATCTCTTATTGCAGAATTCTGAGACTGAAAAAGCCACAGAAACAGGAAATAACTGTTCATTTGTAATGTCTCTATGGCATCCTTTCCTGACAAATTTTAACATTATACTGGATGCCAAGGGCAAAATATTTAAAGGGCATATCTCCATTTTCCCATAGTGAGCAAAAAGGGTGAATTTGGACCAGAGGGAGGGAAAAAAGGTAACTGACAGATCTTGTAAAACAAAATACATAGTACAATGTCTGGCATATAGTAAGTGCTCAAAAAGTTTTAGCTCTAATATTTAAATCACATTTGCCCTCAAATATGCAAAAATGGGACAGCATCTGCTGTAGACGTAGACTCTTAATTTTAACTTAGTATATTATGACTGTTTTCTTTGTATGCAGGGCTAAGTTCAGTGGTACAGTACTTGCCCAGTGCAAGTCCCTGAGTTCAACTCCAAACACTGCAAAAACAAAATAATAAAACCAAACAAAGCAAAAAAACAAAATCTTGGTATAATAAGTTTAACTTTATGTGTGTATGACTATAGTAAGCTGTTGTACTTTTATGTATATTATAAATTATTTATAATGTTTCGGTCTAAAAAGCCTCAACAGTGAGGTCTACTAGATATTTAAAGATGTCTTAGGGCTAGTGTTTCTTAGCTGCTTCCAAAAACTTGAAGAGGAAGTAATACTTCCAACTTCATTTTATGAATATATTACACTAAATACCAAAGTCAAACAGAAACACTACCAAAGAAATTATAACTAAATATGCTTGATGAACAAAGATGAAAAAAAAAACCCTCCCAATAAAGTACTAAATTCATAACATTTTAAAAGGATCACACAACATGACCATGTGGGATATATCCCTGCAATGAAAGAATGGCTCAATTTATGCATGTGATATGCCACATTAATAGAATGAAGGACAATAACTAAATGTGTCTCGGTTATTTTGTCATTGCTGAGACAATATTCCCAGTATCCACAAGTTCAAGGAGGAAAGTTTCATTTAGCTCATAGTTTGTAGAGGATTCAGTCCATAATTAGCTGGATCAAAAGCAGGGAGGCTTGGCACAGGGACATTGTGAAGGAGAGACAGTTCATGGTGGGACAAGACAACAAAATCAGCAAGGGATAACCACAGCTTTTTTTTAACCCTTATATCTTAGCCAGGATACTTAGGACAGTAACTCTCACACTCAATCCTAGTGTCTTTCAGCCCTGAATTGCATCATGAATCAATTCCAGCATCATACACTTAGGTCCAGCCACCTCTGAAAAAGCCCCACCTATGAATGCATGAGGTTTTTGGGGGACATCTAGACACAAGCCACAACAATATTATTATCTCAATAGGTGCAGAAAATTCAGTTGAAAAAATTCAACATCTCTTTATAATAAAAGCTTTTAACAACATAGATAAAAGAAGAGGGTTCAAAAGAAGAAGAGCTATATATTTTAAGCCCACAACTTGATAATCAGAGTTGATCAGATAAGGTCTTTTCCTCCACTGTGAGAAATAAGACAAAAATGGCTACTGCAGCCACTCCTCTTTAACTTAGTACTGGAAGTCCTAGCCACAGCAATTAGGCGGAGAAAGAAATTGTAAAAGTTATAACTGGATATAGCATCAATATATTATAGCTGGATCTTGGAAATTTTGAAACAGTGTATACATTCATCAACATATGAATGGGTAAGGAAAATGTGTTACTTAACACAGTGAAGTACTGCTGCTATACAGAAAGGTAAATTTGAAGCTTTAATGAGTAGATAGATGTGATTTGAGAACATAATATTAAGTGAAATAAGGCAGGCATACAAGCTGAAATATCACAGTTTCTTTTAGATGAGAAATGCAAAATACATATAGATATACAAATAAATAGTGCAATAAAAGAAAAATAAGAAGGAAGGAAAAATTCAAATACATTCCCAAATTACATACTCTGTGGATTCAAAAATATTTTAATATGTATGCTAATTTGTTTCATTTATATTACTAGCTTACCTTAGCTCTAAAAATGCTTTGAGTTATCTTTTTGTTTAATTTGCTACAAATATTTTTGTTATGTTTTATACACCTAGCAACTACTTTGAAGGTAATGATTCACAGTGTATTAACTATTGTTATTGTTTTATTATTTTGTTATGAAACTTTGTTTTGTCATAAAAACTTTCAAGCAAAAATGTTTAGTTGGAAAGGAAAAAGTTAATTTTTTTCAATTGCAGATTATATGATTTTATGTATAAAAAACTAAAAATTTCACAAAAAAAGCTACTTAGAAGTAAGCAAATAAAGTAAATTTTTAGGATACAAAATCAATGTAAAATCTAGACATAATGAATTAACAGAAAAAGAAAGCAAAAAGGCAATCTCATTTATAATAGCTTCAACAGAAAACAAAAATGAACAAATTTAATCAAGAAATTGTAGGACCTGTTGCCTGCAAACCATAAAACATTGATAAAATTAACCAATGACATAAATAAATAGAAGGATGAGAACAGATTTGGTATTCATGGATTAGAAAAATAAATATTGTTAAAATGTCCATAACCAAAGAATTCCATGAATTCCATATAGTGCCTATCTAAATCTCAGTGACATTTTTCCAAAAATAGAAAAATCAATCCTAGCATTCATAGAGAAACAGGGAAGGTGTCAAAGCACTTTTAAGAAACATGCAAAACTGGTGGCATTATATTACTTGATTTCACAATCTAATATAATGATTCAAAAAACAAGATTCCAAGAATAGACATCTACAACAATGGAACAAGAAGAACCTTAAAATAAATCCATGCATTTATATTCTACTGATTTTTGATGAAGATCTAAGAACATATACTGGTGAAAGGACAAAGTTTTCAGTAAATCAGGCTGGAAAAAATACAAACATGAAGAAAAATGAGACTGACACCCCAAGAATATATAAGAATGAACTTAAAATTGGTTGCAGACTCAAATTTGAGGCCTAACACAGTAAAACTACTGGAAAAAAAATAGAGGAAAATTTGCGTTAGTTTGGGAAATGATCTTTTTGGATATTATCTTAGTCACTTTCTTGTCACTGTTACAAACACTGACATGCACAATTTAAATGAAGACAGGTTTATTTTGTTTCATGTTTTAATACATTGTAGACCAACTGTGAAGAAGAAACAGCATGGAATAGGAGAATTGAGGAGAAATATCTGCTCACACTGTGGCATCCAAAATGTGGAGAAAGAAGGGATGAGAGAGGTAGGGAGACACCTTTTTTTGGTCATGCCCCTCGCAACCTGCCTTTTCTGACCAGACTCTACTTTTTAACCTCGATCACCATTCAAAAACCCCTACCTATGAGAACATGATGCTCTTAGGACACACCTAGATATAAATCATAACATTGTGCTCCTGACCTATCAAAGCTAATTCATAGTCCTTTATATAAAATGCATAATCTTAAGAGTTACCAAATGCATAATCTAAGAGCTACCAAAATCTTAACAGTTCAAGCATTGCTGAAAAACCCAAGATCTAATCTCCTCTGAGGCTTAAGGCAAGCTCTGAGCAGTGAGCCTTAGTAGAATCTCAAACAGAAAGTTAAACACTGCTGACTTCCAATGGCACAGGATAAATAGTCATATTCCAAAGGGAGGAAAAAGGGATATGAAGGGACCCAAGGTATACTGAAACACAACAATGTAAACATTAAATCCTCTAGCTCTATGTCCAGCACCCAGGGCACGTCGTAGTAAGATGCTAACTCTAAATGCCTTAAGCGGCACTGCCTGATGAAGCCCCCATATACTTTCTCTTGGGCTGGCTCCGCTCATTGTCTGTGGCCTTCTCAACAGACATTTTATGTTCCTGGCTTCTCCAATTCTTGGGGTATCCACTGCATGTTTGATTTTACTGTCTTAACTTCCTATATTATGCTCTCAGGGCACACTGCCTATCCTCCCAGGCCTTCTTCTGAAATGTGGGTGGAAGTCTCTTTGATTCCACAATTCTTGCATGATGCATGCCCACAAAACCAACATACACAGGTAATGCCAAAATCAGTCGACAGCTTTGTGAGTAGCCAGGGCCCTTTGTAACATGTCTGCAGAAGCCTTTGAATACCTGGAAGGCTAAGTTCCATAATAAGCTCTTCTAACTGAACTTGAATGAGCTATTGTCCCTGGAGCTGTCTTGTCCAGACAAAGTCTCTCGCTTTTTCAAGTCATCCTTCCTACAGTCCTGAGTCAAACTACTTGGCTTTTTAGTGCTAACTTTCCCAGAAAACTACTCTCTTCAGTCAAAACTTTGCAATCCTTCTTTTCCTGAGGAAACTGAAACTTTTCTTTTAAAAAGTAACAGCTTTTTTGAACATATATTGAACATGCAATTTATAAAATTAAAGTATTTAAGTCAGAAAATTGTAGCATATTGACAAAGTTGTACAATGAGGACTACAATCAAGTCTAGAATATTTTAGATAGCCCAAAGCAAAATACTCTACCCACTAGCCATCATCTCTCAATCCCTTGCCACTAAATCTAGGCAACCACTGAGCTACTCTCTATCTTCATAGATTTTCCTGTTCTGGAAACTTATTAGTTTATTTATCTTTTATTCAGAATAGACCATGCTCATAATAACAATAAGGAATGTAACATATTCAAAGAAATGGAAATCCTGGAAAATGACCTCTTACACCATATTAGAGTGAAACTAGAGACTTAAAACCAGAAGCATACTTAGAATATAGTAACTTTTTTCCTCTGTCTTTTTAACTATTATTTATCTTTTATTTCACATTTTACTTAAATAAGCTTATACATCAAGTTTCCTTAAATGAAAATCATATGATATTTAAGCTTATGTGCCTGGTTTACTTGCTTAAGACTGTGATCTCAAGAGGCATCCATTTTTCTACAAATATCTTAAGTTTGAATTTCTTTAGGGCAGATTAGTATTGCATTGCAAATTAGTATTTCAATACCATGTTTTCTTTATTCATTTATCTGTTAGTGGGTATATAGGCTGTTTCAAATTTAGCTATTATGAGTTGTGTTGCTATAAACACGGGTATACATGCACTGTGGTACGATTTTTTAACTTTTGTGGATAGCTGAGTCAAATGGAACGTCTATTTTGAGATTTTTGAGGAATCTCCATGCAAATTTCCATAGTAGTTTTATAAGTTTACATTCTTACCAATAAGCATTCTTTCCCCACGGCCTTGCTAGCATTTGTTACTGGTTTGTTTCTTGAAGGTAGTCATCTTTTCTGGGGTGAGATGAAATCTTAATGTTTTAGTTTTTATTTCTCAAATGGCCAGTGATGCTGAATATTTTTTCATGTATTTATTGGTGAGTTGTATTTCTCCACCTGAGAAGTGTCTACTCATTTCATTTGTCCCACATGCCCATTTTTGAATTGGGTATTTAAATTCAGAGGATCTAATCTTTTTGAGTTCTTATATATACAGGATGTTAGTCCTTTTTCTGAAGAGTAACTTCCAAAATTTTTTCCCCATTCTGGAGTTGTCTTTTCATTTTGTAGATTGTTTCCTTTGCTGCACAAAAGCTTTTAATTTAATATGATCCCATTTGTGGATCTTAGTATTATTTCTTGTGCATCTGGGGTTTTATTTGAAAAATCTTTGTCTATGCCTATATCTTGAAGAGTTTTACATATTTTGTCTTCCTTTAGATTTTTCTGTTCTAATGTTCATATCTTTGATCAACATTAGTGTATGGTGAGAGATGTGGATCTAAATTCAATCTTTGTCAGTAGGATAACCAATTTTCCTTCCAGCAAAGGAACTTGGCTCCTGTGTCACAGATAGTCTAACTCAATATGCCTGAAGTTGTTTCTGTATTCTATTCTGTTCCATTGACTCACAATCATTTTTTCCAATGCCATGCTGTTTTGATCATTGTAGCTTTGTGGCACAACTTGAGGTCCAGGATTCTATTGCCCCTCTGATTTCATTCTTTTTATTTTTTTTAAAACAAAACAGAAAAAATGGTAGAAATAATACAGAATTTCAAAAAAATGACAGTAAGGAATCAACATTAGTTAATATATTGCATATTGTTATCTTACAAATAGATGTTCAAGTTACAAAATCTAAGCATAAAAAAATGAACAGACAATCAATGACAGCAAAAACTATTCTCTTCAATGAACCAACAGAGAATTAGTCATATTGTTATCTATCCTACATACTTATACATACAGTTATATGTGTATACCTACAAGTTGTTCTTTCCCTTTTAGCACTTTCTTTCCCTTTCATTATTACAATATCTATGGTACATTTTGGATCTTATTACTCTTTCAGTGTATTATTACTATTTATTTTTATACTAGGGAGATAATATGACATTTATAAATATGAGTCTGATTTATTTCACTTAGATGTATAATCTCAAGTTGTCTACATTTACCTAAAAATCCCTCAAGATCATCCCTTTTTATAGCTGAGTAATATTCCGTTGCATAAAAATGCCACATCATTTTCATCCATTCTGTGGTTGATGGGCATTTTGGTTGCTTCCAAGATTTAGCTATTACAAATTGTGTTGCTATAAATAGTGCACATATATTGCTGTGACATGACAGTTTCAGTTTTTCTGGGAAAATACTCAGGAGAGGAATAGCTGGATTGAATGGAACTTCCAACCTTAGTTTTTTGAGGAATCTCCGTACTGATATCCACAGTGGGTGCACCAGTCTGCTCTCCTATCAACAGTGGAGCAGTGTTCCTTTTTCCCCACAGTCCTGCCACATTTGTTATTAGTTGATTTATTGATGGCAGCCATTCTTCCTGGGGTGAGATGGAATCTCAGTGTTGTTTTAATTTGCATTTCTCAAATGACCAGTGATAGTGAGCATTTCTTCATGTATTTATTTGCCATCATCATCTAAGAAATGCATGTTCATCTCAGATGCCCATTTTTGGAGTGAGTCTTTGAATTTGGGGGACTTGATATTTTTCAATTCTTTATATGTTCTGGATATAAGTCCTTTTTCTGCGGGGTTGCTGGCTAAAATTCTTTCCCATTATGTGGATTTTCTTTTCACTTTGTTGGTGATTCTTTTTGACCTGCAAAACTTTTCAATAGTATGAGATCCCAGTTGTTGATTCTTTGAAGTACTTCCCATGCAATTTGTATTTTGTTCATGAAATCTTTGCCTACCCCTACATCTTCAAGATTTCTGCCAACCTTGTCTTCGAGTAGATTTAGTGTTTCTGCTTTAATATTTAGGTCTTTGATCCATTTTGACTTTAGTTTAGTGCATGGTGATAGGCATGGGTCTAGTTTCAATCTTTGGCCTGTGGAAAGCCAATTTTTCCAGTACCATTTGTTAAAGAGGCTATCTTCTTTCAGTGAACATGTTTAGCTCACTTTGTCAAATATATGGCGGCTGACTGTCTTGGTAGTTGTGTTTGCATCTTCTAATCTGTCCCATTGATCCTCAGGTCTATTTCTTTACCAGTACCATGCTGTTTTTATCACTGTGGCTGTTTAGTATAATTTCAAGTCAGGGATTGAGATGCCTCCTCCCTTGTTTTTGTTGCCCAGAGTTGCCTTTGCTATTCTAGGTTTCCAAATGAATTTTAGGAATCTTTTCTCTAGATCTGTAAGATATGTTAATGGTACTTTGAATAGGATTGCATTAACTCTGTGTAACAGTTTTGAGAGTATGCCCATTTTCACAATGTTGGTTCTTACTAACCAAGAGCAAGGGATATCTTTCCATTTTCTAATATCCTCTTCAATCTCCTCTTTTAGAGTTATATAATTTTCAGCATATAGATCTTTTACATTCTTTGTTAAGTTGATTCCTACATATTTCATTTTTTGGATGCTATGTGAAATTTGTTATTTCCATAATTTTTCTCTCAGTGAGTTTTTTGTTTGTGTACCTCAATGTTATTGATTTTTGAGCCCTGACTTTGTATTCAGCTATACTGCAGAATGTGTTTATTAACTCTAGTAGTGTTTTGATGGAGTTTTTAGGGTCTTCTATGTAGAGCATTATGTCATCTGCAAATAGTGATAGTTTGATAGTTTAACTTCTTCCTTTCCTGTCCTTTATTCCTTTTATTTCTCTCTCTTGTCTGATTGTCCTGGATAATGTTTCCAGAACTACATTGAGTAGGAGTGGTGATGGTGTACATCCTTGTTTTGTTACTGATTTTAGAGTGAAAGCTTTCAATTTTTATCCATTTAGTATAATGTTGGCTGTTGGTTTGTCATAGATAACCTGTGTCAGATTGAGGTAGATACATCTATTCTGAGTTTCTGTAGGGTTTTTTTCATGAACAAGTGTCAGGCTTTATCAAAAGCTTTTTCTGTGTCTATTGAGATGATCATGTGGTTTTTGTCTTTGGCTCTGTTCATGTGGTGTATTACATTTATTTATTTGCATATGTTAAAGCATCCCTACATTCCTGGGATAAATCCCACTTGGTCATGATGTACAATCTTCTCAATGATTTGCTGCATTCTATTTGCCAGTATTTTATTGAGAATTTTTGTGTAAATGTTCATTAGGGAGATTGGTCTAGAGTTCTCCTTTTTGGTTGGGTCTTTTGCTGTTTTTGGTATCAGAGTAATACTTGCCTCCAAGAATGAGTTAAGGCAGATTGCTTCCCTTTCAATTTCATGAAGAGTTTGAGTAATATTGGTGTCAAATCTTCTCTAAATTTCTTCTGCAATTCAGCCATGAATCCATCATGATCTGGACTTTTCTTTGTTGGTAAGTTTTTAATCATGCTTTCAACTTCATTAGCTAATATTGGGTTATTCGAAATTACCATATCTTCTTGAGTCAGTTTGGTAATTCATACATTTCTAAAATCTGTCCACTTTCTCTGTGTTTTTCACCTATATGAGTAAAGATTTTCAAAGTGGACATTCATGATCTTCTCAATTTCCATGGGAAATTTCTCTCTCTTTGGTCCATATTGCATGAATTTGAGTTTTACTTTCTTTTTCTTGATAAGATTAGCTAGAGGTTTATCAATTTTGTTTATTCTCTCAAAAATCCAGCTCTTTGATTGATTAATTCTTTGTTTTGTTTTCTTAGTCTCAGTTGCATTAATTTCTGCTGTGCTCTACATAATTTCACCTCTTCACTGAGGTTTTGGGTTTACTTGCTCTTCTTTTTCTAGAAGCTTGAGGTTTAACATTAGGTTGTTTATGCTTATTCTGTTTTCTTGATGTGACAGTTTATTGCTATATATTTCCCTCTTAGGACCACTTTCCTGCATCCCACAGGTTTTGGTATGTTGTATCTGCATTTTCACTGAATTGTAGATATTGCTTAATTTCTTCTCTAATTTCACCTGTAACCCATTGATTGTTCAGGAGGTTGTTATTGAATGTCCATGTATTTATGCATGTGTTGCAATTTCTCTTTCTCTGGAATTATTCTCCTGACAGTAAAATGTAGTGACCTTCTTTATTTCTTTTGATCATTTTTTGTTTGAAGTTTACATTGTCTGCAAACAGAATAGCTACCCTTGCTTTTTTCTGGGTTCCCGTCACATGGAATATTGCTTTTTATCTTTTGAATTTTAGTGTATGAGTTTCCTTTTGAGTCAGATGTGTTTCTTGTATATGGCATATTGTTGGATCCTGTTCTTGATCCATTCTATCAACCTATTTCTTTTAATAGGTGAATTGAGACCATTTACATTGATGGATATAACTGATATGTACCAGCTCAACTTTTTCATGTTATTTTCCTACTGTTGGTTTTCTGCTCTCCCCGTTTTTAAATTGCTTTCCCTGTCTGGTGGTTTCTTTCTGTTGTTCTAGGAATTGTAGTCAATATTCCCTATTGTGTCTTTTGGTGCTCTTTCTAGGATTGGTTAGGTGGACATGAATTTCTTCAGTTGTTTTTTATCATGGAAGTATCTTATTTCTCCATTAAATTTTGAAGAAAGTTTTGCAGGGTACATCAATCTGCAGGGTTGCAGGGTTGAAAGTTGTTTTCTTTCAGGGCTTGAAATACTTCACTCCAAGCTCATCTTTTTAAAAACATTTTATTTTAGAGGGTAAAATTAAACACAACATAACAAAGCAACATAAAAAAACAATGTAAGTGACACAGATTTCAAAGCAAGACAACTGGAGATCTTCACTATCTATCATATTGTCACTTGTTTTCTTCCAAATAGTTGTTCATAACTTCACATACAGTGAATTCATACAAAAAAACATAGTATAAAACTTATCAGAACAGGATGCTGAAGGTATTTTAGATCTTAAAGACCAGGCAATAAGGAAATCAACAATGACTGTAATAGTGTCTCTCATTCTTTTCAAAGTAGCTGTCCATACCTTCACGTATGTTGAAATTAAAAAAAGCAGACTAAATCAGTCTAAACAAAGAGTAATAGTATTGCTGGATTTCACATCATAATGCTACAGAATCAGCACTGGATACCTTAGTGTCTCTTTTTCTTCAAAGTAGTTGTTCATTTCATTGTGCACTATATAATCAGTTCTCATAAAGTGTTTAGAAGTTCTACACATGCATGAGTCTCTACATGTATATCTATCCTTTCTGTATTAAAGGGAAAAACAAAACAAAACAAATTCCTAGAAAAGCATTAAATGAAAAAAACATATAAAACCACAATACAAGGTGATCTACAATGGTTATTATGATGTCTCTTGTTATCTTCAATAGAATTGTCTATATCATCAGACATTGTATAATGGAACATAGAAGTACATAACAATATTAATAAAAACAAAACATTGGAGACATTATAAAACTTCAAAAGTAGGTAGTCAAACTAAATCAGGTATCCTAGTGAATCTTATCATCTTCATAGTATTTTCCTATAGTCTCAGACTTGATACTATCAATCATAACAGATTCCATAAGCACCTGCCTGGCAATTGCAAGGTCATGAGTTCGATCTTCGGTACCAAAAAAAAAAAATCATAACAGATTTCCAATAAAATCAGTCAACACAAAACACCATTCTAACAAACCAGATTCAAATAAGATCAGTCTTAATAAGACAATGTAAGTTATACAAGACTTCAGATTAAGTTAATAGGAAATTAAGGATGGTTACTGTAGTATATCCTGCTATTTTTGGAATAACTCTCTGTACCCTCAAATCTAGTACAAGTAGACAGACTGGCATAGAATATTATCAAACTAAACAGAGTGGTGAGAATAATGTGGATTTTAAATCCTGATACACTATTAACAATGTCCTCTGCCTTCTTTTTTTTAGACAATTCCTCCCCTTTCATTTTCACAGGGTGCATTGTAGATTTTGGATCCCACTAACTCCTTTAGTTTTTAGATTGGGGGGCAACCCACTATTTACCTAAGTGGTTCTGAACTTTTTTACCCTGGGCTTGATCTTAAGTTGTATTTCTTTACCTACAAAAGCCTCCAGGTTTTTTTTTTGTTATAGCTTTCTCCACTGCACAAAGCATCATGTCTTTCCAACCTATCTGCAGCTGCTGGACAAACTGCCCCTATTTCTCTCTGGTTCCGTCACATAGAGCATTGTTATCTCATATTTGACTTTCCACCCTTGAACCCTTTTTCAGATTAATTATATTTCCTATACAGGGCATCTTGATGGACCCTACCTCTTGATCTACTCTGCTTGTATTTCTTTTTGTTAGTGTATGAAGGCCATCTATGTTAGAGATTATAGCCAATCTTCTCTGCCTCATATCTGCTATGCTATTTTTCTTCCATTGGTTGTCTACTTTTTCCTTTATCCCACTGTCTGCCCTGTTCATTGAGGCTTCTCTGCCACTGTTGCTGAAATTCTGGGTTTTTTTTTCTCTCTCTCTCTCTAGAATGTCCTTCAGTATTTTTCTGTAGAGTTGGATTGGTGGTCATAAACTCTCCCAGTTCCTCTTTGTCATGGAAGCATCTTGTTTCACCATTAATTTTGAGAGATAGTTTTGCAGGGTACATCAATCTGGGTTGGAGTGTATTTTCTTTCAGGGCTTGGAATACTTTGCTCCAAGCTCTTCTTTATTTGATGGTTTGTGTCAAGAAGTCTGTCATGAATTTGATGGGTTTTCCTTTGTAGGTGATCTGTTTCTTTTCTCTGATGGCTTTTACTATTCTGTTCTTGTGATGAATTTCTGGGCATTTGATTATTATATGTCTGGGTGTATCTCTGTTTTGGTTGTAGCTGGCTGAAGTTCTGCATGCTTCATACATCTGAATATCACTTCCCTTTCCTATGCTTGGGAAGTTTTCCTTAATTATTTCTGTGAATAGGCTTTGTATTTCCTTTGTGTTTACCCCTGCTTCTTCACTCACATTTCTTATTCTTAAGTTATAGATCCCCTTGTCATCTTCTAGCCTTTGTATTGTTACAGACTGTTTCCCTGTTATTTTTAAGTTATCTTTCCTTTCATGATCTCACATTACAAACCTATGTTCAAGTTTTGTTAATCTATCTCTAGTTTCTTTCAGGTAATTTTGCCAGCTTTCAATGGAGTTCTTAATTTCCTGGTAATCTCTTTGAATCTGTTTCATATTTTCTAGGTTTTTAAAAAATATTCTTCATCAAAGTTTTCTCGCCTTTTCTGTGTTCCTCCATTCTTTCATCTGTGTCTTGAGAGGTGCTTAGCATTTCTTTTATTAATCTTCTTATATCTTGCTTTACTTGTATTAGTATTTCAGCTTTGAGTTCATCTGTAATATCACAAACATATTTTTTATGTCAGCTGATGCTGTGTCTGATATTGCATGTTTTCTGCCCTTGATCTCTTCTGTATTTACCTCTCCTGGACCCATAGTCTCTGGGTTTGGGGCTGGAGGCTTTTTCTTATTTCTTTCTCTTATCATGTTTCTGGTTTCTTCCATACAGGTGTATGGTAGAGGTCCCAGCCCCTTTCTGTATTGGTTATGGTTCTTCTGAAGTGCTCTGCCTAGGGATTGCTGCCCTCTCCAGTTTGCTGTTGGTCACTGAGGTACAAGCAGGGGTGGTGTAGGCCAGCCCCTCCCCTCTGAGCCAGTCAACCAGCAGGGACCTTCACCACATTAGTGTGTGGTGCACAGATGGAACCAGTTTAAGACAACTTCAGGGACAATTTTGTCCCTAGCTATTGGATTCCAGCCAGGGGCATGTCCCAGCCCAAGCAGATCCCACCAATCTGCTCTAGGCAAGGAGCAGCCAACTAAAGTCACTGCTGTTCCTTGTTTAGGCCCATCCTGCCCAATTCTAATATGTTGTCCAGTGGGTCACCTCCCCCACCCTGCAGGAGGGTCAAATTCCAAGCACTCAACACAGGTTAGTACAGGTCTTCACTGTGGCTCTGTTCTTCTTTGAGCTTGCCAACCCCTATCTTTAGCATGACTGTAGCTCAGATGAGAGTGCCATGACCACGAGTCTGACCAACTCTGGTGAGGGCGCTGCAACCACGAGTTGGCTGGCTCTGGTGAGAGTGCATCTGGCTCCAGCCTTTTGTCCACATTTTTCTTTTCTTTCTTTCTTTTTTATTAATTTCTTTCTGGGTCATGAGAATCCCTCTCCTTTCATCCAGGCTTCTCCATGCTGGTAAATTCTAGCATCTAAATTGCTTTTCTCAGACAGGTTCTTTACCTTGCTACTTATTGATCCACCATCTTCTCAGTCCCCTCCAGGCCACTTTTGAGACTCTCCAATCTCATCTTAACTTGATGGTTTGTGCTGAAAAGTCTGCCATGATTCTAATGGGCTTTCCTTGATGGGTGAGTTGTGTCTTTTCTCTAACAGCTTTTAGTATTCTGTCTTTATGCTGTATGTCTAGGATCTTAATTATTATTTGTCTGGGTGTAGATTTATTTTGGTTATGACTATTTGGCATTCTATATGCCTCACTTATCTGTATATTAGATTCTTTTCCCATAAATTTTCTGTTATTACTTCTGTGAATAGTTTTCCTATGTCATTTGTATTGACCCCTGCATCTTCATTGACACCTATCAATTTTATATTGTTTCTCTTGGCATCATCTTGAAGCTGTTGAATTGGCATTTCATGTTGCCTTTTTATTTTTAAAAATTCTTTCCTTTTATGATTGCTAACTGTGATCCTATCTTCAAGGTCCAAAATTCTATCCTCAGCTTCATTTAAATGGTTTCACCAGCTTTCAGTAGAATTTTTTATTTCTTTGACTGTTTGAATTTGTTTCATGCATTCTACTTATTTCCTATATTGTTCATTCAAGGTTCCCATCATTTTTCCATGCTCTTGTGCTTTTTAAAATCTATATCTTCTCTCACTATGCTGAGCAACTGCTTTAAGGTTGTCATTTCTTTCTTTATGTGAGAGATTATTTCTAATCTGATTTCTTCTATAGCCTCATAGATTTGTTTCTTTATTTCATTTGCTATCTTTTTAGAAATTTCAGGTATATGACTTTTAATGTCTGCTATTTTGATGTCTCCTGTAATTCTCCTGATGTACTGGATGTTTGAGATTACATTTTGTTTTTTCTTTTTGTCCTTTTCACCTCTAGGGCTAATATTTATTCTTTTAATACCACTAGTCTCTACTGTCCATAAGGCATGTCTTAGGATCCCACTGTGTGGTTGATGTTTGTCCAATTGCTGGATCCCACAATGAAGGGAAGGGCCAGTCACCTGAATTCCTCCTTCAGGGCCTGTTGGGTGAAACCTATATTCAATAGCCTAGGAGTATTGATGTAATTCAGTCCTTAGTTCCTGCTATTACTACATCTTCAGGTTGTTCCAGGCTACCAGATCTACCTGTCTATAGCTTTGCCACAGCTGGGACCCTACTGTGTTACTGGATGTCTTGTAAGCTCTTCTGATATCTTCCAGGTTAGGGGAGGCCTTATTGCCAGGCTCCTCAACCCATCTGGTGTTCTCTGTATGGAGGAAGGACTCATTCACACTCCTGGCAGTCTCACCAAGGTCCTATAGCTTGGGGGGGGGCTTTGCTACAGCTACTGTTTACCCACTGAAGTCCTCGATTTGAGGGGCAAACTCACCACACTATTGCAAGCCCTCTGAGGTCCTCTGTGTGGATGAGTTTACTGTGTCTCCCGTCAGCCCAGTAAGGTTCTATAGGTGGTGGAAGGGGTTACTGATTGTCATTAGGCTGCTGCAGTCTATTGGGTGGGGGGAGAGGGTGACCTACAATCTGCAGCTGTCCCAGGTCTTTGGTGGGGGAGGGGCATCAAACAATCCACAGCCATCCCAGATCTGTGGGGTGAGGAGGAGGGGCAGCTGACCATCCACAGCCACTCCAGGTCTGGGGGACAAGGACAGCCCCTCTGACTTCTTGTTGTTTTTGCTCTTCTAAGTCTCTGTGCATTCCATATGAGTCTTGGGGTTGCTTTCTCTCTTTCTGTAAGACATATTGTTTGTATTTTGATTGGGATTTAATTAAATCTATGCAGTGGTTTTAGAAATATGGCCATATTAATGCACATCCAGGAACAGGGGCTATCTTCCCATTTCAGATATCCTGTTTGATCTCCTTTTTGAGAGTATTATAGTTTTTATTGTAGAGGTCTTTCATTTCCTTGATGAGATTAATTCTTAAGTATTTATGTTTCTTGATACTATTTTAAAAGGCATTGTGTCCCTAAATTCCCTTTAAGTAGGTTTGTTACTGGTATATAGGAGCACTGTCAATTTTTAAGTGTTGACTTTATATTGTGCTATACTACTGAATTTAGTTATTAATTCTAGGAGTTCTCTGATGGAGTTTTTATTCTCTTCTGCGTAGAGGATCATGTTATCTATGAATAATGATAATTTGACTTCTTTCCTGCCCATAACACTTTTTTTCTTTCTCTTGTCTAATTGCTTTAGCTATTATTTTGAGAACTGTGTTGAACAAAAGTGGTGATAGTGGACATCATTGTCTTATTTCTGATTTTAGTGAGAAAGCTTTTAGTTTTTTTCTATTATGTATGATGTTGGCCATAGGTTGTCATAGATAGCTTTTATCAGATTAAGGATTTCTATTCCTACTGTGTTTAATTTTTTTCAGTCATGAATGGATGCTGAATTTTGTCAAATGTTTTTCTGCATCTATTTCTCAATTCATTTTGATCACATGATTTTTGTCCTTGTTTTTATTTATGTGGTGAATTACATTTACTGATTTGTATATGTTAAGTATCTTATTCATATGTGAGATTTTTCTGATAATTTGCTGCATTCTGTTTGGCAGCATCTTATTCAAGATTGTTGCTCATTAAAAAGATTGGTCTATAGTTTTGGTAGTACTGCTTCCCTTTTGATTTCATTAAACAATTGAAGAAAATTAGTCTCAGATCTTCTCTAAAGTTCTTGTAGAACTTGGCAGTGAATCTGTCAGGAACTGGGATTTTTTTTTAGATGGTTAAAAACTTTCAAATAGCTTTTTTTCTTCTAATAAACTTGACTGGAAACAGCAAGCAGTATCCAAGTATGGACAGAACATTGGGAATTAGCCAGAATAATTAATCCACTGCTCTTAATCCACTGCTCAGTATCCTGTGAAGTCATGGTACATGAACAAAATATAGAAAAATTTTCTACCAGACCCTAACACATGTGGTCTGAAGTACAACTGCCAGTGAAGCTACTATCTGCAACTGAAACCTTCTGAGTGTTGCTTTTACCATCTGCTTTTTTATCAGCATTCTGGTCTTTTGAGCTCTGACCAGAATCTCCCATTAACTTGCTTTACAGCATCCTAGGGCTTCTCTATTTGGCATCTCCAAACCTTTCCAAACTGCTTCTGCAAATGAGCTACAATGGCTTCTAAACCTCATGGTCAAGTCAGAGCAGAGCAGGAACTACATTTCCAGGGTCAAAATCTGTTTTAGTCACTTTCTTGTCAATGGGACAAATACTTGGTGCCCATAACTTAAAGGGAGAGGGGATTATTTTGACACACATTTCAGTTCACGGTTGTCTAGTTCTAAGAAGAAACAGCACAGGGCAGAGGAAATGATGCTCACTTTATGGCAGCAAGAAAGCAGAGAGAGAAGGTATAAGCTGGGAAGGGAGATACACACCTTTTGGTCACACTTCTAGTGACTCATCTTTTCTGACAAGGCCTTACTTTTCTATATCTTATTTAGCTATGGTGCCCATATGAGTCAATCACCTTTCAAAAACCCTGCCTATGAGAGCACAAGACTCTCAGGGAATGTTAGATAAAAGCCATAACAGATTTGAACCCCAAAGTACAGGAAACAAAAGCAAAAATAGAATGATGACAATTATGTCAAACTAAAAGATATCTACACAACAAAGCAAACAATAGAATGAAGAGACAATTTCTGCAACAGGAGCAAATATCTGCATGCCATAGATAAGGGGTTAATATGTAAAATATATAAGGAATTCAGTCTACTCAGTAATAAGAAAATGAGTAATTCAATTAAAATTAGCAGAGGATATGAATATACATTTCTTCAAAGAGCACCTATAAATGGGTAAGAAGCATATGAAAAATTGCTCAATACCACTATTCATCAAGGAAATGAAAATTAGTACCATAATGAGATATCACGTCATGCCTGTTTTAATGACTACTATCAAAATTATGAACAGTGTTTGGAGAATGTGAAGACAATGGATGGAATTCTTTTATTTTTGGTGGAAATAGGGAAAGCAGTATTAAAATTTGTCAGAGAAACTCAAAATAGAATTAGAATATGATCCAGACATCCTACTTGTGATTGTATACTCAAGGAAATAAAATCAGTATGTTCAAAAGATATCTTCACTCCTGTGTTTATTGCAACATTTTCCCCAATAGCCAAGATATGACAGCAACCTAAATGGATGAAGAAATAAAGAAAAAGTGTCACACACAACACATACACATGCACACACAGAAGTATACAAACAAGCACACACTCTGAATACAGTCCTTAAAAATAAGAGGAAAATTCTGTCATGTGTAATACCATGAATGAGAGCCTGGAAAACATTATGTTAAGTGAAATAACAGGCATAGAAGGATAAATCCTGAGCATTCTCATTTTCACTTGGAATCTGAAAAAAGTAGATCATAGGAGAGGAGGGTACGATAAAGGGTATCAGGAACTCGGAGGAAAAGAATGAGGGATTTTGAAGATATTGCTCAAAGTATGCAATAGTTGAATTAATCAGGGGAAAATAGATTCAAGAACTCTGTTATGCAAGATGGTGACTCTAGGTAAAAACAATACATTGTATATTGGAAAATTCCTGTAAGAGTAGGTTTTAAGTGTTCTTACCACGAGGAAGACAAGTATATGAGGTAATACATATGTTAATTAGCTGACTTTAACCATCCCACAATGTATACATATGTTAAAACATCAGATTGTATACCATAAATATAAAAATTTATATTTCTCAATTTAAAAAATAAGACACTGCTAATTTCAAATGTTGGTGAATGTGTGTGAAAAGATGGCACTTGCTGTTAATGGAAATGTAGCAGCAAATTATACTGTAAGTGAAGTTAGCAGTTGTTGTTTCAATTTTAAGTATGCATATACTTTGATCCAGCTGTTTTATTTCTTCAATTCTGTCCCAAATTTATATTCTTATAAATACCCTGAATCTCTTTATAATATATTCTTGGCAAGTGTTTATAATGAAAAGCATTTATATGAAGTAAAAGTTTACCAACTATGGTTGGGAGCAGGTAGAAGCGATGTATGTTTAAAGAAATTATAGAAGGTGGCTTTTCTAGGGAATACTGTGTTACCATAAAAATAAAGAGACATGGAAATTTAATACATGTGGATGAAAAGTTAATCATTTTTAGTTTGATCACTTTTTATTTTTTAAAAAATTGTGTACATGTAAGTATGTATGTATGTAAATTTATTAAATGTATAGATTTTAATTTAATAATAGTTTTTACTCCCTGTTGTAGTTAGGGGTTGTAAGGACAACAATTACATATCAGACACAGAATTTATAGTATTATTTTATGATGGCCACCTACAATTAAATACAAAGAAAATGTACGAAATCTGTCCACAACACAAAAGACCTACAGAATCCAGCAGAGGGCCTGGATCTCACAGTAACATCCTGCATGAGTCCAGATGAAGATGTAGAATCCATGACAGTGCTTCCCACAAGTCCAGCTGGAGGTCTAGAGCCCATGACAAAGACTCATGCAAGTCTGTTTTATAGATAGGTGCTGGGAAGGCCCAAAGGTCAGCAGTGGAAGCTAGAAAGTCTATGTCAGGGATTGAAGGATCTGTGCCAGTAGGTTGAGGGTTCTACACTGGAGCCAAGAAGTGACACTCAAATAAGAACCAGGGCTCCCCTGAAAAGCCATGCTTAGGAACAATGAGTTCCCGAGCTTCTCCAAAAATAAGAACAGCCAAGTACACATCAGGAAGCCAGCGTGACAAACTTCTCCTGGAGATTAAACAGCACACATCTTCCTCTCCAGAGCCAGGAAGCAATGCTCCATGTAAGGATTAAAGCTCCCCCAAAGTGAACCAAAACCATCCTCAGCGACAAGGTCATGAGCTACTCCAATGATAATGGCTGAGTCAGGGAAGAAGGTCCACAAGCTCCTCCAGAAGAACCAACAGCTCCAAACAACACCTAGGAGAACCCACAACACCGCACTCTTCCTCTCCACACCTCCTTTTATGCTGGCAGCAGTTCTCAGGTGGGCCATCTACACTAAGCAGCGTGCTGATTTAATTCAACTGGTGTTAAGTTGACCACTAGTTTTAAATCCATAGCATTTCCATACCAGGAAATAGGAGCTGAAGCATAATTGAAAGCAGACTTTAAAACTTTTTTCCATGTTTCTTTATTGCTCATTATGGGTAATAGTTTTCTATTATTTTATCTGTGGATTGTCTTAACATAAAAAAATGAACACAAAAATAATTATGGATTCAGCTCTTTCCCATCTTGAAAGATGGCAGGCAAAAAAGCTGAGAGACCAGATACTGAAGAGAAGAAACCCAAAGCCAAGAAAGCTGGTGCTACTGATTCAGTTAAAAAGGGTAATGTGAAGGCTAAATAAAGAGTTCAAGAAATGTCAGCCTCACTGCAGCAGAAACCCTGTCCTGCTTAGAGGAATGGGTACACACTCCTGATGGCTACGTATTCCACAGAGGCTTTGTACAGGGGAGGTACTCAGCTGCTACATCCAAGGTTGAGAAGAAAAATAAGTTTCTTTCTACTGTCACAAAACCAATTGGTGGTGACAAGAAGGATGGTACCATGTAGTTAAACTTCACAAAATGCCTAGACACTACCATACTGAAGATGTGCACCTAAATCTGTTGAGCACAGCAAAAAACCTTTCACTCAACAGGTAAGGGAATGGGCAGCTGGCATCACTCTGGCACTGTCTTGATTGTCCTCACTGGGCACCACAGAGGGAAAGGAGTGGTTTTCCTGAAGCAGCTGGCCAGTAGCTTGCTACTTGTGACTGGGCCTCTTAAACCTCTTAACTCTAATCTCGCTTCTTTGTGTAGAATGCAACAGAAATTTGTCATTGTCACCTCCACAAAAATTGATATCAGCAATGTGAAAATCCCCAAACAACCTTACTGTGCTTACTTCAAGAAGCAACTGCAAAGATGGAATCTTAGACACTAGGAAAGAGAGATATTAGATTTCAGAGTAGTGCAAGGTTGGTAAAATCACAGATTTGACCAAAAATCAAAGCTATTCCTCAGATCTGGCATTCCATGCAATCCATTTTTGCTCTAACAACTCACAAATTGGTGTTCTAAATTTACACTCACAAATTGATGTTGTAAATTTCTTACTAAGAATCTAATTAAATGTCTGATATATTTTATTTGTGTCCCTTACTATTTCGTTTTGAAACATTCCATTTTGGAGGTAGGGTTGACCCTGCTAGTATTTTGCCACTGCTATGAAGCCTAGATTCTTGGCTTTGGGTTTTTTCTCAGTGTCTGGCTTCTCAGTAGTTTTTCCCTGATTTTCCTGAAGCAATATGAAGGAGTGCCATTTTGTGTTGTCCCTGAAAAAGTTGGCACTAACTGGATACAATGACAAACAACTGTGGTTTCTCTCACCACACATTCTTTCCTTTCATTTACTAAACATCCATTTCTCCCCCATCTCAATGTTCTGCCTCTCTCTTGCAGACATGGCTATTTCTTGGGTGTCTAAAATCTAAAGGACAGAAATGAGTATAAATAAGATTATACCTTTATAACTATAAACATGCACACTACATATAACACAGTTGGTGCATTTTAATTATTGCATAGAAAGTGTCTCACTGCCTGGTGTAGAAGTCCATTCTATGGATGTTTGGCTTTCATTTATTTAGCATTATATGCAATACAATAAATGAATGAATACAAATAGAAAATATATAGAACAGATTTCTAGGTAATTGTTTTTTTGCTGGGTCTGAGAATTTCTGCATTTTAACTTTGGTAGAGCAAACCCAGACTATCCTCTAGGCGTTATACCAGTTTAGATGCTTGGTTATATACAAGAGTCTCCCTGCATCAGTTTTATTGGTATGATTTCCATATGGTAAAACCCACACTAACTACAGTTCTGTGAAAGCACCATCAACAGAGTTTCCACCACCTGAGTTCCTCAGGATCTCTTATAGTTTTCTGGCAACAAGATCAGATTGATATTGCCTTTTCAAGAATGTTAGAAAGTATGTAGCCTTTTGAGTCTGGACCTTTGGCACAACACCTTGAATTTTGTCCTGTTTATGGAAACATGTTTTTTTTATTATTAACCCATATTCCAATGTATTTATATTGCTGTATTCTGAAGCTCAGTGAAAGACCTTTTGGGTCACTCACTCTTACTAATGATGAATAAAGCTACCTCAAACATTTACAAAAAAATAAAAGTATGCAAAAAGATAAATTATCCTTCATATTTGTTTAATAAACTATCATTTTCTGATTCATTGAGTACTCCCTTATACAACACGCATCTTTTCATTTGTTTGTCTTTGTTAACTTCTAATTAGTAATTCATGTGTTTAAAAGTGTGATTTAGAAAAACACGATTTGATTTCTTATGAAAGGGTTCAAAGTTAAGAAACCTGTACTTTTGAAATTATAATCTTGTATTTCCAACATGCATTTGATAAAATAACTGTTCTTCTCTTACCTAGGTGATATTTGATAGAACTAACCTAATTTGGAAAGATACTGAAATTTGGCTGTATGCATCATTTTTCTCCTTATAAGATCTTCCTTCACTTTGGAATCCATTTTAATTTTCTGTTTCAATGAAACTATATGCATTGAAATGAATGCTGATATCTGTTCAGCATCCCAATTTCAATTACTTTGGATATATATATATCTAAAAGGAGATGCTGGATCATATTGGTACTTTAATTTTTAGTTTTGAGAAAATTACTTTCCCACCGGTAATATGCAAAAATTTTCAAGTTTTTTTTTTACACTTTTCAAGTTTTCTACCTACGAACTATCCTTGTAATCTTTTAATAATCCAAGTTAACTTTACATTGCTACTATTTTATGTTAAATTTGTAAGTCCCTCAACTCAATGGCAGATACTTTGAGGTCATTCAAAGCCAAAGAATTATGAAATACAATACCCTCACACTAACATTTTCTGAAGCATGAACTGTTTTGAATAATTGGAAATCTTAGTAGACCTTTTTATGTTTTGTTTCCTACCATTTGTCATCCAAAAGCAACTGGCTTATTCAACCTTCCAGGGACCATATTTTGGCAGGAAAAGGGGAAATGTGGGGGAACAGAAAACAAGGTATAAAGCAAGCCACAGAAGGTGTAGGAATTATGTCTCAGTCACAGTGAAGGAGTGGAAAATTCTTAGAGTGTCTTGTTTCTTTACTTTTCTCTAAAAAAATTCTCTCTATTGTATTTGTTATTTCAATTAAATCAGTCTTAGAGTTAGAACCTCTAGTAGTTTGAAAGTTTGCAGAGTAAAAATCTTTCCTAGATGATTATAGTGTACATTAGATCTTAAAACCTAGGAAATAAATTTATAGCAATTGGTAATTCTAATATTTTATGCCTTTATTATCATGTAATACTATATTGTATCAAGCATGAATTTCACTTTTCTTTTTATGAGTCACTTTCATTGCAGCAGAATCCAGATATAATATTTCCTAGGAATAAGAATAATCATATTTAATATTTTTATAAGTGATTATATACTTAGTTCCAAGCATTTGAAAGCTTAAAACCAAAAGCATGTAATTACTGAGCCATTGACATAAGAAAACAGTTACTAACCATTTATCTCTCCCATTGAAGAGTCAAATACTAAAAACAGAAGTAAGATTATAAAGCTTGTTTGTGAATTTGTCTTAATAGGATTTAATCTAACAACAGCAACAGAGTCTGAAAAGACTAAACTTTACATTTTTGTTAAAAATTCTGACAGACAATATCTAGCAAAGATAAAATGTTATTTATAATCAGAGATAGTTGCAAACATTAAACAGATTTAGAATTGTTTTTAGAAAGGACAAATTGCTTAATTTCATGGTGAAGAGTTTGTTTTTTAAGTGTTTTTAAATTTATCATTTCTCTCTACTTCCCACTCCCCAGATAAGGTTGTTCACTTCCCCAAACCCACTGGCTGTGAGAATTCCATTCCCACAGTACGCTTGCTTTGCAGGCTCTCTTTCTATCTCGTGCCTATTCTTTTGTGGTTTAAATCTGAAAAAGCAAGCGTGAGAACATAGAGTGTCTAGGAAAAGTCAGTATCACTGAATGAACTCATTAAAGCCAATTGGGAATTACAGACTCCAAAACTCAAAGTATCTCAACATCTGTTAAAACTTAATCTATGTTCTTCTTTGAAAAAAATAAATCTGATCAATTCTCTGTGTAATATCTCAAAAGAATAAACAAAAGAGCTTGATAAGTAAAATTAATCTGGCAGATGGGTCAATAAATTAGGGTCTGGGGTAATTCCTGGAAAGTTCTCTTAATATATTTTGAAAAGTAAATGCAAATGAAGACAATTCCCAAGCAACAATATAATCAAACTGAAGAATTACATTTACCAATAATGTAAGAAGTGATGGAAAATGACTAAAACCAACTTATTTGTGAAGAAAAATCAAGTGGTATGTATTTTTGCAGCAACTATTTTAAATTATTACAAAGTGAAAAGTTCGTTTTAAATTTTATTTAAATGTATTTATTTAAGCTTAATTTCTTTCAAAGTGTTTTTCCTGGTCCTAAGAATAGGTGTTATCAAATTGCCTTTTATTCTTCTCCTTTTTGTATGATTTTGCGATTCATTTTTTTTTCACAACGACAAAATAAAATGCTTATAGGATTTATCATCATGTGGGATTTCTATAGACTATCTATGATACATACACAAAAAGCATCACATATTCCAGAATTGCTGTAAACAGTACACTTAATTCTTATGTCTAGGAGCAACTGAATTCTTAATTCTTAACTATAATTTATCATTTTTCTTTTGATAGTCTCCAGATGAAATTGTGATTTCTTTACCTCCTTCCTACAGTAAATTCTTAACCTTTCCATATGGCAGCAAATTTAAAAATAATAAGAAAAAAGTTCATGGCCAGTTTTCCATGTTTTATGTGAGGAAATATGATTTTGTCACTGAAGCCACCGTTTTGGTACGGCCTGCCAGCATAAGTGTCAGACATTAACAAGTCCCGATTTCCACAAATGGGGTCCTGACATAACAGTTCCTTATCTCCTCAGCTCCAGCATTATCCATTCACCGTTAGCAAAATACTCAAGGGAAGAGGGAAGCCCACAAAATTCTCCTTCACCTACGATTTTATTCCCCATGATTTCAGATATTGCAAATAAGGTTGTTTGGTGTCCAGTTTGCAACCATCTGGTTTTTGAGCTCCCAGACATAGATTCATCAAGTGTGTCTCATGTTTTTGTGGAAGCCATCTGGAAACATTAATACAAAGACCGTCGAGCTATTAGAAGAAGCTTTCCAAGTGGACACCTCCACTCCATTCGTTTTTACACAGATGCTCTTTCCATGCCTGCTGCTTTTCCACTTGCAGGCTCCAGTGTGTCACCTGTGTTGTAACTTTTTAGGCATCTAAATCCTTGGTGCAAGTTAAGATTTCTTGGAGACTTCATGTTCTCCCCACACCCCCTATTCCTGTTAGCTCTTCCACGGGTTCCCTTTGAGCCTCTTCTGTCCCTGTTCTTCTTCCTCACCAGCTGACCGCAGCCTCCTCCTTGTGAGGTTTTCCTGGTCCTTACCTTACTTTGGGAAAAGGAATAATAGAGCAGATGCTGACTTTGGATACATGGTAGTTTCACGTAGCATTTTATAGAGGTGGTTGCCACTTGCGCCACTGAGCTACATCCCCAGCCCTATAACTGCTTTTTTAAGTTTTTAAAATTTTATTTTACAAATTCGATACATGCATACGATAAAAACTAAAAATGGTACAAGAGAGTTCAGAATTAAAATTTTGTTTTTCTCTCATCCTTGATATCTATTCATGTGTTCCATCTTTTAGAGGAAATCTTTGCCCTTGGTTTCTTGTATACAATAAATACTTTTGAGAGATAAAAAGAAATACATATGCACACATGTTAGGTTTGTGCACAAAAGCTAGCATGCTACATACACTCACTTACCTTTTGCTTTTTAAAATTAGAGAAATATAATTCAGATACAATATCAATTTCATAGATCTAATTCTATGTCATGGCTTCAGAGTATTTTGTTTTATAAGTATATATTTTAAAAATGGACCCATCTTTGATGCCCATTAGTGTTGTTTCTGATCTTGCTGCTCAGTGATTCATTAACTGTTACTGTATACTTGCCTACACAATAAAACCAGAAAGTTAGAAGGAGAGTTACTGAGTAAAAGGATTGTGCATTTTAAACTTTGATAAAGATTCATGCTTTTCTCACCTTAAAAAACCTTACCGATTTTTATTTCCAATAACCAGAGACAACAATGCTTGGCTTCTCTCAATCTTACCAATATTATGGATACATACTTTTAAGGAAAACTTTGGATCTTTGAAAGTCTGAGAGTTGAAAATTGGTATCACTGCCATGCTCTAAGAGAACATACAAACTGCTCTTCCAAACAGTAGTTAAGCAACACAGAGTCATCCTCAGTTTTCGGGCTCTAGTTCTCATCAGTTGTGTGACTTCAGGATCATTCTTTTACTTCTCTGACCCTTATTTCCTTGATTTCAAATCAATAGCTTACTATGTGTAAGTACTATTATACACATTGACCTTATTTTTAGAATAACACTGTAAACTAGCTACCAGACTATTTCACAAATATTTTTTTAAAAAGTTTCTTCATCTTTTAGATTGAGAGGAAAGTAACACTTTTTACAGGCTGTTGTGAGAACTAAATGACAAAGTGCATGTAAAGCGATTAACACAATGATGGATAATGAGGCAAGGCACATTAACATGGTTGTTCTCCTTAAAAGAGACATGGCAGAGCTTTATAGAAATGGACATAAAAGAATAGATCTTAGGACCATGGAGGGACTCAAGGCGCAGCACAGAAAGGCAATTTGCCTGACCTCTCGGTAAGTGCCCCTGGCATGAGGCAGGAGAAGAATCACTCAGTGGCTCCCATGAGCCTACTGGCCTGCAGGCTGAGAATCAAACACCCGTCCCCCGCCGTTAGCAAGTGAGTACCAGAGATCTAGACATCTCTTGAGAGGTTGACCATATGCAGTGTAGTAAATAGGGGGGATTTCCTTCTACCATCTCTTTGAAGGCAAATATTGTTATCACTATTTTGTTTTGTTCTGATTAATGGTATTGCTCTATTCAATGTTCAGTTTTGATAAGCTCTAGAATGTCCTGTATTTCCTTTGATTTGGCTATACCTGATTAAAAGAACAACTGTTGTGAAGATAACAGGATATACTATGGTACCTATTACTGTTATACCAGTAACCTGTTGAGGGTTTCTGTACCAATTTCACTGCACTGTCTCAGTTGGCTTTGTTCTGTCTTGTTCTGTTGTATTTTGCTACCTTCAAAATAATAAAAAATTTTAAAATAAATAAATATATAAAAAGTAAATAACAAGAAACAGATCAATAAGGTACTGAGCAAGCTGAAACATGATATCACTAAACAGATAATGGACTTGAAAAGCTAAAGGAGGGAAAGAAAGTGCTCTGAAGGATACAACTGCATGTATGTTTAAGTGTGTAGGATTGATGGCCATGTTGCTAAGTTTTTGTTGGATCATTGAACAGAACTGTTTTCAGCCTCACTGTTTGAATGTCTATCTTGTATGCTTTAATTTTGTAACTTGAACAACTATATCTAGAAGACAATATGTAATTTATCAAGTAGGGATTTCTTACTGTTTATTTTTTTATTTTTCTTTGAAATTCTGTATTGTTTCTTCCCTTTTTTCTGTTTTGCTTTTTTTCCTCTTTAAATATAATTTAAAAAAAAAGAATAGATCTTAGAAATATGTTTCATTGCCATGTGTGGAATTTCCAAAAGTTCAAGTAGAGGCTGATATATTCTAGCCTCTATCTGTCTAACTATTTCTTGGGTTAGTCCCTAAGTAGCAACAAAATTAATTTAAAATCCCAAATTTAAAAATTCAAAACACTAAAATTATTCAGAGGATAGAGCTTGTTGGAAAATAAAATGTAAAAAAAAAAAGAAACATTAAAAGCCATTGATTTTTCTCCTCTTTAAAGGATATATTTAAGAAGGTAATACTTCTCATATTCAGAAGTAGCAAAAATTTTTGTTCTTTTTGCATCAGTTACTTTGTATGTATGTAAATAATTCAGCATTACTTTTGAATACTTTTTTCTTCCTATTGTGACACTATTCCTGTTTTGTCCCTGCCAAATTGAAAGACATCCTGGTTGTGTTTTTTTTTTTAATTACATATTGTCCTCTTAGAAATAGTTGTTCAAGTTACAAAATTAAAGCATACAAAGTAAAGAGTCAAACAGTGAGAGTATAAACAGCTACACATGCTTGAGTCTCTACATGTATTTCTATCCTTTCTGTATTAGAGGGAAAAACAAAACATAGCAAGACAAAACAAAACAAATGCTTATAAAAACATGAAACCAAAAAGTCTTATAAAACCACAGTACAAGGTGATCTACAATGATTACTGTGTTGTTTCTTATTATCTTCAATAGAATTGTCTATATCATCAGGCATAATTGAATATAGCAGTATAATTGAATATAGCAGTACATAACAATATTAGTAAAAATAAAACATTGTAGACAGTATAAAACTTCAAAGGCAGGTAATAATCAAACCAGAGTGGATATTCTAGTGAATCTTGTCATCTTAAGTGCAGTTGCCTA